>CAUOFW020001252.1:0-114262 GCA_963454935.2 Ilex paraguariensis
AGTTCGGGGTTTGAGAATGAATGTCGTGCTCCCCCAACTCTACTGCCCACTTGAAAATCCTTCCGGAGAGTTCCGCTTTCCTCAAGATCGCTTTTCAAGGGCTGATCGGTAAGGACAGTGATTGGGTGGCCTGGAAATAATGCCGCAATTTCCTTGCAGTGGTGACCAGGATAAAGCCAGTTTCTCTAGGGGTAGATATCTTGTCTCTGCGTCCAGGAGCGCCTTGCTTATATAATAAATTGGCTTCTGGCGGTGCTCATGCTCACGGATAAGTACCCCGCTTACCGCAAACTCAGATACTACCAGGTACAAGAACAACATCTCCCCCTGGATGGGGACGGATAAGGTTGGAAGAGTCCTTAGGTATTCCTTGATTCTAGTCAGGGCGTCCTTGCACCCTGGCTCCACATATTCTTACCAGCACTCTTGATTGCTCCGAAAAGGGTTTGTATTTGTCCGAGGAGCGTGAGATAAAACGATAAGTGCAGCCAGCATCCCTGTGAGTTTCTGGACTTCTCGGACAGTGCGGGGGCTCCGGATGTCCAGGATCGCTTGAATCTGATCTGGGTTGGCTTCGATTTCTCGTTGACTAACCAGGTATCCAAGGAATTTACCTGATTCCACTCGAAAATGCACTTTGCCGCATTCAGCTTCAGCCCATACTCATTGAGGGTGGAGAAGGTATCCGTCAAATCTGTCAGATGATCACAACTCCGTTTACTCTTCACCAGCATATCGTCAATGTAGACCTCCATGTGTGTTGTCGATCTGCTGTCTAAACATCCGATTCATCAGTCGTTGGTATATTGTCCCGGCGTTCTTTAGTCCAAACGGCATCACTTTGTAACAGTAAACTCCCTTCGAAGTGATAAACGCCGTCTTTTCCTGATCCGGGGGATAGAGAGGGATCTGATGATATCCTGCTCGGGCATCCAGGAAGTCCATTCGTTCATATCCGGCAGTGGCATCTACCAGCTGGTCCACCTTTGGCAGGGGGTAGTCGTCCTTGGGACATGCCTTGTTTAGATCTGTAAAATCTACGCAGACACGCCATTTCCCCCCTTTCTTCTTTGCGCATACCGTAATAGACAGCCATTCGGAACTGTATCTCTCGAATGGCGTCGGCCTTCAGGAGTTTGTCGATTTCCTCGTTGACCGCGCTGGTGTGATGTGGGGCCATGCGTCGTGGCCTCTGTTTGACTGGCTTGTACGACGGGTCAACATGGAGCCTGTATGTGATTATCTCGGGGTCTACCCCCATCATTTCCATTTCGTTCCACGCGAACACGTCTGTATTTCCCCTAGGAACTCGATCTACTCTTTGTTCGGCTGTGGGCATCGAGGTCCCAACCAAGAAATACCTCTCTTCTTCTCCCTCTACCAAGGGCACCTTCCGGAGGTCTTCTACCGACCGCTCAGTTGGGTCTATCCGGGGGTCATCCATTCCTGGACGCCCGGACTGTAATTGCTATTTTTCTATAATCTCTTCGGTGCTCGACCCTTCTCCTGGCTGAACGCCCCGGCTCGAACGACTGAATAAAAACAATTTTTCGCGGACGCTTGGTCCCCCCGAATCTCCATGATACCCTCTGGCGTGACGAATTTTAATTTCTGGTGGAAAGTGGAATGCACCGCTCCCAACGCATGCAGCCATGTTCGCCCCATAATTACGTTGTAGGGAGAGTCCGTATCGATCACGACAAACTCGGTGTTGATGACGAAGGGACCTGTGACAACTGGCAATGTGATTTTCCCCACGGGCAGGGCGAACGAGCCGTTGAATCCGATGAGGGGTGTCCTGACTTTGGTGAGGTCTTTGAGGCCAAGACCCATCCGTTTAAAGTTTCGGAGTACATCACTTCCGAGGAACTTCCAGAGTCTATCAAAACCCTTTTGACGTCGAATTTTCCTATCCTTAGGGTCAAGACAAGTGCGTCGTTATGAGGAGTCACTACGCCTGTCAAATTCCCGTCGGAGAATGTAATGCCAAGCTCATCCGTCCTGGCCCTTTTACTAGGTGGCCCTACATCAACCTCGGCTACCTTCCTCGTAAAAGCTACCCTCTTGAGGTCGGACTCGAGTTTCTTTGGACGTGGGGCGATCCAGGGGACATATATGGATGACATCTATGATGTTGTCCGGCTCCTCGGTCGGGGGCAAGGGCTTGTTTCTCTTCTGGCCTGGGGCTCTATATACTCTTTCAAATATCCGTCTCGGACCAATCTTTCCAAGAACGATTTGAACACCCTGCAGCTTTCGGTGCGATGCCCGAAATCCCGGTGATAGGAACACCTAACCTTTGATCACGGGTGGAGGGGGTCGCTCTGCATCCTGGGCGGCCATTTGAAGAACGGCTCGTGCTTGATTTTATGGAGCAGCTTGAAGATGGGTTCCTTGAACACAGTGTGAATTCCTTTGGACGGACCCCATGGAGGGGTAGCAATCCCTTCGGGGAATATCTTCCCGCTCCTTCTCTTTTCTCTTAGATTGGAGGGCTCGGCCTTTGCTGCTTCCCATCTCGTCCTCAACCCTCGAGTATTTGTTTATCGGGCCATTAGTTCCCCCATATCCGAGGGAGTCTTCTTGGTCAGGGATCGGTACAGGTCCGTGTCCCTTGCCAAGCCGAGCCGGAAAGATGCTGCTGCCATGACCTCCGAGCAGCCTTCTACCTCATTAACCTTTCCCAGTATCGGATGGCGTACTGGCGAAGAGTCTCGTGATCCCTCCTTCTGAGGGTCAGCAATGATCCAATGTCTTTGGGGCGCTTACTCCCCGTAATGAATCGAGCCAGGAACTACTTCGTCAATTCCTTCCATGACCCAATACTGTTGGGGGAAGCGCCGACGAACTTCATCGCAGAGTCCCCCAAGCTCATAGGAAACACTTGGCAGAGAAACCGTTGGTCCGAATGATAGAGGGACATCATCTGCTTGTATTGCCTGACATGGGCTTCGGGATCGGACCGCCCGTCATAGTTTTGAACCGCGCCACGACAAAATTTCTTGAAACCTCCATCTCACCGATCTCCCTCGGTAAGGGTGTTTGTATGACTTCGTCCTCGGCCTCATCCTGGACAGCCTTACCTTTCTCCTGGAGTCTAACCGGCTCTTAGATCAATTTCTTCCCTGACGGGATGCCTTCTGAAGTCTTGAGTTCATCGGTAAGCCCCTCATTTCCTGGGCGTCGTGTGGATTGGGTTGAGTCCTCCTCGGATTCATCTCCCTTCCTCCGTCTAGACAAACCTCGCCGGAGGTCGTCGGCCAATGGCCTTGCTTTCTTGAATGGTTGTCATGATGATGCTCGCCGGCTCTGGGCGCTTTGGGGCCCTAGAGCTTTCTGCTTTGTTGTTTAGGTGGTTTCTTAGATCCTTCGTTTTGCCTCCCGGGTGGGAAGCCCACGAGAAAAGAATGAATCCTTTGATCCTTCGCCAGAGGCGGCAAACTCGTTGAGCCGGCTTAGGACGTTTACATTGTCCTTTTCCAGCTGTCGTAATCTATTGCCGAACTTTTCTTCAATCACCTCCGCCAGCTGACGAGCCAAGGGGGCTGATCCCCCTGACCTGATTCCCATACTGGTTTGAGGGGTAACCCCTCTTGACCGAGTAGAGGCACTTTTATTCATATCGGTGTGATCCCTTCCTCCGTGATGACAGGGAGCTTGTAACTCGAGACTCCTTTGGTGGGGGCCTTTCCCTTTCTGTCGAGTGTTCACCATGGTCACTGTTCTTTATAGAGAAAAAATTAGGAAAACTAGTCGTTTCCCACAGACGGCGCCAGATTGTGCGTGCAAGATCCTGCACAATATAAAAAACGAGAACAGATCTCTCCCTTGGTGAACTCGAGTGAGCCAGTTGAGTGACCAACCACACTGCTTGGAACAGCCTGCGAGGTCCGGTGGTAACCTGGAACGGCAACGGGAGACCCTGGGGGAGCGGAAGAACGATCCAGTAAGGCTGAAAGAGGTTCCTGGAACAAAGAAGAACAAGTTAGAAGGGCGCCGGAGTGTTTTCCGGCGTATCCCCTCCGACGATCTAGTCAGTCTTTGAGAAAGAGAGAGGAAGGAGAAAACACTGAGTGTGTATTGTAGTAAAGAGTTTTTTGTTGCATACCCGTCTTGCCTTTTGCAAGGAGTATTTATACCTCAAAAGCTCATGATTGCTGTCAGTGTAGTCAGTAGGTGATCATTAGGTACAGGCAGTGTGCGCACTGATTCTGATGAGGAATGTCTTCTCTTCTTAACTGCTCGGGTCCCGAGCAATCAATGCTGGGTCATCGGGATGCCGACGGTACAATGTACTCCTCTCGGGGAGGATGCAATAAATGCTCTGTATTAGGAGCATTTATTGCCTTTCATTTCCGAGCCTTACCGCATTGAATGCGGTCTCATCAAGGGAATGGTGTAATTAATCGTTTTCTTTCCCAAGTCGCGTGTCAGCAACGGCATGCGGTTTCTCTGTCTTCGATGTGATATCATACGCCACGCGTCCATCCTCCATTGGCTGTGGCCTCTGTATTTCAGTACGTTCTGACACTAATTGTGTAAGACGAGGTCATGATGAATAGCCTAGACTAGCCTAGGCTAATGACTTGTACGTCAATAGCTTATCCTGGAGTAGATGAAGCGTCCAAGACGGGGTACTCTCGGCACCGAGGAAAGGCTCATCTCAGAACCGAGGGAGGTATACCGACCGAGGTACCATATCAGACCGAGGCTACGTGTTGGTTGTAACTCGTACTGAATGTCATGATCCTATATGACGAGTACCTCGGAGGCGAGGACCTTTATGCGCCGATGGTGTTTGATCTTAATAACAGTATTTTGGTAAATACCAAGGACACGTGTCTTCATCATGGAGTATTTCAGAAAAGTCCCATCATGAGACAAAATCACATGTAAATTGTATTTATAGTACAAATTATTGCCAAGTTGATCAACGACCAACTGACAGGGCATATCAGAAACAGCACTCTCTTGATTGAATAGATTGTTAATAGAAAAAACCAGGATGCTTTTTTCCAAGTGACTCACCACATATTCTTAATCAATGGTTTAGATAGACATTATTATCAAATGTGTTTAGCAATAGGCCAAACACATTAGGGTTTAGATTAGAGGGTAAGGTTGGTGGGTTGGTTTTGGTTTTGGTTTTTCGGTTGGGTTGTATGAGCTGAGCCATGGTGGATATAATGGGTTAAAGGAACAAGATTCATTTTTCTTTCTACTTTTTTTTTTTGCTACAGGGTATTCCGACTTACGTCGATTACACCTTCAAATTCAACGATTGACTACCATGATTTGAGCTTGGTTAGAACATGCCTCCAAGCTTCCTGGGTTGGGTGATTTGATTTATGAAATTGCTATTTTCCTAATCTTGCATAAAATTATTGTCACAATGTAAATCCAATTTCGATTTTTTTTTAAATATCCGAAAATCGTGTTACTAATAATAACCATATCTCTTTAGACTAGTCGTTGCAGTACCAAATCACATACGTAGCCAATTATAATCAAACAACATGCGTCAGTGAATCGTGCATTTGAGTTTATGTCACGATCTTTTGTTTGGCCACTGAATCAAATATTGTAAAGAGGTTCTTTTTGATCTACTTTGATGCAGGAGAATAGTGCTCTTAGTTGGGGTTAATTTGGTAATTTCAAAATAATTGTTTTTAAATTATAAGGTGGTCAGTGGTGTGACCCAAGACTCCACCCTGATTAGTGATTAGGATGAACCAAAGAGACAATCAATGGGAAGTTTCAACTATGCTTTTAAATGCAATAAAGAAAATGGAAAGCGATTGACTTCAAGGAGCATGCCATTAATCATGATCCAAGTACAGATTAAAATATCCACAGAAAGATATGTTTGCCCCATTGGGTTATCCCCTTATTTTCTGATCATGGTCTTCTTCAAATTGTAATTATTGTAAATAACTGATAGATACTTCTCTTACACTTCTTGTTGTAACATCCAACCCATCAAAGTTTTGTTCTCCTTAAATGTTTTTTTTATTACCGAAAACCGTCCTAATCATATATCATTCAGACCCTTAATGACACCGTAAAATTAGAATGCAGACAACAACTTACAATTCAAAGACAATTAACTCACAACTCACGCTCTAAGACCAAGATTCGCTTGTAAATTATTGAAGTCTTCTGATCTAAACTAGAATCATTTGCCTCGAAATATGCTTTTTTCTCTCTCACAAATGATATACACATAGGTGAAAAGTGCAAAATGAATCAATAGACATGATGAAGAGAGAATATTAAGCAGTTAAAGGGAGCAATCATAGAGTTGTGCAAGAACAATATTGTATGTATATCACTTGTTGAAGGAATATTAGGTCTCAATAATTGATATGGCTCACCCATGTATAGTGTCAAAATAATAGAGTGGCAGGAAGCACAACATCAAGATTGTTGTAGCATCAACTTTAATGATGTCCTTATTTTTATAATCATATTCAAAGGTTCCATAAATATGAGTAACTAAACATGAAATTATAGGCATTGATTATTGGTAATTAGTGAATGTGAACATTCAAATGTGAGGGCTTGTTCTTATATTTTTCTCTCGTTGCAATTAGATTTGTCAATTAATTGGATTTTGATTCGAATTTGAATCTGATTAATCGGATATGAATTAATAATTCGAATCCAATATCTTATATTTCAAAGATTTAAATTTAGATATATGTATATCCGATCCGATTATGATCTAATTCAAATTATATATATTAAATAAATTAAGTAATTATTCAATTTAATTATAATTTATTAAAGTTCAGTTAATTAAGTTATTGGAATCATATTTTTGAATTGGTAACGGATTTAGATATGGACCACGAAAAAATAAAATTTGTCGAATTATCGAATCAAATTTTTGAAATCGGATTCAAATCAATCAAAATCCAGTTCAAACTCGATCCGTTGATATGCCTAATTACAATAAGTGAAAATATTAAAAAATAAAGAACTCAAAATTTTGAAAAAAAGAAGGTCATTTAATTAACTAGCTCAAATTTGTCATCAGCACAAAATAAAACTACAAAATTCTATTTGGACATAATTTAGGAATCTAATATAAGGACGTAAAGTACAGTGTCTGAAGGCACGATTCAATGTGCATATTTTTGAAAAGAATGTTGATTTCATTAGAATCATTTGATCACCAAGTTCTACTATTTGATGGGACCAATAATCAATCTAAAAGTTATGGAGAATTAAGTCAATAAATTTTATATCAATAACATTCCTCTTTTTCTTTACGAAAAACCATCTCAATCAGGGATTATGCAAAGCCGTCATTAAAATGTAAAATTGGGATTGGGAAACACAGTACCAAAATTTTACTTTTTGATACCGTCCCAGAGAATACAAAAAAAGTTTTTAAAAACATGGCAAGTTTATTTCTCAAAAATTTTGGTAAGTGAATCTACTACATAAATTAGTAAGTTCCACCCAAAAATTAATATAAATAACCAAAAAAAATGATAAATAATACGGTACCAAAAAACGAACAACGCCTACTTTGATTTTTACACGCAGCATACCTACCCATGGGTTGCTTACTCGTATCTCCCGAAGAAAGCTGTATATATAAAGCGAGTCAATGGTAGAGAAGAATTTAAAAGGGTACTTGGATTGGTTCTGGAGAGGTGTTTTATCACGAAGATTCCTCCACATATGTTGGTTCCCTATTGCCTTAGCACGCTTCCTCCTACAAAGAAAATTAAGGAACATTTGGATTATATATATGTCAACCTCTTAACAACAAGTTTCAAATGGAAAAAAACAAATACTGGGAACAAAAACTACATTGTCTAGCTTGGATTCGGCTAGATTCGTTGTTGTTAATGAATTTGACTACATAATCTCAAAAAACTTATATGTCGAAACCATTGTAACATAATTGATTTAAGTATTGAAATAGCATTTAAAAGGCGGTAAAACTCATTGACACAAATCCATCAAGTTTTTAAATGAAATTGATCACGTATCAGTTTTGGAGAAAATAATAAACTCGAATAAGAAAAAACGGAATAAACAAAAATGAGCGCTATTTAAAAATAAGTAAAGATACTTAAAAAGAGTTACTTAATTGATGTTATCTTATTCTTTTTATTGTTAGGGGATAGCAATGAAGTTTGAATCTTGAAACCTATTATTTAGTAACCTCTCC
The DNA here is from genome assembly GCA_963454935.2 of Ilex paraguariensis. Taxonomy (NCBI): domain Eukaryota; kingdom Viridiplantae; phylum Streptophyta; class Magnoliopsida; order Aquifoliales; family Aquifoliaceae; genus Ilex; species Ilex paraguariensis. Next base: position 8,189 of record CAUOFW020001252.1, read on the forward strand.
TTTGTCACAAGATAAGAAACATGCTATTAACTTAATCTTACTGAAATAGATGGATCGTTAACAATTACAAGTAAAGAACGAAAATGAAACAAAAACTATTATATATAAATATCCCATGCGTGGGTAGTTGTTTAATTGACTGTCTTCCTCGATCCTGAGGTGATGCAATGTCAGGGCCTTCCTACAAGCTTTTTAACCTATGCTTTACAAAAAAAAAAAATTGTATTGCAGCAGAAGATTTAATGTCATTATTAGTTGACTTTAGTTTTCTAGTCTTTGTGATGTTTAATGGACTAAAGATCGATGTAGAGATACCATAACAAAATTAATTGATCATTAACTTGTTCACAAAGTTGAAACCCTGGTGGTATTTACTTGGAAGTTGCTAGCAACATGCGAAGAATAACCCCCATCAATGTTACTGCAATGATAGCTGCTTTCCCTTCTTCTTCTTCTTCTTCTTCTTCTTCTTCTTCTTCTCTCTCTCTCTCTCTCTCTCTCTCAACACACAACAATTTAATTAACTAACTACTAGCTAGGGTACTTGTAAAAGTAAGAAGAGAAAACAGACAACAACAATATATACTTGTAGAAATTATTTGATTTTTTCTTCTTCTTTTTATTTGCTGATGTCCTAGTCTTTCAACACCCTAGATTAAAACATCTTTGATAAAATTCTAAAATGCAAAGTGGAACTTTATACACAAACTTTAATATGATTTTCTATTCTAGTTGACCGAACGGTCATTGCAACTCGTTGTTAGACTGTTAAGTCGTGGGTTTAGACCTCATCAATCCCCTCCTCTATAACAAAAAAAACGATGAAAAGAACTTACAGTAACAAAAAGTACATTCAGAACACTTATTTAGGTGCATGTAAGGATATATTTGTATCGAATAATGCTATTTAGATTTAAAAAATTGGTCTAATTTATTGATTTGATGATATGTCAAGTAATATGGTCCCAATAAAAAAATTAACAGTTAAAGTTGCATCTAATCTAATAACAATTCTTCTTTTCTTTGATTACATCATTTAAAATTAATTTCTAAATATTATTTTCTTAAAAGTATAGGAAAAATTTTCAAAAATACATAAGTTGACAAAAAAATTTCATAATGAGAATACTTCTAATATATTTTTTCTTTAATTTTTTTTATCGGATTACTTATCATGCATTCAAGTGAAACTTGTCGTATATATACAAGTGAATCTATCACTCGTTAATAGTGGACGACCTACCGTATTTAACGAGCTAAGAGCATCTCCAATCCTGATTCTAATTTAAACTCAAATTTAAATTTGAGTTTAAATAGTCTAAGAATCTTCTCCAACCTTGAATTCAAACCTAAATCAAATTAAGAAAAAACTTATTCTTGACCCAAATTGAGAGAAACTCAAATTTTATATCAAATTCTCAACAGTAACTTTTTACCTTATCCAAAAATCAAAAAACTTCTTTCATGACTTATTCTTTGGCTCTTCTTGTCTCTCTTCTACGCTACTTCTATTGCGATCACCACCAAAGTATTCACAGATCCTTTAAAAACTTATAGATAAGCTTCTTCCTTTCATATTCAATTTTCTTAATTTCTTATAATTTTAAAAACTCTAATTTCACCCGTCTTTCATACTATATAAACCCTAAGTTTACTTATCAATTTTTTGTTTGTTTTTTTGAGTTGAACAGTGTTGATAATGTAATTTTAGGTTATTAATTCTTCGTAAAACTTCAAGTCTTCACTACCCGCAAACTTAAAAAAAAAATCTTATTTTATTTCTTTAAAAATCTATTTTTATTGAAAATGATCCATTTTTTGTACCAAACCCATGCCAAAGTCACTGCTTTTTTTTTTCTTAAATCTAAATTTACATAAGAATATAAGAGAGTAGAACAATTTAAGATTTCTTGAGTGATTTTTTTTTGTTTCTTTTTAGTCCCAACTGATATTGTTGTATTCATATTCAATTTTGAAAAATAAAAATTTCATTTATTTTATCAAGTTTTTTGATTTAAATGATATAAAAATGAGTTTTTGAACAATAAAGAATTTTTTTAAAACATTTGAGTAAATGTTTGAGTTTGTCAATTATAATAATTTATATCAAATTACGTTTTTTTATTCTAATTTGGTTCTAAATTTAAGTCATAATTAGAAATAATCTAAATTATATATTTAAAACCCTTTTTAATTTTTGATAAGAGTGAGGATTGAGTTTGAGTTTGAGTTTGAGTTTGAGTTTGAGCATCTCCAACCCACTAACTAAATCTTCATTTTAACTAATTTGTCGAGACTTGCGCAAAAAAACTGTTTTAATTGGCTCGCCATCTTGCTAACTAAAATTTAGGAGATCCTTGTTGCTCGCCAAATCTGAAAAGGAGAAGAAACTGGTCAGATTGTTCGCCTCTGTCTTCATTGTCTTATTCAAGGATTGGTCTAGATAATCTTCTTTATCTCTCACCCCCAAGTTGCCAATCTTCCCCCCCCCCCCCAAAAAAAAAAAAAACAAAAAAAAATGGAAACCCACCTTCCCTCTGCCTCCCCCAAAACCCATTTTGAAAACCTCCTCTTTCTGAAAAATCTGCTTCTCATAAACTCAAATTCTAAAACCCCACCCCCCACCCCCAAATTTCAAAAATTCTCTTGTATAATGACATATTTAGTTTTAAACCCTATGAAATATTAATGCAAGTATTTTTAAAAAATTTAAATTATATTATTAAGCTACGTGGTATTTTTGAATTATATTATTAAAAATTAATAGTTGTAATTAGTTAAAATAAAAAATGTGATTAAAATAAATTTTAAAAAATAAATAATATAATATTTAAATATATTTTAACTGATCATTTTGTTAAGTAGGGTCCTAGTTGCTCTTAAAAGTGTAGTGCACGGGAGTCAAAAAGGCAGTGTTCAACCCCACGGTCACGGCACACCAACCATGACCGGACCCACCCACCCCCAAACCCCAAATAAAAAGCCAAAAAGGACAGACGGACCTATTCCGGTGAGGTGCGTTTCACACACGAGGTTGACTCTCTTCTCTCTCCAACTAAAATCAACGGCCGTTTCCGTCTGTTTTTTCATTATTGCCCAGAGTGGGGCCCAGACCTCATCAGCCGCCACGAAAGTGCGTTCCACGGCAGGCCAAGAGGTGGAAGTGGATGTAATCAATTCTTTCCTAAAATCATTTTTGTTAGCCAATAACAAAATGCCACATCTTTATAAATGTGGGCAAATGACGGATCCTATCCCTGGAAACACAAACACTACTCGGCCCACAAATATCTAAATAAGACTAAGTCCATGTTTGGATGATCAACATTAGGGGAATTTGGTTGGTTTTAAGAAACCTTTTCAAACTCAATTGAAGAGATTTTTAAATCATAAATTATATCTAATTCCACGTTTGGGATGTGATATCTATATAATAAAATAATTGATAATTCAAATTTCAAAAAATAAACAAAATAATTTTGACTATTCACGGTTGAAATCGCTTTAAATTTTACTTTAAAGTTAATCTAACGGCTAATATTAACACCCTAAATTTAATAGAAAAAATAGATCTAAAGGTGTGTTTGGAGTGACTTTTTAAAAGTACTTTTAAAATTTTTTTTCTCATAAATACTTTAAAAAAAATAGTATTTGAAACCGTCTTATCCCTACATTTATCACCACCACCACCATCGTTGTCGTCGCCACCACTGTCGCTGTCGCCACCTCCCACCGTCCTCACCGCCACCACTACTGCCGCCATCGTCATCACCACCACCGTCTTCATCGTCATCGCAACCACCGCCACCATCACTGCCGCTACCACTGTCGTTATCGCCGCCACCACTGTCGTTATCGCCGCCACCACTGTCGTTATCGCCGCCACCACCATCACCACTGCCATCGCCACCGCCACTACCACCACCTTCTTCGCCTTTGCCCTCGCTGTCACCACGGTAATTGTCACCCACCACAATCATCATTGTTTTCTACCACCATCTCTCAGCCCCACTACAACACCGATGCTTAATTTTATTTATCTCTTCTCTATGTTTGTGATTTAATTTTGAATATGAATACAAATATGTTTATTATTTATCATTTTTTATTATTTTGTGTCTTTAGGCACAAAAAATAAATAATAAATATATATGTGCTTCATAGATTCGTGTTAGATTAGAAAAAAGAATATTTGAGTAAAATATTTTTTTATCTTCAAATTCAATCTTTCACCCTTGAAACCCAAATAATCTCATGCATAACTTTTAATGCATCATTCATTTGCGGACAAGGCGCGGGCTAGGATTTATTTCTTCTATAAATCCCGAGTCTCAAATCTTGAACCAAACACGAGTTTAAACAGTACATAGGACTATTTCCACAAAACCTCACTTTTACTCTTATCTAAACCCACATATCATACATGGCTCTAAAGAATTAGGATTAATTAGTTTTTTTTCAAAAAATAATCGACTTAATCACATGAATCTTTGATAAAATCATTAACACAACTTATAAAAAAATTATTGGTGTCTAAACATAAATATTTCAATTTTAACACAACAAATCTGCTTAATAAGCATTGTCTAAACATGAATCTTTGATTAGGTATGATATCAATTTTTATAGAATTGCAGAAATTTTAACTTGATCTTTTTCGTAAATTAATTTAGTAAATTTTTAGTCAGTATGTGGGGGCTAGAATTGATTAACTGTGACATGATCTTATTCTTGAAGTTCTCCTATGCAATTATGTGTCTCGATCCAAGTATGACTCAATTAATAAAGCAAGTCGAGTCTATCCGAAGATGTGTACTAAATAAGTTAAGTTAGGGTTCAACAAACTTAAAGGTTTTGTAATCAATTCATGCTAAAGGCAATAATTAATTTTCTAATGTCCTCGTGCTTGAGGGTTCTATTGTACCCCTATTTGGGTTTCTCTATGTCATGTTTTGGATAATTTATTCTTTCTTGTAGATGCATTGTTAATTGTAACAGATGGTTGTCTTTCTGTTGTTGAAAGAAGGGTAGGGTATAACCATATGTGGAGTACTTGACATGACGTTTCTATAGCAGCTCTCATCCGTTGATGAAACCTCCTTGTAGGGGGTCTAGTCAGGAAAAAAACTGCGGCGTTCCCTAAAGATGATTTGATTCATAGCTTCACCTCAACCCAATCTCCATAATTAGCTCAACAGTCTACTATCTGTAAATAAAATCAAAAATATAATCATTATAACCATGAAACAAGATCCTTATTGTAACACTAAAAGCAACTCCAATGGACAGTGTCCCTTCTCAGCTATTTTACATAGTGTCTTCCTAAATTCTCCCTCCAACAGTCTAGTGATCTATCCTAGCTATTTTCCATAACATCAATTTGCTAGTTATTTCTGGCGAGACAAAAGGGATTGCTAATTTTTGCGCCAAATTTCACTCCAAAGTACTGGAAAGTATTTCCTGGTTGTCTTCATCGTCTTCATCAAGTACCGAAGCACAAGTATGCTCTCTTCTCTCTCTCTATATCTCTTTGTCCCTCTTTTTCTCCATCTGTGGTCACTGTTGGTTCCCACTAGAAAATTCAAAAAAATCTTGCAAAAACCCTCAAAAATTTCACCAAAAAACCCACAAAAAACACATCAAAGAACCCAAAAATCTACTGAAACCTCACCCACTAGAGAGAAGACAATTGAAAAACAAGAACCACAAAAACAGAGATAAGACAACTGAAAAATTGAAAAATCTTCATCAACTGTGAATCTATTACCAAAGTACGGCAACTTTAAAACTTAAATACTAATCTACAGTCGTTTTAAACATATTTACCAAATTACAACTGTTTTAAAAGCGAAATTAAGAAAAACGATTTCATTTAAAAGCGAAAATAGTAAGTGCGACTTCATGCTGTAAAACGGCTTCTATAAATCCATTTTTATAGTTAAAAGCGTATTTGTTAAAAACGATTTTACTTGAATAATTGCACTGTTCAAAAGAGTTTTTAAAATGAAAAGTGCCTTTCGTAAGTCCGCTTTTAAATCGGCTTAACATGAGGACATACTTGTCTTTTGCTTAGCGGTTCTATTGTTTGGAGTTGTGTACGGTGTCAAAAAATAAATTTTTGTGTTGTACTTATTTTTATTATAAAAAAATAATAAAAATAATTACCACAAAAAATATAAAAATACAAAAAACACTCAAAAATATAATAAATCACCCACAAAAATAATATTTTTTTATACCAAAAAATAGTAAAAATAGTTATACCAATATTGATAAAAAAATACTCACAACAGTAATAAAAATATTCATAAATGTAATAAATTATCCACAAAAATAATAAATTTTTTAGTTATAAAAAAACCTATAAAATTATAAAAATATTTATTAAAATAATAAATTTTAAAGATATAAAAGTATTTTTTTTGTTGATATTGTAGACAAATCCCTCTTGTCGTCTCATTTTTTCTACTTAGAAGACAACACATTTATGACAAGTCTATGAATCGAGCGGTTAATGAATGTTTGGTTTGTTGAAAGAGTGAAAAAGAAAAAAAAAATATTAGGGAAGATATAAATAAAACGTTATTAAACTCCAAGTTATCCTCAAAGCAAGTGTGCGGTTGAGAAGGCACAACTCAATGTCAGCCGCTTTCCTTGAATTATAGTCACAGTTTATCTTTTTAAAAGCGCGTCTGATAAAATACCATTTCATTGCAAAACGAATTTGTTAAGTCTATTTTTAAATAAAATCGGAATTGTTATATCTATTTTTTTAGATAAATTCGTACTTAATAATTCTACTTTTAAATGAAATAGAATTTTTTAATTCCACATTTAAAATAACCGTAGTTTGATAAATATGTTAAAAACAACTGTAGATTAATATTTAAGTTTTAAAGTTGCCGTAGTTTGGTAATAGATTCCTGTTCATGTTGGGTAGAGAGAAGACAACTAAAAAAGACACAAAAACAGAGCAAAAATCCATTTGGATTGTTGGGTACCTGAGTATTTGGATTTTGTAGGTTTTCGTATTGGGTAACAGAATATTTGGATTTTGGGTACCTGATTATTTGAATTTTGTGAATTTTGTGGTTAAATATAGTTGAAACAATTAATTAAAATAGAGAGTATTATTTGAGTGAATTACTAGGAGTTAGTATTTAAAATAGTTAGTATAATAAAAAAATATATTTTTGCTAACTATTCTAGATAGTATCCTTGAAGTTACTCTAAGCGCCACTAGAGCACAAGGCTCAATAGTGATAGTTATTGTGTTTTTAATAACAATTTACCAATGTATATAACAAGGCTCAATCCTCCATATGCTTGCACCTTTCACCCTTCATGCTTTGGACACTCTTAAACTAATTTCCTTGTTTCACCTTTTATATATATGTGTGTGCGCGCGCACAAACTTTTTGAACATTAATTTTCTTTTATAAGAAAATAGGTTATAATAGAAACAACCCATTTCAAAAGCGATGATTAAAAAATTTAAGTTATTCAACTTATATATTCAAATATTAAATCAAACTTATAAAGAATAAGATTTTTTTATGGAGAAAAATTTTCTAATAAGTAGCCTACTTTCTTGATAAATGTCAAGGCAGTTTATGTTGCCTTGCACTTCAAGAAACTTTAAAAAAAAAAAATGGTCTAGTAAGGTACTGAAACTTCTTTAGGTAAATAATTCAACAATTTTACGCACATCATTTTATTGTATTACGTCAATATGAATTATTAAATTAATGAGTTTTATTAAATTCATTTAATGTTTGATTATTAAGATTATGTCACATCACATCAGGTGGTGTGGATGAGATGTTTCAGGTTTCATTATTGTAAATAATTACCCCAACTATATTTACCCACACGATTATTTGATCATATTTATGTTTGTATTTATAAATTGTACTAGCAAGAATTCCGGATTTGTAGTCAACTTCTTGCGAAACATCTGTCCTAGACTGCAACTCAGCCTCTCAAGTTAGAGGTAAGGACCAGTCTATAAAATTTTTCAAAAAACTTGCAGCCCAAAACATTCATGTAATTAAGAGCTAATCCCAAAAGTTTAATGTTATTATTATTTTTTTTTTGGGTCGTCATTGCTTGCCGTAAAATATCTCGGGATTTTATAACGATAACTTGGTATATCTACTATACGACCGTTAACTAAAATATATTTATTATTAACTAATTGACGGGTTTTGGGATTTGTTCGAGCCATACCCAATTGAAAGAATGTTGTCCAAACGTATTTCTAGTAATTATAGTAAAATTTGACTTTTTTATCCCTAGGTTTTTAGGGCGATACAAACGTATTTAATTAATTGTCATTCTGTAAGATCATAATGAAGTGCAATTTTTGTTTTTCTTCTAGGCGAATCCAATATTATGATTTTTTACTAAAACAAAATTGGTTTCTAAGATCATTTTCAAGTTTAGGCCTTTTCTTAGTTAATCCTGGTAAAGCTCTCGAGCGACGTATTTTTTTGAAATACTATTACAAAAAGAGGGACGATAATATTTAATCCCGCGACTTAAAAATTGAAAAAAGGGACAATAATCGCTAGGCTAAGCGCAAACCTCAAGTTTAATATTAGTATAGGGTGCATAAATTGAGACAGAAATTGGAATCAGAGGATTCAGAAATCCAAATCATGCACGATAAGAAATGCATGATTTGTGGACTTGGGGCCCACGCAACTTGTTGGAACCTTTTGTCTTTTTATAATGCTTTCTCTGTCAAACAACTTAAAAAACTACTGCCTAAAGACAGAATAACTTTCAAACCCCTAAAGAATGAAAAATTGTTGATTCTTTTCTTTTCTTTCTTTCTTTCTTTTTTTTTCTGTGGCAGGGGATGGAGATTTGGAACCCACTTAATAGGGGTAGAGGTGGCATGTGGGCCACCCAAATTGTCCAAAATTGACAATTCATGATAATTAGAATATGTATTTGAGTTGTAATCAGAATTTACAAGCTTAAATTAAACACTAATATTTTATAAAAAAAATGGTGGAAAATTTGATCTACAGATTTGGTCTATACATTTTAAAACTCTAGTTTGATTTCATCTGTCGAAATTCACTGAATTTGGCAACATTTTCCGGTAGATTACACTAGGAATTATAACCAATACTAGTTGATCAAGGATTTAAATGAGTTGCGAAAGTAAAAAATTGGGGGAATTATACTTAGGTTCTCTGAAGTTTGTCATTTAATCACTTAAGTTCTTTGATATTTGAAATATTATATACATACCTTATATATTTGTACGCATGTAATACTTAAACTCCTGCCGTCAATATCCATTAATATATATATTTGTAAATTATACTTAGACCCCCTTAGGTATATAATATTTAAACTCTCAAGTTTAAAATGTTATACTTAAACTAAAAATCTTCCAATAAAAAATAGGATAGCAAATATTTTAATTTTTACAACCAAAATTATTATGAAATTTATTGAAATAAAATTAAAAAGTATAATTAGTATACAATTATAATATGTATTAGAATTTAATTTGACTACCAAATTATCTCAATTAAAATTAGAATGTATTGTGTCCATTACAATTTGGCCTCTTGTTTATTTTTTTAGTTTTATTCCAATAGATAGTATAATTGTATACATATTATAATTTTTTAAGAAAAATTAAATTTTTTTTATTTTATTTCAATAAATGACATAATAGAACATGAATTCATGTTTTATTATGAATGACTTAGACTCTTATTTGATTTTTTAGTTTTTTTCTAATAAATAATATAATCATATACTAATTACTATTTTTTAAGAAAAATTTACTTTTTATTTTTATTTTTAATTAATGATACAATAGAACATAAATTTTGATTATAAAATTTAAAACATTTGATATTCTATCTTTGATTTGAGTTTTTTTGATCTAAATATAACATTTTAAACTTGATGGTCTAAGCATTATACGCCTACAAATTTTAGGGAGTCTGAGTATAATTGACTAATTGATTTATAACTCACATTTGACAGTAGGGGTCTTGGTGTTACATGTGTACAAACTTTAGGAAAACTATATGTAATATTTTAAATGTCAAGGAGTATGAATGATTAAGCGACAAATTTTAGATGGTCTAGATGTAATTCTCCCATATAATTTTTATAAACTTTTTCTGTTTTTGCAAGGTTGGCTCGATCAAGGGGCTCAAGTGTATTTTCTGGGCTTAGGACTCCTTTTTTTTTTTTTTTTCTTTTTTCCATTTTTTTGGAGGGAGGGGGGGGGGCTAGGGATGTTGTTATTAGTACTTTTTTTTTTTTTAAAGAATCAGTGTTGTTAGTATTTCAAAACATCATTAGCTTATAATTTTTTCCCAGGGTATTTTTCATATTTTTATTTTTTTAATTCTTTTCATTGATTGAATTAGTCAGTTCCTCAATAATTGACTTAGTCAGTAAGGAAGAGCAAGTCTATTAGGTATTTTAATTATTGTTTGCCAAGTTGGTTTAGGTATGTCCAAGTCCCACGCTACAGATCACAAGAACTTTTTCATATAATTTTCACACATAGGAAAGAATGTTGTTGGTCTTTCTTTGTTTAGCCGAGCTTGGTTTTTAAACTTTTTTTGTTAATTTTTTTATTGTTTTTTATCAGAGTAATTTAGGTTGATAAAAAAGACAACCGATGATGTGCTATTACTATAATCGAGATTTTAATTCCACTCTTACACATTTCAAATTAAAAAAAAAATTATTATAATAATAATATCACATCATTTTATTTTTATTTTTGGTCCACTTTTTTAGGTAATCTAATATTACTCAAGAAATGTAGATAAGGATGAGTTATAAATCTAGATGTATTGAGTTTTAATTTTAACAATTTATTGAGGTCAGATCATGAAGAATTTATCCCTTATGAATTTCTTAATCATAGCGTGGATAATTTGCTTTTAACCAAATCAAAGAAAGGATTAGTTAAAGTGCATGTAAACTGGTCCGAACATCATAAGCGTTTATAACTATAAAAAAAAAAAAAAAACGTAGACAAGGGGGAAACGCCCAACTAATCTTGTCCCTCTAGGTTGTTATACTTGGGAGATTACCATTAACATTATAAACTTAGGCCTCTTGGTTTCCTCATTGATCACTTAAAAAGTTATAATAGTTGCTCCAACAAGGCTAAAAACGATTCGGCAGCTCGCAGCCTTCTAGTTTTATTCTAAATTTACAACCAATATGCAAGTATCAAACTATATGTATTGATTAAACCCAAAAATCACCAGTTAAATTCATGACGTTCGAGTTTATGTGACAGCCCACCTTGGAGTAAACTTGAAGGCGTAAACCAAGACTTCTGAGGCCAACTATGATTAATTAGGACAGTGTACTGCACTGCTTATTCAACATCCCAGAACATACGCAAGGAGACTCTTTCAATGAAAACTACCAATGAAATCTCACTCCCAGTGGAAAAGGAACTAAGCTATTAGTGCTAGTGGAACCAAACCACTAGTAGGTGAAGTGATAGGAGAACAAGATAAGTCTGAAGGCCCAAACTCATCATTATCAGACGCATTTTAGACGTTAATATTATGACTATGCTTTCCCCACGTCCAACCCCACCTCCACTTTTTGCTTTTTGGCTGCTTTAATTTGCCATGTTTTCTAAGGGATAATGCCTCATCTTTAGCACAACTTGTTGGTCGCGCGAGAGTTTCCTTAGCATCTTATGAGGTCAATTAAGTTTGATTATATTAAGCAATGTGCCTATGTAATTCGTGTACAAAAAGATAAATTTAGAAGATATGTAGAGTCAAATCGATTCGGTTAAAGTTGAGTCAAGTTGCTAGCTAAAGATCTGAGGGCATGGACAGCTTAGGAAGACAAGAAGGCAGCCAAAGTTACAATAGCTCGAGAGGAATTCAGAAGAGATTTATAGGACCTATTTCCACTAAATTTTATCCATGTCACCAGCTTCTAGAATGTCATGTTATGCATGAGGAATATAGCCTCTAACGGTAAAATATTCTCTAAGAATCCTAACAAATTAGAGAATCACTCTAATCAATTACTTGAGGATTACACTACTCTAGTGTATAAACAGACAAATTCTTACCTTACTAAAAGAGAATGGTAATTCACAACAGTTGTAACCTTCGTCACCTTCAAGAAGTACCAAACTACAGAAGCAAGAGACTCAATCACTTTACGCCCTTGCGCATTTATTCATTGTTATCCCTACAACTTACCCTTCATAAAAAATTCACTTACAACCCCTAGTTCATTCTTCCTAGTTTTTCCACACCATCAAAGTTTATCTTAAGATGCAGAGCAAATGTTTCTCCAAATTGTAATTATATTAATCTCAGCTACTCCCAAAAATTCAAAGGCCATAGCAACTAGAACACATAGAAAATGCCTTGGTATACCCAAAAAATAATAGTCAAAAAATCATGGAAACACAATGCTGACAACATAATGTATCGTAACTATTGGATTGACGATGAATATCATTTAATGTTAGGACCCGCTCTTAATCTAATGGTTACAATGCAACAGGTCCTAATAGCATTGTTTTGTTTTCTTTATATCAGTGCAGAGCAATTGTCATCCAATTGTTTTCACTCTTTCCAGGCTTGAGGGGAGGTGTATTAACTAGTGCATAAGCAACTTATTATTGGCCCAACATTAACGAGGATAACAACCACTTAAATTGGGCTTCTTGCATTGGGTTTAACAAAGTTTAGTGCCCAGGCAGGCCATTCCTTTAATTAGCAATGGATCAGGCCTGCTTGGTTCTTTCCATAATTCGTCAATGGGACTCTATACAAAGCCCGCAATATTCAAGAACGGTAACTATATATATACACTAACCACTACAACACCCTCTGTTAGGCATTTTGTATAAAGAAATGCAATAGAGACTTAGCTTGGGTCCATAAGAGATTTAATTTAATACACTTACTAGATTAATTGTGAGTTCTAATGTTAAGTAGAACTCAATTTTAATCTAACAATTGTAACTGATTAGGTCTCCAAATTAGATTCAAGTAATTTTTTTTTTCTTTTTTTTTTTTTGAGAATAGCATAAGATAAAACCCTGAACTTATTTGGTTGGTTTACGATAAATAATTTTTTGTTTGCCTCTATCCTTAGAAGAAATAGTAGTAAACCGAAGGAAACCACAACATGAAATTCTTAAAATTGCTCTGAAATATTCAACTTGAATAGACTACATAGAGGTATTTTTTTTCAATTCACTTAATGTGTACAAAAATGTCAGATTTTGCTAGTTGAATATATGCATAGCAGCATATGAGTAGTTCAAGAAAGTCAACAGTTTAGATAGTGAAGTTACACTTTCCCAATAGAATTGATGGATATTAGTAATTCGAGAATGTCAAAAGCTTTCATATTGAAGTTAATCATTTACATTTTAGAGACAAACAAACTTGGATTTGATAAGTCATGCACATTAAAATGACATTATAGAATTATTTGTTCAAAAGCATTTGACATGTATTGATATTTAGAAATGTTGGAGAGGCAATATAAAAATATCAAGATATTGATAATGCTTTTACTACAACAATAATTACAAGATTAATGGTCTATTTGGTAGGGTAGATAAAAAAATGGAAGAATGAAAAGTGAGACTAATACACTTTCTATCCTTCAAGGGAGTAATCATTTCTTCCCTCCTTTGTGTTTGGTAGGAGGAATGAAAAGTGAGAATCATTGATTTTTTTTGTATTTAGTAAGATGGAAAAATATATTTTTTAATTTTTAATTTATTTTAAAATACTAAATATATAATTAATAAATATAATATGTATAGATCAAATAATATATAGACAAATAACACACATAATTAACTTTTTATTTACTCTTTCTCACAATTTTAGAGGGATTGATTTTGGTGAATTAGAAAGAAAATTAATTCATTTACTTTTGTATCCTTCCTATTTTTCTTCCTTATCAAATATAATATTTTATATATTTCTTTAATTTTTTATCCTTCTATTTTTTCATCATACAAAAAGAAGCATAAAAGATACCGTTAAGTATACAAAAGACAAGATGAGAATTAGTTGTATTATTAGGGCTATTTTAGTCAATCAATTTTTTTTTATTTTTGTTGATATTTTATAGCAGTATAGATATAACCCAGACTCTCTCTCTCTCTCTCTCGTAAATTGAAGTGGCATTTCCTATAATTGAAATGAAAATTAGCATTTCACTATACAAATGCTCCAAACTCTATACCTGAAAAGCAACAATGAAGCAGTCACAGCTGCAAAGGATGGACAATAGTGTTTTCCAAGTTGATAATACAACGGAAAACAATTATTTAAAATGTTTTAGAAAGATTTTTGTGAATGCCACGCAATATATGTCAGACATTCATGACTTGTTAAATAATCATCTATTTCAAAAGTTTAAGTTAAAGGAGAGGGTATAACTTAATGATCCGTTTGTTAGGGTGAATAAAAAAATAGAAGGATGGAAAGTAAGAGTGATACATTTTTCATTCTTCAATGGAAGAATCCTTCATTCTCTCTTTTGTGTTTTGTAAAAGAGATGAGAAATAAAAAACATTGATTTTCTTTTTTTGGGGGTTTGATAAGATAAAAAATGTATTTTTTATTTTTTATTAGAAAATAATAATTACATATTTTACTATTATATTTATATACGAAATTAATATATACATAATATTTAATTGATAAATATGATATATCTATAATATAAAATAGGACATGATTCAATAAGTTCATCCAATGATCTTAAATAAACTCATTCAACGGCCACCAACATTCTTCTCAAAACCATTCACATTGTACCGTGACATTAAGCACGGGTTATCGCTAATATGTATATATCAAAGAAAATATAGACAAATAACATACATTTCAACACACATAATTAATTTTCTATCTACTTTTTCTATCAATTTTGGAGAGATTGATTTTAATGATGTAAACAAAAGTTAACATATCCATTTTTTCATTTTTCCTATTTTCTTTTCTTACCAAACATAATATTTTATTTATGCCTATAACTTGTTTATCCTTCAAACTTTTCATCATTCCATTTTTTTATCATACCAAACGAAATATAAATGTTTATACTTCAACACACCCCCTCATGTGTAGGATAAATTTCGTAACTTCCTGCTCTGATATCATGTTAAACAACTATCTATTTCAAAAATTTAAACTATTAAAGATAAAATAACTTAAATATTTATATTTCAATATAAATCTATATGAATCTTAACTTCGACAATTTTCTCACTTTTATTTTCCTCCATTAACATGTAATAATTGAGCCCCCCCCCCCCCCCCCCCCCCCCCAAAAGTCGTATCTTAGGTGGAAACTTTGGACTTTTGACTAAAATAGAGAATTTAGGATTTTTTATTTTGTCTGACTTTGTCTAATCCAAAAAATAACGTGAGACATAGTCAAGTTTGTTTATGGTGACATTAGATTTTCTGACCATTGACCAGCACTTATTAATTTAAACATGTGACTGAACTAAGAAAAGCAGCCATTAATGGACTAGTTTATTACTACCCAAATTCTATGATGCAAACGTTTGCATTTTCAGGGCACTGAATGTTTGACATTTCAGGGCAGATGACAAAAGAGGCTGTCATTTTTTCAATTCCTACCACACCAGACCTTTTGACTTGCTTACCCTAATTTTATTTGTTTATTAGAGTTAATAAGAAAAATAAACGCAACCCAACTGAACAAAATCTTGTTCCAATATTTTTGGGGCCGATTATGTGAATCCAATTAAAAAAAGAAGATCAACGTTCACTAATTTGGACTAATAATCATGTATCAATTCAGGGGCAGAGCTACACTTTCCTAATTTTTTTGTCCAAATATATTTTTTTAAAAATTTTAATATATTCTAAATTTGTTTCAACAAAAAATCCCATAAATTATAATATACTTAATAATTTTTAACATTAAGATTAAATAACTTTGACTCAATTAAGTAAACTTGATCATTTATTATTTAGTTGAATCTCTAAACATGTGCTTAAGAAATTTTAGAGTCTTTTGTTCTCTCTTGTATATCTTGCCCCCTTATTCTCACATTTGTTAATTTTGATATATTGAATAATAATATTATTATTATGTAATATTTCTATAATACAAAAATTAGTCAATAAAATGGAAAAAGTACAGTTACTCCATTATGACTTCAAAGTCAAAAATTCAAGTCGCAAAAAAAAATTATATATATATATATACTCCCTCACAAACAGGATAAGAGTAGGTAAATCTAACTCTAGACTTTACAATAGCAAAAGCCACTCTTTGGGCTATTTCTTTTAGTTTATTATTACTTCAAAAGTTTAAATTCTACTTTTGTTAAAAAAAAAATGTTACTTACATATAATTGGAATGTCTAATTTGATAATCTAATGTACTCTTATAGTTGAAGTAGCATAGCGTATCTACATTAAATGCATTTTATTTATTAATCCAAAGATAGTAATGCATTATCTTTTCAGATTTAATACATAAAGTATTGTAGCTGCTAAAATTTTTGACCCCACCATCTCAAGCTTCTGGCATGTTCTTAATTACTTTGTTTATGCCAAATGCTCCTACAATGTTATCTAATACCACATATTTGGTACAAATTGGTATCATATGATAAGTGATATTAAATGAAGCAAGATCGATATCATTGTTCAAAATCCAAACAGTTCAATGGTTACAGGCCAGAGGTTATGGATAGAGGTAGAGTATTCTTATGTTTTTCAAATTGATATTGTGTGTATGTTTCGTCATTTTTCACAAATATAAAGTTGGTATTAGCAAAATAGACATTCATCTTATCTAAGTTTTTAAGCCAACATAACGTAGTTGGGAATTGGAATCCGAAAGAAAAAGTGAACAGCAGAATGATGCGTGAACTAGATCGTTCTCTTAAGATGATTTGCGCTCGTTTATGAAAGAAAGAAACATGGCGCATAAGGTGACAACGCATCGTCTCAGGATACAACAGTCCAACTTATTGACTGTTGCTTTATTCAAATTTGCACAATCAAATGAAGCAGAAATTTCACACAATACCTTTGAATATTACCCAGGAATTTATAAAGTAGAGAGATTGTAATAGATATTCATATTATTTCTTTATACTGAAATATGTAAATATATATACAGAAAATATATGCATTCAATATTCCGTAATTACTTTCATATTTATTTAGATAATAACTAATATTATAACATACTAGATAATACTAGTGTATATATATATTTAAGTATTTTTAAAAATTTGGTCAATGTGAGATTGAATTTCTACATAAAAAATACTTTTTTATTTAAAATACTCTAACTGGATGAAGTGGTAGACCAATGACCACCATCAGCATAGATTGAATTCGAATCAATTATTCAATCCTACCCATTGTTATACTTGAACTAAATATAAATTATTTATAATGAATAATATTATTATTCTCAACCCCAATAAAAAAAAAGTTAGGCGGTCATTATCTTCCCATCTCAGACCCATCCCCAAACCAAGATTGATCATTGTGTGAAAGTGACTAGTCTTTTGCCGACTGTTGTCTTTGAAGAACTCTACAGTGTCGTGTTGTTGTTGAATTCTCTCTAACATCACTTTCTCAATCAAACGAGATAGAAAGAGAGATTTTGTCAAACCTTGAGATTTGGGGTGTGAAAATGTGGATTTTAACACTGAGCTACCTGTCTAATTCGTATTTGTTTAAAATTGTTCTTAATTCTCGTGTGATTATAAAATATGATTTAATTTATGGGAGTAATGCAATCTATTGTTTAATTTTGGTGATATTATAGTGACATTATGTCCTCTCAAGTTAGTAGTTATGGTTCAAACTAAACATACCAGACTTTCATTGTCATATCTAAAAATTATTATTTACTAGTCGTCTCTCCCTTTTCTGGTTGGAAAAAAAAACTGTGAGAATGAAACCTTATTTGTAATTAAAGAAAAGACCAAATGGTCATGCTCAATTGAAAGCTTGCTTTATAAATATATTACCCCTTTATTAATATCTGCGTAAACCATATATTATCATTTAATCATAAGCTATTTTGTCTTTCTAGCAATTGTGGAAAGTATAGTAAGAGCCGTTTTAATTATATCATTTGTTCCATGTGACCTAATAGTATTATATTGTTCCAAATTGCCCGACTAAAATAGTTTTGATACTATTTATCAGTTTTGCATAATGGATAATTAACCAAAATAATATTTGTTAGAATATAGGAATTCAAACAAACATAGGAAAACAATAAATAGCATTACATAAAGATATAATGTGGTTCAACACAACAAATCCTCCCTGTACACCATACTTACATCAACAGACCAAAAACTTACATCGATGTATTATTCACTGAAAAATTGATCATCTGGTAATTGATAAGGACAAAATACTATATCTCAAAAAGATATAACTTAATCTTTATATTTTCTATCACATGTCTAATATACTTATTTAGGACTGTTAAACGAGTTAAACTTGAACATTTTTGTAAGTTTGTTTATGTGTAAATAGTCAAACAAGTAAGCTCGTTTCTGTGTAAATAATCGAAGGTTTAGGTTAGAATTCAGCTCGATTATTACCCCTATACTTATTCATGGTATACTAAAACTCCTCCAATATAATCATATTCTATAAATAATTCTCATATTGATTACCCAATAAACTCTCATTCAGGACAATCAGAGAGTTTGAGTTAAATTCCAACACTTCCCTTATTTTTTTCTCAAATTTTTTCAAAGTAAACGATATTTCAAGCAAAATGTTAACAAAAAAAGAAAAGAGATTTCACACATAAAAAAAAAAAAAATGCATGACAATAGTCGTCTAATGCTATTCGTTTTATGAGCGAAACTATATTCTAACTTAGGTAGCCATAGACCTCTTATGGTTTTTCTAAATCCTCACTATTCAACCGTTGTTTGAACAGTAACTTTTCTCTCCTTTAAACCGAGTTCACTCTTAAATCGACCTCTTCTTCAATCCTTTAAAACTAAAATTACTCATGCTTAAATTATTGGATGCGGGTTATAATTGGGACTGAAATTTGGGTTCAAATTCTAAGTACAATGTCTGGTATACAAATCATGGCAAATTGTTAATTATTTTAATTACAAGGGTTAACAAAGATTAGGTACTGAATAATGCTCAAGTAGTCTGAATAAAGTCTACGGAATGATGTATCCGTTTAGCACTGATGAGTGATTTGTTGCATCGCAGGTTTTTTTTTTTTTTTTTTCCAAAATTTTTGGTCAACATGAAATGGTAAAATAATCAAATATCTAGCCAGAGGCAACCCAACAGTGTCTTCACTCGTCAGCTCACAAAAGTTGGTGAAATATATTGTCATATTATATCGATAATATAAAACAGAGCAGGATCAATAAATTGATCTTACAGTCTCAAATTTATTCATTTAACGGTCAAAAAATTACAATTGCTTTCCTTAATATTCCCCCCCCCAAAAGTCAACGATTATGACTGATTTTGAAACATATCTTACGGTCTCAAATTTATTTATCTAACGGTCAGGAAATTAACATTTTTTTCTTTTAATATTTTTCCTCCTAGAGAGTCAAAGATTACGGCCGACTTGGATCACAAGATTTTCTCTAACATAATAATTAAATGGTTTAAATTTTTCATTAATATCAATTGTGTAGTGTAACATTTTGAATTTGTATAACAGACAATGATAATATTTTGATTAAAAAAAACTCATCAATTTAACAGATTAAAAAAAATAAGGGTGCTGCTTAACACATTTATATTGAATATAATTAATTTTTATTTTTTTTTATATTTGTGATTTAATTTTAGATATGAATATAAATATATTTTTTATTTTTTA
The DNA here is from genome assembly GCA_963454935.2 of Ilex paraguariensis. Lineage (NCBI taxonomy): Eukaryota > Viridiplantae > Streptophyta > Magnoliopsida > Aquifoliales > Aquifoliaceae > Ilex > Ilex paraguariensis. Next base: position 28,088 of record CAUOFW020001252.1, read on the forward strand.
TTTTTTATTATTTTGTGCCTTCACGTAAAAACAATAGCTAATTAGTCTATATCAAATTAAATGAATTTAAATTTCGAGTGAAATCTGGTCCATCGAGGGACGTAGTTCTATGATCTCTCTCAAAAACCACTTTAAAAATAACAGAAAAGTAAGGGTGATGGTCAACATTAGTGTCCTCATCTTTAAATAATATATATCAATTTTTGGATGTCCCATAGCCCTGTGGGGCCCAGAAATGTAAGTCCGAGTCCCACTCCCACCCACATTCATAACCAAAACAAGATGAGAGTTTTGACTCTTGAACATCTATCTACGTACCTACAATGTAAAACCACCCCCCGGGGGCCACGAAATAAAAAAAAACCTGATTCGGTCAAATTTCTTCTTTTTTAAATCAAAAATCAACAAATTCCACAGATCCAATGGTCAATAAACATGCAGATCGCTCCTACTTTTTGAGTAAAAGAACTATACTCTAATTTTTTCTGGGCCCATATCTTTTATGATCAGTCAATTCCAAGTGTGAAATGCATCTCTCTTTCTTGGATACATGTAGACACTTGGCATTTCATAGCTCACAATTACCATATAAAACCGTCATGTATTACTATCTTTTAGGTAGCATTTATTAATTTTTTGGGTATGCTCATTTATTATATCGACTTATTATATTTTTGGGGGTTAAAACTTAGCATTCGTTAGGGTTTTTTTTTTAATATCATACTAAAAAAGAAAAATCAATACCAGACTTTTAAGAATTTATTTAATGCGTAATTTTTACTATAAAACAAAGAGTAAAATAGTTGGGTATAGTCAAATTTGGTTACCTTGATTAAAATTTCAGTTCATCAAAAAATTATAGTCTACATTAATTTATATTTTACTTTCTTTTTATCGGTCCTTGAATATAAATAATAAATAATAATAATACTTAAATCTAATTTATTGACTTAAATAATTATAATTATTGAATTAACTATGAATGTTAATAATAAATACAAGATCTATTAACAATCGAATAATTATGAATAAATTAAATTCAAATTGTATTGGTCATAAATAAAAGAAAAATGAAAGTAAGAATAATTTATAAAGTTACAAAACCGAACACGCCGTTTCGTCCACCAACGTTTACTATTTCACACGCCAAAATGATTTTAGTATATTACAATGGCAAGTCACAAAAAATCTAAATAAAAAATACTTAACCATGGTTAACTTGTTCCCCACCCCCAAACGCCTTCCTTTATAAGAAGAACCGCCATGCGAAACGCTTACCGATACAGAGAGAGAGGGAGAGGGAGAGAGAGAGAGAAAATAGAAAGACAGAAAAGAGCAACAACAAAGAGAACTTTCAACAAAAAGATTTAACAACTTAGAGAGAGGGTTGCGAATCTTGCGATGGCGTTATACATAGACGAAGAAGAGGTGTGGAAATGTCCAAAACACCCTTCCAAGCGCCGGAGGAGCGGTATTTGCCCAATTTGCCTCCGGGAACGGTTGGGTAGTCTCTGTCCCGACTGTGCTAACGTGCGCCCCTGTGCATGCTGCCCCACATCGTCTTCGTCTTCTTCTTCTTCCTCTTCCTTCTCTCTCTTCTCATCTAGAGGCGGCTCCTCCAATTCCGGAGTTGGCGACGTCGGGAAAGTATCAAAGCTTATCGACAGCGAACCGTCTTTTCGGAGATCAAGATCTTTGGCGATTCCGTTCCTCCGATCAAGATCACGTTTCGCCGGAGATTTTGTATCTGGCGAGGGGAAAAATTCGCCTCCGGGGAGTAGGAACAGAGCGTCGTCGTTTTGGAGTGTGTTCAAAGCGAATAAGAGCAAGAGAAGCGAAGAAGAAGAAGATAAAGAAAATTCAGAAATGAAAAGTAGCGAGGTCGTAATTGACAACGAGTATGAGCGGGCGAGGATGATGATGAGATCGAGATCGGTGGCAGTCCCTGTGACGTCAGGTTTTGGTTCCGGCGACTTCAGATCTTCGTCGCGGACTACAGGAAAGGGATGGCATTTTCCGAGTCCGATGAAGGTTTTCCGTCATTCCAAGGTGTCGAAGGTCGTTCAAGAACGGTCGCCTTTGTACAGAGGTTGAATTTTGTTTATTAATTTCGTATCAATCAATAAAATAGAACTCTTTCTATTAATATAATCTGATTGTAATTATTAACTAATAAGGTTATAGCAAAGTATATAATATTAACATTAATTCCCACTAATAATTATCTTTGTGATTGTGTTTTTTGCAGTTACAAAATATTGTGATTGTAATTGTTAAATAATAAGGTTATGGCTGGGTTGCAAATTCTCATCAACCATGTCGCCACCTTGTTGGATGTGTAATTTGAATTTGGATTTGGATTTGGATTTGAATTTAGATTGGGATTTTAAAATTCAAAATTGGGGCTTAAATTTAAATTTACAATCTTTGTTTTTTTTTTTAAGTTTAACAGTTGTTCGAATTAGTTTAGGTTACACATATCTCGAGTAATTTCCTCTCAATATGGTCAAAGGCAGATTATTTATACTAAGACTAAAAATTATGGTGGATAAATTTTTTATAATCTGACAATTTGTCAAAATTCAAATTCAAGACGACTAAATTTACAAATTGTTGTTTTTTATAATCTTTTGGCATGTTTTGGTGGGGGGGGTTTTACTTTTTTCATCTCAACAACCAAATGGAAAGTAGTTGTAGCTATTAAGTGATGAAGTGATTACTGAAAATGTCTAATAATTGTGGTGGGGTTAGTGGTTATGATTGAATTGTTCATGGGGGTGTTGTTAAATATAATTTGTATTCAATAGGAGGCAAATGAAAACTGGCGTAGGATGGGTAGCTTATTGTAATTATAATGCCTAAGAAAACCATTCTGTTTTGCACATGCATGGATTTTTGTTGATTGTTGCACAAATCCAAGGAACATGGGTGTCAATCATAGGTAATCAGTCTTGTCTAATATTACCAGTTCCAAAAAAAAAAAAAGTGTTGTTTAATATTTATCCCTCATATTTAAGGATAAAACTATGATAATTCAGCTAAACTTTTGACCATTGCTCAAGCTAGGTACATTCCTCAACTGCCACACCATTAGGAATTTGATAGGGTCATGGGCAACTCATTTCTGGCCTGAGACAACAGTCACAATTGACTTGAAGCTCTCTTCAAAAGGGGGGTGAGCCCACCTTAAGCTGACTTAGTGGCAAAAAACGAAAAGGGGTAAGAGAAGTCAGTGGGTGACTGGAGGATGGGACAGAAATTTTTCACTATAACACACTACGTGTTAGTATCATATATTATACATGATTAATAAAATATTATATATTTTCAATGAATGTCTATTATATGTCACTTTCCCATAATATCTTTTAAAAACATAACTTATATATCTATAAGTTAGTGTTGCGACAATTTTTCATTAAGTGTTTTTACGTCACTACACTGATATGTGATTTGTATAATTCAGTGAAATTTTTTTTTCTCCGATTCGAGAACTAATATCGTACCTCATTTTTCCGTCAATAGAGAACGTAACTATGTGTGAAGTTATTAATTTTTATATTTTATTTTATTTTACTATTTAATCGATCAATGACCACAAATAAACCAAGACATGTGTAATCAACAGATAATAAACATTTGTATTATAATTTCATAAAATTATTTTTCAATACTATAATTTTGTCTTTTTCAATTGAAAGCCAAATCCGGTTCAGATATTTTCTCTTACTCTTTCTTTTGATAAAACATTTCCCATTAAAGCTCAGAGGCCAGAGAATAGAGAAGAATAGACACTTGCAAATTGTCTTTTGCCAAAGAAGGGGAGCAAAGGGGACAACGTGGCTATTGGCTAGGGCCAACATTGAAGATCAAATAACTATTATTACGTAACTTTTACGTTAGTTATGACGTAGACAGCTGTATTAGAGCAAGATTTAAAGTAGTCACTGCAATCAATCTAATGATTTAATAAGAATGGAAGAAACAAGCACCAAGAGTTATCTTTTATGAAATTAGACTATGCTACCGACAGATAAAATAATTTTTTGAGTTATTTTACATTCAAAAAATTTATCACTTTTTTGAGTGATTTAAAATTTTTATGGGTATTTTCATCACCGTTTTAAGTATTTTTACTAGGGTTAGACGAGCCAACCCAAATTTAACCCGAACTCAATCCGAAAAAAATAAGGCTTGAGTTAAAATTTTTAATACTTGAGTTGGGTCTGGGTAAATAAATTTCAACCCGAATTAAATTTTGGCAAGCCTCAGGTTGTTGGGTTCAACCCAAATATACATAAATATATAAATATATTTAACTATAATTAGTATTTATCTTCACTTTTTAGAGTTTAGACTTTCACTTTACTTCAAGTATTCACTTCTACGCCTTCATCACCCTCAAATCCCTTTTTCACTTGTCACTCTTCCCTCTTTCAGACTCTTTTTCTCAATCATCACTCGTCTGCGTCGTTTTAGACTCTCAGCCTCCTCCTCTCACTCTCTCTGTCTCTCTTCATCTGCGTCTCACCCTTCATCTCAGATCACTTGAAAAAAATAAATCTACACGTGAAAAAATCAAATCTATATTTCAAAAAATCAACCCAAATTAAATAACTCAACTCCAACTCGATTTTAAACCGAAATCAGTCCGAATTAAGTAACTCGAATTAAACTCGGGTAGTACTCAAGTTGAGTACCTCGGGTTGAGGTAAAATTAGGGTTAAAATTGAAGATTATATATCTAGAGTTGACCTCTTAACCCGTCCAATCTGTCCGCGTTACATCCCTAATTTTTACCATATTTGTATTTTTTTTATCACTATTGTGGTAACTATTTTTACTATTTTTTCGGATAGCATAACAATAGTAAAAATATCAACAAATGTAATAAAAATAACTAGAATTATAATAAATGAATGTATAATACCCAAAAAAAAAAAAAATTTGATACCTTAAGCAACTCCTCTTTATAATATACAATGGATTCTTCCTACCTAGCAGTACTTTATTTTGTGCATGCTCAATGGTAGTTTATTTTTTGGTCCTCTCTCTTGTTTCTTATGGTGTATGTGTGAGAGAGAGGGAGAGAGAATTAACTGGTAAATGTTGGTGACGGGATTTGAATCCTAATCTATACACCTTATTGGCCCTATCTTTGCCGGGAAATTCTCTCCCAATGTGTGAACACACGTGTACGCATGCTCGCGCAGCCTATGTGTTTTGATGTTACCTAAGCCTAAACTGATTGTGAATATGATTGTATGTAATAGTCTATAGCGTGGCACAGAAAATTCTACATAGTTTGTCAAACTTGCACCATTCTTTAATGCCCACTTAAGGTAGCCATTGCTGACCAAATCCGAAAAGAATAAGGCAATAAATATGAAGGATGTTTGCATCGAACTTGATCATATAATCACGTACGCTCAATGTCTGCTTGTGACATCCGCAAGCCGATTTGACCCATTGGATCAACTCAAAAAAATACATCAATAAAGGCTCATGAAACGATACCTATATCTGGGGCGACTCGATATAAAATGGGTCCAGTGAAAATTTAAAGGAGGTTCTATTAACTTTTTAAAATAAAATTTAAATTATTATAAAATATTATTGCCTTTTGAGAAACGAAAAAAATTATTAGATTTTTGTATTCAAGTTTTGTTAACATGTTTCTTCGAAAAATTTTACTAGATTTAATGTTAATATAATCAATGAAAGTAAAAAAAATTATAATTAATTAAACTTAAACTAAATATCATAGACTCAAATGATATTTTATGTTTCCAACATTAACAACATAAATAAATGCTCAGCAAACTCAAATCACATTTAAAAACTCTAAATTTTATTTTTTGTGAGATACTAAAATGAAATTGAACTTAATTAAATATATATAAATATATAATTTATTTAAATATTAGACTTATTAAACCTCTATAAAATGGGAGCCTAGTCATTCGGGGGAGTCCTAATATTGCCATAATAACATATACCATGTAGCAAGTACCTTTCAGAAATGTCCGTATATGGAGAAAACATTAAATATATATAACAGTTACACCCCGTCATCATGGTATAACCCTTACACCCCAATATTTATCCTAGAAGTAAATAGTCTTGAGTGGGGGACATTGCTCTATTTCGATCAAGAAATAGTTCTGATTATGGTATCTAAAATTAATTTTTTTGATACCATTTTTTTAATTTTTATCTAATAAAAATGTGTCTCGTGTAAAAAAAATTTATTTTACTTTATAATTTCTACTATCAATGGTTGCATCTTGCAAATGCATCAAATCAAAATATGTGGTACTATTGTTGTGGGCGTTATCCTTGAAGAAGTATGCCACCATGTCTTACTAGAAAGAACAATGCTATTTTTGGCTAAATAGCTTTGTTATTGAATGTTTGATTAGTCTACTATTTTTTTAAGTTAAGACTTCTATAGTAATTCGTAATTTACTTTATACAATGAGTTTTCTTAAAGTTTACATAGTGACAGCTACTTTACTAGCCAGAATATAAGGTTTGCCAGCCACAAAAAGATGTTACTTAAAAGATTTGATATGTCGAAGTTGCTGTAGCCTATCAACTCATGAGCAGAATTTGTTTTTATAATTGGGGTTATAAAAAAAAAAGTGTGTAAGAATTCATTTATATACATCTAATTTTATATTTAATTCTCTTTGGTGGTGTCACTTGTCTAGTAGGATTCAATGAAATAGTAACATAATATTAAATTATTTTCATCTATTGTGTATGTCGCTCTTTCAGTGACTTGACCACAAAGAGGCACAATTCATGATGCGTTTCATCACTCACATACTCGACTTGATGACCAACTCTCATACTAATTGTTATAAAATCATGTGTAAAACTTGAAACCGACTTATGAGGTAAATATGCTTAAAGTTTGCATTCATACGTCTAATTTCATATTTAATCGACGTGAAACTAACAATCAGTCTCACCGTTTCGAAAATAAATAAAAATGAAGATTGACAACTCAGCACTAATACTCCAAAGCACAAATATGGATTCCATTCCATATCCATTTCTTAGGGCATGTTTGGTTTAAGTATTAATAGATAAGATTGAATTAATTTAATCCACTAATAATGTAATACCAAGTTTAGATTAGATGACTTGGTATTAATTTCTCATTAATCCTAACCTTGTTCATTATTGTCATTTAACACTTAATATTAGGTATTAATGAATACCATGTTGTAAGTAGTAATATTTTTAACAAGTTTAGTTTTAAAAATATAATGACTTTATGACTCTTACAAATCTAGATCCACACTTTCATAAATAGAAGTTACACATAATATAAACTCTTGCCCATATTATTTATTTTTTCATTTTTAATTTAATACCATATACTCTTACTTAATTAAAACATAAATTTAATATTATAATTATATGTTTATATTTTATCTCAACCTTGATTCTAACTTATTACATAGAAGATAGAATCAAATAATACTCTTATTAATATCATTTAAATAAATTAGATAAAAATTAATTACCCAATATTATTATTTATTTATATCTGAATTAAACACGCCCAATAATTTTGATGAGCCATAGAGAAATATCCCAAATTCCCCAATCCATGGATATAAAAAAGCATGGGATATGGACCCCATGTACTACTGCCATGGGTCATATCAAAATGAGTTTTAAACTATTGTTTCCAAAAAAAGAGTTGTCTTCCGTTCTAAAAAAACAAAAAATTGATATCTTCCAGACTTTTATTTATTTTGTAAATATTTTTATCACTTTTATAAATTTTTTTAGCATATATGGTGTTGAAAAAAAAGTTAAAAATAGTTATCACAACAATAATAAAAGTATCCATAAAAATAATAAAAAAACTCACAAAAATAATAAATCACTTACAAAAATGATAATTTTTTTGTATGAAAAAAATAATAAAAATAATTACTATAATAATGATAAAAACACTAATAAAGATAATAAATTACTCACAAAAATAATAAATTTTTTATTATACAAATATCTATAAAAATTATTAAAATACCCATAAAAATTTTAAAAAAATTATTCGATACCGTACTTCCAAAATTGGTCCTACAAATCCATTGTCCAACGTGTATGGTAGATATGATAAAGACGGAGCACTCCAATGTTCACCAATCTCAAGGCCCCAAATCTCCAAAACGGACCCCACACGGGGGGAACAACTCATGTGAATTGGAAGACATCCACACCGTACACGTGAAGCTGTCGTTTTCTCATTGGTCGGTTGTATCTCGTCATCTTCCAACTTTATACCCCCTTACCTTTTCTTTTTTTTTTTTGTTCACTTCATTTCAATTTTTTTATGGAAAGTTTTCCTCACTTTTAACGCCTGTTTTGGAGGTATGAAACACTCACACACATATACATGACGAAGCCTTAACCTTAATTGGGTGATAATCACCTTAATGTTGTATTATTTACATGTCTTTATCAAGGATTAGTTAACTCAAACTTAATTTATTTAATTAATTATATCGTATTGATCTAATATTTTTACTTTTGTGTTATTTTTGTAGTAATTTCATATAGCCTAAGAGATTTAGATCACAGATACAGATTAACAAAGGTTCAATTACAATTCCAATTAGGCCAAGTCCTCATTCCTGAGAAATTCAGCTCATCATCAACGCACGTGGAAATCGCAATTCGAGTAGAGAGAATCCGTGGTGACATAGTCATTGTAGACACGTCGTCGCTAATTTTGCGAGATCACATCATCCGTTATGAGATAAAGTGAGTTTTAAGGAATCACCCCACTATCACCTCGCCTGTTACGAGGATAAGACAAATCAGTTACAAGTATAGCGCCTTAATGAGAGCCGTTTGGAATTAACTTCATTTGCTTATAAATTGTAAGTCTCACCTATCCATGAAGGGCATTACACATATCTCGACACAGTACATCTCTTGAATAAGAAGATTCTTTGACCACCATCGTCATTTCCAGTAGAGTAGGTCATCAAAACCTAACCACTTAATCTTTGTGTTTACTTATGTTAAGTCTCCTTCCTAATTATTTCATTAAATACTTAATAGGTGGTATATAAATCCATTTTGTGTAGCATCATTACCTATGAATAAAAAATTTAACACTACAATTTTAGTTTAATATTGCACTTTTTTCGAATCAAACTCACACTAATACTTTTTTGGGGGACATAAAATAGATATGTAGATAGGTCACTTCATATATCCATCAAAGAACATTACATCTCAGCACTACACAATTATCTGTAGAGGACCCCACCGTACCTATGTCGGAGCCGAAGCTAATGTTCTACCGCGTGGTCTAGGGGCTAAAGAGTAGATGTAGCCCAACAAACTATCATAGCTATTAAAACTCGAACTCAAGTATTAAGCGAGAAAATTCAAATTTTTACCCACTAAATCAACTGTTGATTGGTCACACTCATACTTTGTTTTATAAACTAAAAATTAACTTCATAAATATAATAATATAAAATAAGTAAAAATTCTCTCTTTTTTATAAGGATTATGTCGATGCTTGAGAAAACATTACGCATAACTAACATTTGATTCGTATAAAATGTGTTAATTGTGTCAATTTCGTGTTATTCATATTTGACACTAATCCGACTTATTTTTTAGTCGTGTTAAATAATTGTGCTATTTACAGGTTCCTATAAAGAAATGATTGACCCTAATTAGTTAATTTTGTGGCAATTTTGATTCGTATTTACGCATTGTGTCATAAATTATCACCCTTGTCACATACACATAACACGACTCACATACGCACACATTAACAAGCAAACCGTCTCGATAGAATTTGAAGTCCTAAGTAAAAAGAGCAATATTATTTGGATTTAATTTATTGATTTAATTATTTATAACCATTTAATTATTAGTGAGTCCGAGTATTTATTGTGCCCGCAACTGATTCAATAATTTTGATAAATTAGTTCTACAAATTATGTCAATAAATTAGATTTATATAATAATATTATTGAAGTAAAAATTTTAGACAATTTTTTTCACAAATTTATTATGGATAATATAATATGATTATAAATTTATTTAAATATTATTCTTTGCTCTTTTTTAAAGTAAAATTAGTAATTAAGTTTTTCTAACAGTTAGTAAGTAATATAGTTAATCTATTTCATATGTTTCGTGACATAATTGAAATTTTGTCTTTTTCATAATCAATAGTGACATGTTACTCCTATATACGCATAATAATTCATATGGTACTATATGATTATAGATAAATAAAGTATGAAATGAGTAAATTTTAACACAACATAAAACTAATTAGGCACAATATAAATATAGTATGACACAACTCCCGGTTTTAATTCTAAATTTTTTACCGTCTTAAAATTTCAATGTTTCACTTTGGATCCATCAACTTGTTGTTTGTGATATTTCAAATATAATAAAATCACATATTAAAATTTTTGATATTGTGTAACTTAGAATAAATCAATAACAGTCAAGTATGAAACAGTTACACAGAATACAGAAATAGTTAGATAAGAATTAACGAAATAGCTACAATAGTCTTAAAAAATAGTTACATGTAACTGTTTATCAAACTAATATAAATAGTGACCTGATTGTTAAATAGAAACTGTTATTGAACTTTATGTAGATCAAGGCCAATGTTTGACACTATGTCCTTAAGACAGATTTCGCCCCCACACACGGTGCTTATGGAATATAAAGCGTCTGCCTCCTAAAATACAATGATCTTTACACGAATATAAGTAATACTTCAATCTACCCGTTCAACAAACTAAAAATTGTGTTGTGTACTCTCTAAATACAGACTGTCTTAATAATGTATAAGACTACCTTAAATGACTACGAATGTATTGAATTTATTGGATGTAAAATAATTATGTAACTAAGCTATTTATAGAAAGAATGGTGACTGATCCAAACAGTCACCATATGAATGAATGTGACTCGACAGACACATGAAACCAGAAAACACCACTTGTATAATTGTTCTCTATGAACAAACATAACTCATATTTCAGACCAGAGGGAAGCAAGAAAATCCAAACCATTGCAATCTAACAGATACGAAAAATTAAATTTCGGCTTAAGAAATTTACGCTCAATTAATTTAACAAGTTTTTTCCAAAAAAATAGGGCTTGGCCTAAACCACACCTGGGCCGGGTCGTGGCGAGGCAAGTAGTGCACGCTCATGTAGTAAAACCAAAGGCATGTAAACGCTCGCTCCACTCATACAATTATGGTACCCCTTGGGGCCTAATCCCATAGAGCAAATTTGACTTTTATGACCATCTAAAATTTTTTCCTCAACCAATGTGAGATTAGTGTTAAATCCCACATTGCACAACCTTTATTTTCACATTTCAAGAGTGTCACTTTAAAGACTATTTTTTCATTCATTTTTTACTTCATTTGAGCAAGTGAATATATTACATCATTCTCCTCATGGAGTATAATACAAATTCATGGAAGTTTACTTGAAACAACAAACGAGTCTCACTTCAATTTAGACTCATGATCGACCAAAAATTCAATTTTTACACTTAAAAAACTGTTTTAGTCCAAACACAACTCTGGAGAAAAAATCAACTCACCAAACGAAAAAATCCAGATTGTGGGAATTGCATACTTTATATAAGATAGGGACTTAGACTTTACCGTATCAACAAAAAAAAATGGTATCGTATTTAATTTATCACTATTGTGGGTATTTTTATCATTTTTTTCGGTACAAATTTTTTTACCACTTTTATGAATATTTTTATCACTGATGTGGTAATTTTTTTTGATATCACAACAGTGATAAAAATACCTACAAATATATTAAAAGTACTAGATTTTATTTTTTTTTGGTACCATAGACAATTCCATAAGATAGATATGAAGTAGTACCAACTATGTTATAAGATTTCTTTGTGATTTCAAGTCAATTTGAGGTTGGAAACATTATCAAAAGGACATGCATGGTGCTTAACTTTTTATTATTATTAGACCACACTTTTTTTTTTCCTGTGGCTCGATAGAAATTGATCCTTACTTGCAAGGTCAAGTCACTTTGTAATTTGTGTGATGATAATTAGGCAGGTATACAATCATATCAAATGTTAAAATCAAAACCTAACTCATTCATTTTTGATCTTCTTTTGGAAACATGTTAACCTGTTTCATGGGTTCCCCACTTGGCCGAAAGTGCTTCGACACTGTTTTTGTCACATTCAAAATTAAGAGACATTGATCATCAATTAGTGCCATTCATTTGCAGAAGTGAGTATTCTCTTCAAAAATGACAGGCCTAATAATAGGTTATGTCGTGTCGGGTTTCAATTGTATTTAAATTTTGTTATGTAAAAGATTGCTCAATCTATAACTACTTTAATTTATAATCAAATTTACATTATAGGAGATTTGTATCGTGTATATTATAATAGAGTTCATGCTACCTCCTTTATTGAATGAGTCCAACTTAGAAGACCCAAACGAGGCTGAATGAACTATCCAATATATCAATATATATATATAATAAAACAGGAATGTGTTTGAATTTTATCTCAGTTATATTTTTTTCCTCAAAATCATCATCAATCACTTACCTCACCTATCATCCATTTTTCAGACTCAAATATCAAATCACATCATTCATTTATTTCAAATATTTAATCATTTATATATTTTCTCCTTAAAAATTTCACACCACTCATTTTTATTATATATTTAATTATTTAATATTTAATTAATTTATAATTAATATATTTTGATAAAATTTAATATAGTGGGATCGATTTTTTAAACGCTCAAATTTTATATGTTATCGTGCCTGCAGACACGGGTTATGACTAATATATATATATATATAACCTATAGTAGAATACAATGGAACAAAGTTTGGACCTTGAGTGGGTTGTTCATCAGGCTAAATCTAATGGATCTTTCAGTTCTTAATTTTTTGTTCGGAGAATTACATTCAGACCCTTTAAAATTTGTCACTTAATTATTTACACTCTCTTATATTTGAAATATTACATACAAATCTCCTAAATTTTGTGCACACGTAACACTTAGACCCCTATCATCAATGTCCATTAGTATATTCATTAATAAATTATACTCAAATTCCCTAAAATTTGTAAGTACGTAATACTTATACACTTCAAATTCAAAATATTACACTTATATAAAAAATACTCGAATTAAAGATAAAATATCAAATATTTTAAATTTTAGAACCAAAATTCATATTTCATTATGCTATTTATTAAAATAAAATCAAAAATAAAAATCTAAGTATAATATTTTAAACTTGAGAGTCTAAATATTTCACGCATACAAATTTTAAGGAGTATAAGTGTAATTTATTAACGGATATACGAATATTGACAACAGAGATATAAGTGTTATACACATACAAATTTTAGAGCCCTATATATAATATTTTAAATATCAAGAAATCTAAATAATTAAATGACAAACCTCAGAAAGTTTGAATGTAATTCTCCCTTTTTTTGTTTTCTATTAGTAGTGCACGACGTGCGTTGCACGTAAAAAATTTTGTTGAAATATTTGGTAAACTACTTCAAAAAATTTAATTATATAACTACATTAGATATTATCTTATATTTATCATACTTAAATTATTTGTATTCTCTTCATAACTATAAACATTCAATAAACTCATTTTTTGTAATTCTTTCATTTAATCTACTAAATAGTAAGGTTCATTAATTTTTTACCAAATTATTTTGATTATAAATGAAGAGATAAGATATATATAGCCTTTTTTAGGCATTAAAGATGATATTGTATTAATAAAGTTGTCAATATGTATTAATATTGGAGTTTTAAAAAAAAATTAATATTATTTTTATATATCATGTTAAGCATAACATGACAATTCAAATTTTTTTTTATAAAAATAGAGAAATTTGCATGATATATTAGATATTAGTTTGTCATTTAAATACAAATGGATGTAATGATAATTTATATATTTAAATATAAAATTAAATGTTAAGATACATTTATTAAGGGTAAAATAATAAATTAAAATTTTTTTATATTAAGTTACTTTTATTAGTAGTATAGATTATCAATCAGGCATGTTGTTATTAATCTACGGTATACTTTTGAATAATGGAGAAATTTGTGGACAAAAACAAATAGTCCCATGGGCTGCTTGCATTCAAGCCGTCACATACTGGACCCGGCGAGGCATGACTCGCTGGACCATTCGGCTAACGGGTCAGACCAAGGACCATGTCCTTTTTTGCCTTCCTTATGTTTAATTTGATCCAACTTTAGTGATAAAACAAGGGGTGTCAAAATATATCACGGATCGTTACCATAATACAAAATTAGAAAATTTGAGTTTTACTTAAGTTACTCGTATTATAAATGAGTAGATTTGATACGATTCGTTTATATATCAATTATATACGATTCATACACAAAATCATTCATTAAACATTAATTAATAAACGAATCAAATTCGAATGAAGTACTTTTTGATATAAACCTACTAATGTCCAACACAAATGATAGACCTGGTAGATCTAAGGGTGTCAAAATATGACACAATTCATTAACAAAACAGGAGCATGATATGAAATTAGAGGATTTGAGTCTTACTTAAGTCACTCATTCGTAAACGAGTGGACCTGATTCAATTAATAAACAAGTTGAATATAAGTGATCTCAATCAAAAGAAAAACACGACACAATGCGTCTTATATTTCGATTATACATAATTCTTACACAATACGAATCCGATATGATACAAATTAATAAATAAATTGGATATGAATTGAATATTTTTGACATGAACCCGCCTCACTCAACATAATTGATAAGTCTAGATAGAACTCGGGGTGGTTGGGCTGAAAGGGCTCTAGCTAGGATGCAATTTGAACCCAGCCCATGAATTTATTCCATCACATTAGCTCATTGGTTTAGGTTCAGGTTAGAGGTGTTTATGAGACAGATTACTCACGGATCTCGTTATTTCGCCCAAAAAAAAAAATATAGGCTCAAAATCCGACAGGTTTGATAGTTGGCCCGTTCGAGCTCAATATCCTTAAAAAGAGGATTTGAATTTGTCTTTAAACCCATTAACCCGTCCAAAACCCAAACCAATAGTCTACCCAAAAAAATCCGTTAAAACTTGATCTAAGAGCTCACTCGTCAAGCCCAGCCCCTGCCCTTCCTTTGAATAAAAAATTATACTTTTAAATCATTAAATTTAAAACTTTGAAATAAGTCTTCCAATGTCGAAATTTGAAGTTTTAAAATTTTAGATACTATAAATAATATATTATTTTCTTTTTCACGTATTAAGCATACAAGTTTTAAAAGGTAGAGTAATACAAATGATAGATAAGTGAATATGTGTCAACATAGTTGAGATATATTCATTCTATTTGAATGTAATTCATCCTCTAATTAAAATATATATATATATATATATATATATATTATTTTATTTTTATCTATTTTGACTTTACTTTTGATTTAAAAATATAATTTACACAAATATTAAGATATAAAAATATTCATTATTTTTAAATAAAATTGTATATAAAAAGCCCACAAGTAAGGCCCACAGGATTGGATTGAGGATAGCCTAATCTTGTCCGAATTCCTACCCGGCCCACCCGAAAACTCAGTTTGGTAAAAATTTGA
Source organism: Ilex paraguariensis (assembly GCA_963454935.2). NCBI lineage: Eukaryota > Viridiplantae > Streptophyta > Magnoliopsida > Aquifoliales > Aquifoliaceae > Ilex > Ilex paraguariensis. The sequence continues at coordinate 43,800 of CAUOFW020001252.1, forward strand.
GCCTATACTACCCAGCCCGGTGGAAAAAATTTATCGGGCCTATTCGGCCCGGCCATGGACACCCCTACTTCAGGTTCAGCTTCATAGATCTTTGAACAGTATGTAGAGATGGCAGACAGAGACGAAGGAGCCAAACGAACCCTAATCTTCGTCTATGGAACCCTCAAACGAGGCTTCCCAAACCACTACCTAATTCAAGACCAACTCACATCAAACGACGCCGTTTACCTGGGTTCTTACATCACCGTTCATCAATTCCCCCTAGTCTGTGGACCCTACGGCATCCCCTTCCTCCTCAACCTCCCCCAATCCGATTGCCACCACCGCGTCCACGGCGAGCTCTACGCCGTATCCTCCCTGGGCCTGGAAGTTCTCGACGAGTTCGAAGGCACGAGTCTTGGCCACTACGAGAGATTGCCGATCCAGGTTTGTGGCGGAAGTGGGAGTGACGGTGGTGGTGAGGTGGTGGACGCAGAGGCGTATTATGGGCATCGTTGTTTTGCGGAGGGGATGTGGGAAAAGAATGGAAGAGTTGGGTTTGATGTGTATACAGAGGATATGGCGAGGAAGTACGTGAAGAGGGAAGATAGACCTAAGGGTCGGAGTTTTCTTGAGGCAATCCGATCCTTTTGTTCGTCTGATTCGATTGAAGTTTTGGGAATTTGATCTGAAAGCTCCAAAATTTATCTCAAATTAGGGTTTATTCATCAATTCAAGTTGCTAATAATTCAAGGCTAACCAAGTTAGTAGGAGACCCACTTCAGAATAATGGGGGTCTATGCTGCTTTTGCATTAGAAGGTTAATCTTACTCTCCAAGAGGCCTGAATATCAATAAACTAAATTAGCTGGTAAATTGGTACATTTACTGTATTGGTTATGTCTTTGCTTTGATTAATTCTTATTATGCTTTAGATATAACTGATTAGTTCTTCTGAAAATTTGTATTCTGCTTGTTGAATACGAGTCATTTTTTTAAGAAATGTAAGTGGGATTGTGATTGATATGGCACATAGGGAATCCTTCAAGGACATACTATCTTCTTTATTGGTCACTTCCTGCATTTCTATTGCTTGTTGGACTTGGGCCTAGGTTTAACCAGTCAGAAGATTTGACCTCTCAATCAAAATCTACGACATTATTGTGTGGTAACACAACAACCCTTACCTACCGCGGGAAAAAAACGGGACAATCCTTACCCTAGATCCTGTGCCATTTTATCTTGGATTCCCCTTTTGTTGGCTTGACAGTTGAGCTTCGTGGTTAACACCAATTAATTGACCAAAGTATTTATCCACATGCTTATCTTGTTAGCAAGTAGCAACATTGAGGTTCCACTTGCTTTGTGCACCACTTCTTTTGGCAAGGGCTAAGTTACCTGCAGAATTACACGCTGCAGCCTGATATGTTGGGAAACCCTACACTCCATTGTTAGCTTTACCCCTTGTATAGTTGATCTCGATTGAAAAAAGCATCAAGCATACTTCATCTCCTTCACCGCATAAAACTAAGCATGCCAATCCATGGCACGAGGTGAGTTAAATCCATGCAAAATTGCAATTATTGACTTTGTGACACTTTAATCGTTTATACCTGACCAGGTAGTATATTGCTCCTCATACTGCATGACCACTTCTGGTACCAGCCTTGGCCTTTGACTTGGAGAGCACCACAACTTGAAGGCCCAGATGAGTTTTGGACACAATCCTAGACACTCCATTCAATGCCTAAGTTGCACAAACCATTCTTAGTTCCAGTATGAGCAATTTGGAAACTAAATGCTTGTTTGTTACTGTCCATGTTTCCACGTGTTGCAGTTTTTTTGAGCTCAGGTAGATCTTTGCGGAGTGAGAAAACTCTAATGCTACCCTATGATCTGAAACAATTGCGATTGCATGCATCATAGGAGCTTCTACTAGCTCTTTATTTAAACAGCATAGGTATATGGATAGTATGGGTTCCATTATGAAAAGAGTTGTTTTAACAGACTCACTTGCATAGCTACCATCCACTGGAACCTACTCACATGACACTACTCTCTAGGGCCACCCGACAACATAATATTGCAACCATTATAGTTAACTGCATTCTCCATTTCTGAAGATCCACTTGTCACAAGCATTCTATCTTCACTGAATTTGTCTCATCAATCACACACACGCAACCTTCACCGCATTCAAAAAAGTTATTGCCTGCCTCTGGTCCCTCGGTCTTGGAGATGACACATTTCCACCCTTCACCACACTTACAAAATTCCTTGCCAGCGGAGCTCTCCAGAGTTTGTTCCAAATTTAAGACCTGATTCACAGATGCATCACTAAAGAAAAAGGAGGCATTAGCGCAAAAGCCTTATTAGATGCACCTATTTGTTCTTCTAATGCACTACTAAGAAGTGCATGAGTCATGAGGCAGCATAAATTAGTGCCAAAGAAGGTGTGTGTAATCGGAAGTATAAACAGTTGCCATAGTGGCTTAAAATTATCTTTCTAGAAAAAATGACATTCTTGCATGCAATGCTTGGTTTTTGAGCGCATTATGTTATTATACTTGTTTTTAGTTATATTTTGCCAGTGGAGAGAAAAGGAAGAGGGCCCGGGGGGACACAAAGACATGAAAACCTCAGCAAACAAATGGCTTCTCCTACTGCTGGCTTATCAAACTCAGACAAACTATGTGAATCTCAAGTTGATCAAACGAATTCTTAGAGGTTTTAGAACATACGTGACACAGGTGCAACTGCCACCACATTTGGAGAAGGGCTTGCCAGCTTGAGATGCATCAGTCTTGGTGATGGTGCATGTCCATCCTTCACCACCCTTACAGAATGCCTTGCCCTCTTCCATTGTTACGGTCCTGCTTAGATAAGAGGCATCAGTGTTGTAGAGCATTTATGGCTGAAATGGTCCAAACTCCTTAACTGGATGATTGTGAAAAGAACATAATATAGTAGAGTGTCAATCAACTCATGTTGTGTTGTATTCTGGTACGTTATTTTTTATTTATGTCGAATACTAGTCAATTTAAGGTCCCTAACTCAATCAGTTTAAGTAATCTTATCAGATTATATTGACACTAATGCCACTGGATTATTTTGTGTTTATGTGACATCCATAACTGATGAATCAATCTAGGACTAGTACTTCAATTTCTCTCAACCAAATTCAACCATCGGCATCATATAAACCAAAAACTACTTGATCTGACTACTTCCAACAAAATTTAGGTTGTTTCTATTACTCATGTTGCCTCAGCATAGTTATCTTTCACTGATCATCTTGTTCCAAAAGTTGGAAGCTACAATTTACAACCCCCTCCCCCCCCCCCCCCCCCCCCCCCTCCTTGTTTTGAGTATGAATTTCCAAACAGCACTTACTTTTATCATATAAGGTTCCCTTTTCACTACGTTTCATCTTTTATTGATTTACCACTAGTTCTCCCACTTTTGCTCATATATCTATTCCTCACAATGAATCTCTCTCTCTCTCTCTCTCTCTCTCTCTCTTATTGTTGGTGGTGTTAATGTTACAACTAAAAACAAGAATGCATTATTAACTTAAAGTAAAAGTAATGGTACCTGAAAGATTGCTGGCCTGTGCTTGGAGCCTCCATTTTCCTGAAATTTTTTGGTTTGATTTCTGCTGTTTCAAGTCCTCTTTTGTATGATTTTTTGAAGGAAAGGCACTGATTTTCTTTTGGGCATGTTGTCTCTTGTCCTGAAGCTATATAAAGTCTTTTAACACATTATTGATCAAGTTGAGTGGTTGAACCGAAAGTCCCACTTGATTTGAATCAGATAAGTATCGGAAATGTGAGGCTTTCACAGATGTATTTTGTCTTCGTCCTTTATCTTGTCTCTTATCAGTTTTAGGACATGGGCCAATATCCAAGTCTCTGAACTGGGCCTAGGAATCTTCAAGCCCAACCCATGCATTAGTTCTTCTTTTTAATCAATCAAAACTCCTTGTCAAACTGTACGAGCTTCTTCCAAAGCATTCGGCTTTTTGGATGTAAATGTGATACCTGTATAGATGGATTTTATATATATCGTATAATAAAGTACCACAGGGGTGGATATATAAGAATCCAAATTTGTCGAATCACTCATGTTATGATTTTTTACATTTTAGGTCTTCTCGTTCCGTCATTTGGCTTATGTTCTTCATGTAGCATTCAAACCAAATGACTATGAAATTACGTCGATACTTCCACATATTATGAGTAACGTATGAGACATCTTTATTTTTCTCCCAGAAATCTTTAGAATTACCACTTCTTAGCTTTTAATTTGTCTTTGATCATCAAATGAAATGTGAATAATCCGTTTTCTTTTTTTTGAAAGAAGGGGCATTTTCGATTCTGTCAGTGCTTGAAACAATTTTGTCTTTTGTATATTACTATATCTATAGAGTCAATAATTTTATATGAGGAATTAATGAACTCAATCATTTGTTGTCATTACTCTTCAGTTTTCTGTTGAGGTATATTACTCAAATTGGATCAGGAAACTTCAAGCCCAACTCATGCATTAGTATATTTTCCTTACATTTTTATTTTATACCTTCTTTCGTAAAGGTCAGTGATTACTGCTAATCCTTTTACATGGGGGTCGGAGCAGTCGATCTTGGGCCAGCAATAGCCATATTCAGTACTAAAATATGTCACTTGTACCCAATTTTGAGATTTAATGTATGGAAAATGGTTATTGGATTGAGAATGTACTTCATTAAATGTTGGGACAGACGATTACTACTTCAATGGTCATAATTCTTTTAAATCTTCACGTTAGATTCATAAACTAGGTCTTAATAACGTTACCCTTCAGAGTTTTGCCCTGGCCCTTGTGTTGCTACATTGGATCCCATGTCTCTCCTAATGAGAGTGGACATGGGTTGGTTGGGTTAGGGATCTGCTAACCAGACTTAGTTCTGGAAGCCACATAGCAGGCATTAGGTAGTGTTAGCCGTTTGATGGGCCTAAAAACTGTCTTCGTCTAACCCAAATTTAGTGTTAGTTTCCAAAAACAGTTGTTGGGAGGCTACCCAATTTTCGGTTACCAATATGAACAGTTGCTGGGAGGCTTTTCTATGAACCTCCCTACTGAATGATGAACTTTACCAACTTTTGCCTTCAACTCGACTAGGAGATAACACACGATCAAACTTGGTCCTTATCTTAACCGCTTGAATTGAATGCATATCTCCGTCATCTGGTCAAGAAGAGAGAAAACTCCTCCTTCCTCTGGCCCTGGAATGAAAGAAATGGGTCAACATCAACCCCCGGGTTCTTTCCCCATCTACAAGAAAATAAAGTTTTGCTTGCTTTTTAATTGGGTTTGACATTCTATGCAACAACTATTCCATAGGCTCGATTGCGTTTCATCCTATAGTTTCTATCTTAGTAATGACGTCATTCAATGGCTGACTGAAGATTTTGCTTCACTGGGTGCCATTTTATTTGACATAAGCATGAGTCATAGAATTTTTTACATTTTTCTTGTGTTATATCCGCTTATATAACCGACAATAGCGTAGCATATTATTTATCTAGACATGCTTGTTTTACTGTAGAAAATTTTATGAGGACGAAAGAGATGAAGCAGTGAGAGAAGAATGTTGATTGTCAAAGGTACAAAGCGTGGAGGAGAAAAGGATCCACTAGCCAAGCAAAACGAAATGGAGTTGCCCACCCTAGGGTAGAGAAGGTGGTGGTCTACCATGTGATTAGCCGCAACCTAAGTTCACACTATGTTTCGGAGTTGGTATCAAAAATCGAAAGTTCCAACTCATTATTTTTGAAAGAAAAAAAAAAAACTTATTTGATAATCCATTCAATCCCAACTCTTCCATCTGATATAGATCTCTCTTGCATGAAATCTTATTTAGATTGATCACCATATATATTCATGGAAATAATTAGTTGAGTCTCAAACTCAAATTTTTGATTTGCAAATCATTAATTAATACTACAACTTGACTTCGTTTAGTTGTAACTTTTTCCATTATGATATGAAATTTTTTTCGCCCCGGATTTTCCCACTAAATTATAATGGAAAATCGGCTGTCTATAATTTTGTTTCCACCAGACAGTGCTGGCCAATGACGATGACAACCATTACCAAAAGGTTTGTTTATGGTACCCAAAAAAAAATGGTTTTTGAGTATTTATATAATGTGGAGCTTATCAACTTTTAGGATGTATATATTTTTTGGTTCACTTATCATTTTTTGGGGTAAAATTTACAATTTTTCTAGCTTTTTTTTTCCTCACTTTTTGGTACAGTGGTGTATTCCCCTAACAAAAACACGTCTTTAGGGTACAAGTTAAAGCCATAAGGTAGAAAATTACTGATGATGCGCTCAAGGTGGGTGGTGATAGTGATCTATATATATATAAGTATAAGTACTTAAGTAGTAATTGAAAAGACTCTTGTAGGGGCTTTAGCAAAATATGATTTCTTTTTCTCTTGTTTGGGTAAAAAGCCACAGTATCTGTAAATGTTGTGGTGAAGACCTAATCTTTACACATGTGGTATCATAGCCATATGAAGCTTTCAAATTTTATATAGAAACTATATATGGCCCCTTGTCTTAGGCTTGTTGCTGTGCACTGCTGGTTCGTCAAGCCTACCAATTAAATAAGCTTGGCCATGGATTACTTCCTGCTAATCACCTTCTCAAACTATGTTTGGACGTATCAAACCAACTTGACACTTTCATCTCTCTCTCTCTCTCTCTCTCTCTCTGTGTGCGCACACATGCATGTCCACACTAGTTGGGTAAAATAATGACATCACATAAAACAAATTCAAATCATCGCTTATTCCATTATTGTCCAAAATCTTAGTTAACTTATCTTGATTACACACAAAAGCCATTCCGACACTTCACAATTTTTGTTCAAGTGCAAATGATGATGGAAATCACCAATAGAATTTGTGGATCACAAGTAACAACAGAATAAGAAACCCAAAGTAAAATAGTTCCAAACCATCTTAAAGGATTTGAATGGAGTTGGACTCCATCAATATACCTACAAAAGATAAGAAAAAAATAGGTTTTTGCATTATGAAATCTTTGATGTAAAGATATTATATGCCTAACATGATCAACTATCTCTATGTGGGCTACAGCAAAGGCACACTAGTGGGATTACTGAAGTGAACTGAGAACATTCTTGGTGGTGTTTGTGTTCTGGACCACTTTGTGGGGACAAAAAGCCTTCTCGTTGCATGTGTTTCAACCACTCTCTGTGCTTAAACGCGCATTTGAACCCCTTGCAATGCCTATAAAAAGCCTCGGTTCCATGCATTTCGGGGTCATGCTTTGTGGGAATCAAACACATTCTCATGGCTACCAATAAAGTTTCTACTGTAATGTTCTTTGTGTTATTGGGGCTAGCCGTATGTTCTGCAGCTAGATCCCTTCTCACGCTTGAAGAGAGTGTTGGATACACTCATGGCTCAGGCGGCGGTGCTGGTGGGGGTAGTGGCTATGGAGCTGTAGATGTTCATGGCTATGCAAGTGGTGGTGGTGGTAGTGGTGGTGGTAATGGTGCTGGCCATGGAGCTGCTGGAGAACATGGTGCTGCATTTGGTGGTGGCGGTGGTGGTGGAAGTGGTGGTGGAGGTGGTGGCAGTGCTGGAGGTGAGCATGGTTCTGGGTATGGAAGTGGTTCTGGTGAAGGAGGTGGTGCTGGGTATGGCGCTGGAGGAGAACATGCCGGTGGTGGTGGTGGTGGTGGTAGTGGCGGAGGAGGTGGTGCAAGTGGTGGTGGTTATGGAGGAGGTGAAGGAGGAGGAAGTGGTGGTGGCTATGGTGCAGGTGGAGATCATGGCGGTGCCTATGCTGGGGGAGGGGGCTATGGAGGCGGCAGTGGAGGAGGTGGTGGTGCTGGAGGAACAGGTAGTGGATATGGTAGTGGTGGAGGTGCTGGTGGTGGCGAAGGAGGAGATCATGGTGGTGCATATGCTGGTGGTGGTGGTGGTGGTTCTGGTGGAGGTGGTGGTGGTGCTGCTTCTGGAGGAGCAGGTAGTGGATATGGTAGTGGTGGAGGTGCTGGTGGTGGCAAAGGAGAGGCGCATGGTGGTGCATATGCTGGTGGTGGCGGTGGTGGTTCTGGTGGAGGTGGAGGTGCTGGTGCTGGTGCTGGTGCTGGAGGTGCACATGGAGGTGGATATGGAGGAGGAGCTGGCGGTGGTGAAGGTGGTGGTCATGGTGGCTATGCCCCTTGAGAGTACCTTCTCTCTATTTTGCCGTCCCCGTGGGACTGGAAGTCTTCTTACCAATATTACTAAGAACAATAAGATTAAGTTTGGCAAGAATTCGCATATAAGTACTGTATGAATGGCAATAGATGCTCTCATCAAGAGCTGTATTGTATTAATATGTAATGTCCTTCTTAATATTTATTAAATTAACAATTGGTGCATTAGGCTACTTAATTAGCATCCCATGAGATATGCATTAACAAACAAATTGATTGGTCTCCCACTACGTGCATGCATGCATGGTACATAATGCATTTTTACATGGTTGTAATTAATAATTACATTGTTACCGTTAGATTGATCTTAAATTCTAATGTTTGATGTGATTGAAAGATATTAGGGTCATACTAAATTAAGTCTCAATAATATTGTTCGAAGACAAAAAATGAATCTCGAGAATAATAGTATTTAGAAGAGTCGTACTATTTAAAAAATATTTACTGACCTAATCATTAACAGTGAGTCGTAATATTTTTTAGAACGAATAATAATAATTGTGATAAATTAAGTCAAAATAATATTATTGTATTTAAAAAGCGGATGATTTGTACTTATTACTTAATCATCAATTATTATTATTTTCAATAAAAAGATGAGACTTCTCAAAATTGACATTGACTTGGCAGTCCTGGTGATAAAATGCTTGGGATGATTTCAGTGGCTTATATGTCTTAGAGTAAGTAATTTTCGATGTATCGGACCTTGAGTCGAGTTGATCGTGCCATGTGTAACTTTTATTAGTGATGGTTCATGAATATCTATTGATTTAGATTTCTTCTTCCTCCTGGACTACAAAAAACATCAAGAGGGAATGAAAGCCTTCGAACCGAGACAGCCCAACAAAGCCCATAACTATAAAGTGGGCTTCTTCCGTACCCAGAAATTGAAATCTTGGGGATCAAGAGGGTCCAATATAAAGATGAAACGAAGTCCTCATTTTTCACCAGCCCTTTTTTTTTTTTTTCTCATTTTTCAGGAATGTTGGAATATATGGCTAAAATTCTTCGATATTAATTAAGCCACAGTTGGTGGTCAAATATATAATATATAAAATATCAATCCGTTGATTAAATATTGTATTATTCATGACATATATCATAGATGTATTTTTTGTCAAATTATTATGTATTAAATATTATTTTATAATAATACATGCATACATATATATTACATTGATATAATTAGATGTTTGGGTTGAATTTTTTCTAGTCATAATAGGTGACTTGGTTAGAGAGACCTATCAAGTAGTGAAAGACTAGTCAATTTTACTTGAAGTATAATTAGTGTACTTTCACTGAAGATGGTTGAGAAAATATTGGTGGTGTTGAGAAAATATTGGGGAGTTGAAGATATTATGCTGAGTGATAGCGGCTAGTGGAACGGTTAGCTGAATTCTCCCTTATATATAAAATTTTCTGCATACAGAAAAAACACACCAAGAAAATACTCAATTTATGAGAAATTTCATTGAGGGAAAATCCCAACTCTACTGTTTTCATACTAAAAAAAAATTTTAATTCTCAAAAACTAATTTCTCATTCATCAAATTTATCAAATTCTGTTCCACAAATTTTTACATGAAAAATCTCCCTTTAGAATCTTCGGGCCTGTGAAGGGCGCTCTTTTTTTTATTTTTTATTCTTCTTATTTTTAAGAAAATCTCCCTTTAGAATCTTCGGGCTGGTGAAGCCCGCCATTTTCGGGCCAGTGAAGCCCGTCTTCTCTTTTTCTTCCTTCTCATTTCTCCGAAAAATCTCCCTTTAGGGTCTTCATGCCAATGAAACCCGCCCGCTTTTTTTTTTCTCTTTCGATTTCAGTCCAATTCGTTCTTAATCTTAATCTTACTATTTTGACCTAATATTTGCTTCGTGTTTTTGAAAAAATAAATAAATAAATAGCAAAAAGCCAAGCCTTTCAAAGGCCTCTTCTTTTGAAGTTTCGATCAATGAGCTAGTTAATCATAAGGTGAAGCTATTCGAGCCCGACTAGAAAGCTTGTAAGATAAGTGAGATAAGAAAGACTAATTTTTTTAAAGCTTGTTTATTAAGTTCCAATCCAAATTTAAGCAAATTACTATTCGGCTCAGCTCCGTCCAATCAGGGCATTCACGCCCTGGTATTGGGATTCAAATATTCTCAATTATGATCCGTTTGAAACAAATGGTAGAAAGAATAAAAGAAGAAAAAGTGAAAGGAATAAATTTTTCTCTTTTAAAGAAAGAAAGTTATTTTTTTTTTTTATTTGATAGGAGAGATGAAAAGTAAGAGAAAATATTTTATTTTTTTTTGGTATTGAATGAAAAATAAAAGGAAATGAAAAACTTGTCTGCCTAATTTACAATTTTACTCTTAAATATATTAAGTAAATTTTTATTATTACAAATCAATCCAATTAATTTGAAAAACCTTTTAATCCCCTTATCTTTGTTTATTTATGCCTTTTAGTTGTTTTTCAATAAATAATACAACAATTAAATTTGGTGTCCATTTTTTATGTGTACCGCTATGTGCATGTCGACAAATTGATATTTCGATTTGGGGTGACCAAACACAAATGGGCGACTTAGGCAATAAAATTAGACGACGCCTTACTATGTAGTAGAACAATCTAGAAACGATTAGATAATTATTAAAAATTAGTATATATTCCATTACACATTATATTTTGGTTTTTGAAGTTGAATTCAAAAATCAAGATATAATTAGGTTTACTATTAATTAATGATAATCATTCACCAAATACTCAAACCGGACCAATATATCTATGGGTTTTTTTAACCTATACATGATTAATAATCTACTATTGAGAGAAAGTATAACAAAAAAAAAAATTTGAATTATGAAAAATTCAAATTATAAATGGAACAAAGAGTGTATCATGGGGTGTTTGGATGCATCTTTAGCCGAGAAAAAATTATGAAAGTGGAGTTTGGGTATTTTTTTAGAGCAAGGCTATTGGTACATAATTTGAGGATATAATATATTTTAATCAAAAATAATGCTATATGGACTTAAAAATTAGACTTGATAATTAGAAGTATTGATTTCACTGTGAATCTCAACATTTATTGAGTTCCACTATCTATTCAATGATTGAGATTATCAAGTCTAGTTTTTAAGTTCATCTATCATTACTCTTTGATCAATGAATTGATAATGAAATGTATTTAATGATGAAATTTACCGCAGCATTAAATGTATTCTATTATCATTCATTGGTCCATGATACATTTAATGTTGCAATTGGTCCCATCATTAAATATATTTTACTACTCTCTCCGTTCTTCAATATTTGTCGTTTAAGATTTTTGCACAGGGATTAAGGAAACTATTAAATAATTCTAATATGAGTAAAAAATAATTACACAAAACTAAAATATTCTTATTCAAGACGTATTGGGAAGGAAAGAAATATGAAAAGCACTTAACCTCCACCTAATCTAATACATTGAAAAATTAAGGGTAAATTTGGAAGAAAAAATATTCTAACCATTAATAATTCTCACATTCAATAACAATTACTTGGTGCACTAATACTAGTGAGATATAATTTAGAGACATAATTTGGAGACATAATGAGTTATCATCAATGAAATGATAGTGAAATGTGTTTAATAATAGGTCTCATTGTAGTATTAAATGAATTCATTATCATATCATTAATAACAACTCATTATGTCCCCATAGCATTCCCCTTACTTGGTGTGGCCATAAGTATTTACTCTCGTTAAAAAATTATGAGCAATACTATTGTAATCTAATTTACTAACATAATTTATTATGATCTTTAGATTGATTGTAAATTCCATCAAACATTGAAATTTGGTGTTGATCAAATGGTTCTACTAAAATCACATCATTATGTTAATAAATTATGTTAAATTTTTAAATCCAATCAGAATTGCTAAAAAAAAAAAATCGTCACTCTCAATAAAACACCGTGCAAATAAAAATTACACTGCACTTGCCCACAATTCAAGTTGAAGACGCAAAATAAATTGGCCAGTGTTAGTGAAAATGGTCCGAAGGAGTTGAAAATCTATACTGCTTTTTGGCATTAAGAGAATTTTCAAGAGACTATCTAAATTCTCCCCTTTAGCTATTTTACATAGTTTTCTCTTAAAATATTATTCCAAAAGACTAGCTAAAAAATATCTAAAATAAATAACCTCATTTTCGCTCCATAGATGTAGCTAGCCAGTAAATCGCTAGCTGGAGTCAATCTCTCCCTCCTCGCCTCCTCCTCTTGAATGTATGCACTTGTCTCATCTTATAGGTGTTGTAAATATGACTATTATAAATATCACTGTTAAAAAATTAAAATTTTAAATTTCGTGACCGTTGTAAATATGACCATTATTAATAAAAATTAAAATTTTGATGATATGGCGTAACATGTCAGCATGTGATGTCATTAATATAGTGATAACATAACATACTAAATAGTATTTTAGATTTTATTATTGAAAGTTAATTAAAATTAATTGAAGTAATTAGTTAAAATAGATAATATTGTTGGAATGAATTTTAAAAAATGATTTACTAAAATAGATAATATAATACTTAAATATATTTTAAATAACTATTTTAGATTGAAATATTGGAGATGCTGTGGCACTCAAAAAATAATAGAGTTACTTGTATGTGGGTGACAGCAAAAGCACACCATTATATCCTCTACTACAGTACCACTTTGAGCAAGTGCATGTTTGTACATTACTCTGCATTGAACCACTCTCTGGCACGCCCCAACTTCTCCTCCCATGTGCTTTAACCACTCAATTTTGCACAGACACGGTTTCAAACTTTCAAACTCCCTTACACCTTATAAATAGCCACCATTACTTGCATATCCAAGCCATGGTTGTGGAATTTAAACATATTTCCATGGCTATTCACAAAGTTCTTGGTGTTGTTTTCTTTGCTTTAATGGGTTTAGGCATTTGTTTTGCCACCGGAGCCCTCCTCACCCTTGAAGGAGGGGTTGGCTACAACCAGGGATCAGGTGGTACAGTTGGGTATGGCCCAGGCCATGGCATTGGTGCTGCTGGAGGGCATGGTGGTGGTGGAGGGACTGGGGAGGTTCCGGATATGGTGCTGGTGGAAAACATGGAATTGGATATGGTGGTGGTGGTGGGAATGGCGGTGGAGGTGGTTATGGTGCTGGAGGTGAACATGGTGTTGGATATGGTAGTGGAGGTGGTGCGGGAGGTGGTGGTGGTGGGGAGCATGGTGGTGGGTATGGAGCTGGTGGTTATGGTGGCGGCGGTGGTAATGGTGGTGGGGGTGGTTATGGTGCCGGCGGCGAGCATGGAGGTGGTTACGGTGGGGGGGAAGGAGGTGGCTATGGAGCAGGCGGAGAGCATGGTGGGGGATATGGGGGCGGAGGTGGACATGGTGGTGGTGGGGGAGGAGGAGGATATGGCAGTGGAGGTGGATCCGGTGGAGGTGCAGGTAGTGGATATGGTGGTGGCGGTGGTGGTAGTGGGGGTGGCTATGTCGCCGGTGGTGAACATGGGTATCCATATGGAGGAGGAGGAGGTGGGAGTGGTGAAGGTGGTGGTGGGGGAGGAGGCTATGGTGCGGGAGGAGCTGGAGGAGGAGGATATGGCAGTGGAGGTGGAGCCGGTGGAGGTGCAGGTAGTGGATATAGTGGTGGCGGTGGTGGCTGGTGGTGGGGGTGGCTATGTCGTGGTGAACATGGGTATCCATATGGAGGAGGAGGTGGTGGGAGTGGTGAAGGTGGTGGGAGCGGTGGTTACATCCCTTGAGAGTACCTTATCACTGTTTGGCTTGCCAAAAACCACCCGTCCTCCTATCTCTAGTATCAGACTAATTTGAGTAAGAGGATTATGGTTAATATTTTATGATTGTATGACCCTTTTTACTTCTTGGATGTAATATTATGCATTAATGCATGGAATGGACTCTTAAAATTTGTATCTATGGCTGGTGGTAGACCTTGGTTATACTTGTAACAAGAAAGAAAAGAAGAAGAACAAACAAAAAAACAGGAAGTTAAGTGAATTTGACTGTTTTTCACCTTATTATAAGAATAATAGAGTTACAACTTACATATAGACATCAATTTAAAATGATAATTTTGTTCATCATAAACTCATTGCACGCATACTCTTAATTGTTGGGGTATGCATGAATCCGTTAAATTTAGTGAATATAAGTTAACCACTATCTTTCTGATCTTATCCCATCAGGTGGATAAGTTTCGGTGTTCGGCACTGTTATTGCATCTGTATATTCACATCCATCCCCGAGTGCAAACCCATTTTCGAAGTGCTCAATTGTGCAAGAATAAGTGTTACGGATTATCATCATTTCATTGATGGTTGAATGACCCCACGAGCTACATAGACAAGTTGCTTAGTCAGTCCAGCAAAATCACACCATACCATATAACCATTTCAGGATATGTGTGTGTCATCCCCATCATTTCAATTTTATCGGATGTCTTCAATGTGCTCTCATCGAATTCTATCTAATTGACAGAAAAAAAAAAAAAAAAACTAGCTTGCATAATCTGATATGAGCTGAATGACAATTTAAAATGAGTATTTCATTAGATCATAGGTCTGATTTTGAGACATCCAAGATGGTTATGGTTTCTAATTTGTTCATCTGACCCATTGCAGATAATGGATTTGTTATACAATGAAGGATAGACAACACAGGGCAGTAATTATTTGATTCCAGGCCATTCAAACTCATGAATCTACCCCCCCGGAGAGGCTTCCCGGTCCTTTCCCTTTTTTTCCCTGGCTCCTCCTCCTATCTTCAGAATTTGTTTCAAATGATCTGAAAGAATCAACAGTGGACTACGTTGTGCTGACGTAGCCGGTGACTCTCCCGGTGTGCTCTCGACATCATCAACATGGGATCGGCCTTTGATCATGTCAACCTGTCCATCATCCTTCATTACAACTATGTTGCATGGAAGTCTCTCAGCATAGTATTCTATGTACTTCCTGTGATGGTGCCTGTCAAAATTGATCATAAAGCATCAATATTTGTAACTCAGTATGTGAATTATGATTGTGATCGTGATCACAATGTTGATTATGATTAAAGTTCATCGGTACATGGATTGTTTTGAACTATCATTGTAATGTCTTCTTTGTTTGGAATCGAAAAAAATATGGAGATTTACCTATCAAACACTACCAGTTTCGGATGAAGGTTTGTAATTTGCTCAATGACAAGAAGGTTCAAAGGGTACCCGCTTCCAGTTCTCATTTGCGGCACCACCTATAATGCACAAAAACATTACAAACTTATGGTTGACGCCCTAGAGAATATAAAGTTCATATGCAAAGTAGAAAAAGTAAGAATAGCAAGGACTATTTATGATGTCCTTGAGATTTAGTCAGGGATCATTAACAAACTTTAGTTATTCTATTCGTTGGATCCTTGAAACGAGCAGCTTTCAAATGACATATAAGTTACAGGATAAGCTTAGAAAAATGTTTATTTGTTGAGATAGTGAATGGTTATAGAAAGAAGAGAATTGCAAGAGAGAGAGAGAGAGAGAGAGATTATATGATGTACCTATATAAGTACTAGAGCTTAGACAAATATAGAAAATAATTAGGTGGTAATACCCCATATTTTCGGCAAAGATCTATGACTTGTTGGACCTTTTGGTACTTCACGTCACTTTTCCACTCCAGTGTCTCTTTTATGCTCAACAAATCTTCAAGATCCTTGGCCCAAATCTCTGACCATGTCTTAGACGAGACTGCACACCGAAAAAATAACACCATGCATTAAGAACCTTTAGCCTAAGCATTCAAAATGGCAATGGAAAATCTCAGGGTAGTTTAAGTGGTAACAAAAATGAGCTGAAAAGTTAGACGTCTTGAGTTCAAATTTTGATAACCTCTTAGGGCTAGGTCATGAAAATTTTCTCTTCTGAATACCTTAATTCTGGTGTAGATAATTTGTCTTTAATCGAATCAATAAAAAATTAATTAAAGTATACATAAATAGGACTGAATACCTGAACATAACCCAAAAAAAAAAAAGGGCATTTGGACACCACACAAAATCCAACCTTCAAATCTTTTTGGTGTGTCTCTTTTTCTTTTTTTTTGCCCGGTTGGTCTTTTTGTGTTTGTGTTGTGCTGGGCCCGCCGTGGGGGGGGGGGGGGGGGGGGGGAAGGTTCAAGCAAAACATTGAGGAACTTAGGGGAATATATAAGCTTTGTTGGCGAAAAATGGAGAAACTTAGGGGGATATATACACTCACGAGGAATATTAAGCCAAGGTGTTACGCCAAGGAGGGTAATGGTGCAACTAGCCCCAAGGACTACATTGCGGAGGACCCATTCAAGTGGCTTCAGCGTAAGTGCTCTCAGTCCATCCATGACTAGCACAACATGTATAGGAGTGTGTAATGACTCCGGTGACTCCGACGTTGATATCAGAATCTGTGCTAGTGATCCTTTGCCGTTTGGTAAGGGTCTCGGCATCTTGGGAAGTTGTCACGTCCAGTGTTGGTAACAACAGCCACTGTATTGGTCTTTTAAGAAATGTATAGAGAAATTAAAGTGGGAGAAGGGTGTTGCTGGAGGGCCTCAGTTCTTAAATAGGAAGTTTTTTTGTTCCTGTTGTTATTGAAAGAACCAAAACCTAGCTTGATACAAACAAGAATGCACCTAGTATGCTCTAAACATAGACTATGCTAACTCAAACAAAGTACGATAAGGTCTAGAAACTTAGATTATGGAGATTCATTGATTGTCCTTAGATGCTTTATCTGAATTTTATCTAGAGTGTAATGCTAATAAAAACAAACTATAAATCTAAATATCTTAAATTTAAATTTTGACAATCATTTAATATCAAGTCATAAAAAATTTATTACTCATAAATATTCTAATCCCAACATAATAATCTACCTTTAATTGGACCAATAAATAAATTAATCAAAATACGCATAAATTAAACCAAACTAAAAACAAAAAAAAAAAAAAATAGCAGTGTAGTTCATTATTATCTCTCTCTCATCTCATGAAATTGAAACTATGATATTCCAATTAGTCATTTGCTGAGCAGCTTAAATAAAGGGACATTATGTTTGTGTACAGGATCAAATCTACCATTAACATCGGGTAGCATCAACAGAGGACTATAAACAGCATTCACCAAAACTTCAAACCGTTTGCCAAATCTTCACTTTATTCAATTTGAACTTCCAGCAGCCAAAGGACGCATGACAGATCTAAACTCGGGTTTACGGCGACGAGCATTTGAAGGATTAGCATTTCTAGCTGGAGACAATTCTATTCTTCTTCTACTCCTCTTCCTGTTCTGAGAACCCTCACTGTGCGACGATCCCTTCATGGCAGCCATTAACTTTGAGCCCCTTGAACTGGGCATGTTTTTTATCAGTCTGCAAGCCTGCTTTTTCTGCGAATCCTCCAAGTCCTTGTTCAACTGTCTTTTGCAACACACCTGATCTACCAATTTCAGATGATCACGCGGAATAGAAAAATGCCTTTCTGTAATTTTGCCACAATTTAGGTGTTAGGTCGTCTGGACAATATCAAGAAAATCATAGGCACACCCACAAAAGTTATTATCAAGTATATCAATTTACCTTGAGTGTCGTCTTTGTATATCTCTGGGCTCGGAGATCGGGGTGGTGTTTGGGGAAAGATCCTGGTATTCTTTTCAATTTCGAGCTCCTTATTGCGATTGTCTTCTTTAAAGGCAGATGGAGAAAATATTTTCTCAACTTTCCTTGAAGTTTCATTAGAGGAATTACTTGCCCCAAGCAGCACTGGGGTATATACCCTGTGAGAACCATCATTAGCTTCACTAACCTCTACCCTCTCATGTCTTGATCCACTAGAACCCTCTGCATAACTTCTGTCTGCAGTATCACTGGTTTCATTGACATCACAACCAGGGTCATTTACTGTACTAGGAGGTGATGTACCAAGGTGGTCCACTCTATCTAACACTGACTTGGGTGAAGCATTGGATATACTAGGATCCATGGTTTGCTTTTGTGTTTCCATGAAAGTAGAAAACCAGGCTGTGCCCTCCATTGCATACAATAGAATATAGGCCTCCTGTGAAAGCACAAAATCTTCTCGAACCCGAACAACCTACAAAATGCTAAACAAATGTTAACATTTTTTCAGGTTCAAAATGATGATGATGGAATAACATATAAGTGACCACTAACTGTTGTATAAAGCTGTGTACTAGATACCCAATTTCTTTCTAAAGTGTAAGGATTGTGTAATAACAAAAATAAAACCTAATTCAGCCAGTCATCATTAAATATTTCATGGTTTGCAATCCACCAGAAAATTGATATTCTTTTGAGAAAGAAGGTAAAATGAATTGAAGCACTCTGCCTTATTGACATAATTCAACAGAATCAGATCAAAAAATATCTTAGAAATCTAGCTTTGAGACAAGTATTTAATTATTTTGAAAACAATGTTACTTATGTGTAGAGTAGAGTTTAGTAATGATATTGGTAGTGTTTAATTTATTACTCTAATATTCATTAGGTCGGTGAAGCATCACTTTATTATTTATCTTCTACTATATTTTACATTTATTATGCACAGAGTTATTTAGTTAAAACCTTGGTGGCCAATCCGCCACCCACCCTATGTGATCCGGGGTGGGGGTGTGACAATTCTGGTCAAAAACAGCAGGGAAAAGACTGCTACCAATAGGTGTGTGTCCCCGGAGGACAAGTTTTAGGGTGTCAAGAGTCTTATTCGGCTACCAAAATATTATATATTTTTGATATTATATCTCCATTTTTTATCTAATAAAAACACAATACGTGTAAAATTTTATTACTTTATTATTTTTCAATCAATAGTTATAAATCACTGAATTCAAAATCAAAATCAACAGTCAAATTTTATTTTTGACATGGTATCGTATCCTTCTACACAATATCCAATATATTTTTAGGCTAAAACTAGATATAATTTTAAGCAAACTTCACTTTACTCGCTTGTGGTACTTTACCTCTTTGACATTAAAAAATCTTCACATAACCCTCTCCCAGTGAAGAACTCTAGATGACCATCTTTTAGATCCAGTCAATGAGTCAAATGAAGTTAAACATTGAAATTGGTGATCTTAACAGAACTCTAAATGAAACAGATGAAGTAGCTGATGAGTATCAAAAAGAATGTTCAAATTTGCTAGGCTCAAGGCCAGTCTAGAACTAATGAAAATACCAATTTTTTTAGAGAATCAGAACTAAAACCAGCCACATTGCAGCTCTTGTAAAAGTGATTCAGCAAACCCAATTGTATAATCTTATTTGCTTGGTAGTTAAGGTCTGGGTGGTACAGAATGATCAAATTGGCTACGCATCAAAATTTGCTGTTACACCATGCATCAGCCAGAATTTGCCCATATCTTTGCAGATATATAAACAGTAATCTCAAATTCAAGAAAGGGAGATGCTAATTACGTTAGATGCAGTAAATAATACCTTTGAGTCATCAAATTTGTACCATGTGTCTGGGGCACAACGGATAAAGCAATAGTAGTGGCCCGAATGAGATGAGAATCCATCATGCACCACAATTGCATATAGATAATATTTCAAGTCAACCTGTTGGGGAGAGAAAAAGAGAGTTCAGTTTCAAATGAATTTCACTCCATGACATCCCACCTACCGCATTTATACCACTTTAAGACTGCAACCAAATACAAATTTCCAAGAAATTTCATGCAGGCAAATGTTCTAGGGGATGCATTATTTCAACGCCATATACAACTTTTATATTATAACTGTTTATAACCTGCTAACTACTGAAATCCAGACATGAAGATGGAGTTGATTACCAATGAATTTATCAGATGGCCAAATCTTCTACCAAAGCAGTTCAATTCCCTTGTAGTTCCTTCAGTTTATTAACTTCAAAATTAGAGATAACATAAGAAAATAGTGGTAGCAAAAGCTCACATTGTTTTTTTGACTGCAACTAGTGTAAGGCTGTAAGTCCAACTCCAATGGGAACTCTATGTTCTTATCAATCTTCTCAACAAAATAGCCATCATTCTTGAATCTCTTCAAATGGAATGCAGCAACTGAAGGAACCACATCCAACATAAATTGCTTCTCAACTGACACTTTTTCGTTACATTTTTCACAAGTAAACTTTGTCTCGGGATCTTCAATTTTTTCCACCTGTGTGAAAGAATCCAGGGCACTAGAAAGGGTTTCCACATTCTCAATCTCCAAACTCAGATCGATCAAAGGCTCATAAGTGTCAGAACAGTGACCACAGTTGCAACATTGAAGCTGAAATTTGAATATCAAGTAATTAACAATTCAACAAATTCCTTATCCTAAATTCTCAGCACACACACACACACACAGGAATTCATAATACTTTAAATCAATATATTATGAGGTGAGAAGTGAAAAATCACCATCTTAATTCTTACTTTGCTAATGAGACGACCACCAAAAACCTGCTTCACAATGTTGTGACCCTGTGTTGTATCCTTTGTGAAAGATAAATTACAACAACAGTCAAGTCTATCCAAAAAGCACTGAAGGAATTCATGAGCATCTTCCTGTTGAAATCTTCGGAAACTAGATGAAAGATCTGGTAATTCCTCGGTCAAGAATAACAACAAAAACAATTCCTAGCCAAAAAGGAAGTGAAGCATCTACACCAACTTGCAAGGCAAGACAAACATAGATATAGGTAAAGCACAAGAATGCAAGATGTGATCGTAATCTGATTCCCAAAGGGTCATCAAAACCATATATAGGGGTGGTGATCATGTTATGCCAATCATGACCCACTGTACTTATGTATCAGGAATAAGAAAACCCAAAGACTGAAAACCATTCTATCCAAGACCTTATAGAAATAAAGGTCTTATGGAAGAGTAATTGATTTCATGTTAATAGTAAGAGACACACAGAAGAGGATACAGCTCAAATTGTCAACAAGTTTCCAAGGAGAGACAACCCGGCCCGTAGAAGCTACTGAAACTTCAATGTGGTCACGCAAAGCACAAAACACACAGAACCCTTCACTACTATCTGCAAAATCGCAAAACCAAAGTTTCAAATTTGGATATTCTCAATTACAAACATTCAGTATCAATTACCCAGTAAAAACTTAGCATTTTAAGAATTTAAACAAAAAAACCAGAAGAAAAATTTTAAGCATTATAAAGGAAGTAATCTTACAATCACAGTGCATTGCGTGATTGCACGACTTAAGACCCTGCACAAGCGGCACAGTATGTGTGAAGCATTGCAACACTGCATTAAGAAAGCACGTGTTTCCAAGATTTGCAAGCCCCGCACCCTGCAATTTTATAAATTAAAGAACATCATAAATTTAAAACCATCAAATATCTCAAATATAAACGTAATTGACACATACAAAGCCAAAATTGACAAGTACATACAACCATTTAGAACAAAAGCGTACCACCAAAGAAGGCTTAATGTCTTCATCCGAACCGTGGGGTTCAGCCCAATGTGAGGCCAGAAATGTACCAACCGGAGACGAAAGCGAATGGTCATCTTCTTCGGGCTCATCATCAAGCAAGAAAGCTGGATCAAAATTATTATCATCCGGGCTTCCATCAGCCAACAAATTATCACAATTAGACGATTTTTCGAGGTTTGATTGTGTAGGAACTGAGGATAAGTGATCCAGATCATCTAGGACTTTTTGTTTAGGTGAGTTGGGTGAAGAACACCTTCCTAGGGTTTGGTGTAAATCAACTGAATCTAAATGTGGAGAGTGAGTTTCTAGGCTTTTTGTGAACTGGGTATCCATCGAAACGTTGAGAGAGAGAGAGAATTGTGAAGAGAAATATGGGTTTAGATCGAGAAATTGGAAATGGGTGTTGCTGAAATTCAAACTTTGAAGCCTCGAAGCAGTGAATTAAGAAAGTTTACAGGGTTCTTATGTGAAACCTTCAAAGAGAGAGCTTTGAAGACAGCGAGATTAGGGAGAGACAAATTGAAAGGTACTTCTTAAGAATTAGGGCTCTGAAAGGCTTTGTAAGATTGGGAGTGAAAGAAAATTTTGAGAATGTTGGCGGAGGAAAAGAGTGCAGATTTGGTGAATTTTGGGAGTTGGGGTTTTGATTTTTGGTTCGAGGACGGAAGAGGGAAAGACAACGTTTTCACACGATTCAAGAGTTTTGAAAATGGAGGGAAACTTGAGCCGCCATTTCGATTTTGCGCTTCAGAGTCGGACCCAGTTGGATGAAAGAGAATGTGCAGAGAAGAGAGAGAGAGAGAAAGAGAGATATCCAACATATCCCAGAAAAATTAAAATAATTTGTTGAATAGAAAATACACAAAAAATGATTTAAGTATTTATTTCTTCAAATAGTTTCAAGTATTTATTACTTTAAATGGTTTATTCACGCTTTTTTAGGTTTTTATTACTTTTTAGCATCTAGAGAACTTCTCTGCAAATGCCATTTGTTTTTGTATTTTTTATTTTTATTTTTTCTAATTTGTATTTAATCATTTTGTTCCAAGTTTAATTGTATTTATAATATCATGTGTATGCATATATACAAGTGTATTATTCATATATTTAAATTTTACTTTTATATTTTCAATCTTTTTTGACAATTATTTTTTTCTTAAAAAATAGGTAAATAAAAAGCTATCAAATGAACGCTAAATTATTTGGCCAGTTCCTTCCCTCAGTGCTTAAAGCAACCCCAATTAATTAGATAAATTCTTATTCTTTACTATTTTTGGCAAGACAAGCTCTAAAAATTTGTTCCAACCGACTAGCCATCTTACTCGCTTAAATCTAGGAGACCCTCATGCTCTTCAAATTTGGAGAGGAAGAAGCAGCTCGTCAAACTTCTTGCGGCCGCTTTCTTTTTCATCTTCTCTAATTGTTGTTTTTGTTTTCTCCTAGTGTTATTATCAGGTACATCTTCTTCATTCCCCCCCCCCATTTTGCAACCGACCTCCCTCCCCACCAATTTCGCATCGGAACCCCCCCAATTCTGAAAACCCTTTAATTTTATGTATAATGAAATATTTACATTAGACTCTATAAAATATTAATATAAGTATTTGTGAAAATTTTGTATTTATAAGGCATGTATCGTGCAATTGATTTTTGTTATTTAAAATGAATGGGAGTTAAATTGTTATTTGGTTGTATTATTTGAAGTTTGATTATATAATATGATTTTAGTTAGGTTGATGATAAATTTGATGTATATGACAAAGAGGGGACAAGGTCCTCTTTATATATTTTCAAAAATGTAATCGTCGTAAATATGATTGTTGTAAAATTCAAAATTTTGATGATTTGTCATGCAACATCATCATTATAGCGCTGATGTGCTCGGGCATGTGATATTTTTTAATTATATTATTGAAAGTTAGTTAAAATTAGTTGAAGTAATTACCTATAATAGAGAGTGTGGTTGTATTGAACTTGTAAAAGTGACTAACTGAAGTAAAAAATACAACATCTATATAATAAGATAACTCACAAGTTGAATTTTATCCCTTATACATTTTCTCTCTCAAAAATATCACATCACTCATTTCTATCACATGCTTAATTATTTTAATATTTGACTAAATTATAATTTAATATATTTTTTTTATTTTAAACATTATTCATACATGATAATATACATATATTAAGAAAAAATTTTCGGATTACGTATTTTTAAAAAAATTATCAATATATTTAACGAGCCCAAATCTAATTGGGCCAAACCCAGTAAATCAAGTAAGCTCATATCAACTAGGAAGGCAGCTCAGATCCACTAGGAAGGTGGCCCAAGTTCGATTTATTAATTCGACCCAGTCCAAGATCCTAGAAGTCCGAGAAGAAAAGAGCACGTGAGAGAAAGATTATCGGAATACACAGTCACAAGTATCATTCCTACCTTAATTGTATTTACCATTTGTAACTATCCTCCCTAAATAAGTAATACCCTCACACTCACGTCACTGTCTTACTATACCTATAAATTGTGAGTCGTCTCCACATGAGATGACACATCTTGGCATCTCACCACAACTCTCTACACCCCTATATATACATTTTCTCTCTTAACTATTGTATCTCTCTTTGAGCTAACCATTGTTCTCTCTTTTGGCTCCATTGCTTGATCAACAAAAATCCCCTGGCCACTATTGCCGTTTTCCAAAATGGAGTAGATCACACGGACTGAACTATTATATATCTTTGTGTTGACTTAATATTTACATTACCGTCATTGATTGTTTTATTTATTATCTATTAATTACACCTCTATCACACACTCGACTGTTGATCTTGCACGAGACAGTTTTGTGCATCATCAATTTTTAAGACAATAATGGATAAATATATATTTTAAATGATGTAATTAAAGAAATGAAAGAAAAAAATTATTATTTAATATAGTGGGATAAATTTTGTTTGGCGTTTGAATTTTATATTTCATCGTATCTTCAAATATGAGTTATAACTAGTTTAAATATATTTTTACTAGTTATTTTGGAGATCTTGGTTGGAATTGCTCTTAATGTGTGGCCAACAACGGCCACGTTGTTCGATGAATCAACTCTTTTTTTTTTCTTATGGATAATACTGTTCAAAATATCATATCTTTTTTATTACAATTTCATTTGAATGTATATTACTTGTCGTAAATAAATGTGTGACTCGCTATTTCTTTATGGGATGCTATCAATACATAATTGATGATCTACTATTGAGCAAATGTATAATAGAGAAAGATCTAAATCTCAAAAATATCATTCAATAGCCGATCATTCCGAGTAATTTAGGTTGCTATTTCTTTTCTTTTTTTGTACTATAGGGATTTTAAGTTTGTGCTAACTATTCTCTGGAATTCGAATACTAACCACCGTAGTCCAAACAAGTTTAGAATATACTTCATCCGTTCCTAAGTATCTATCGTTTTACACAATTTTTTTTGTTCCACAATATCTGTCGTTTTATGAAACCAAAGCATAATAAATATTTTTTCTTCCAAATTTACCCTTATCTCTATTTTCCAATAAGTGTATAATAGACTAAGTGTACGCTAAGTGTCTTTCATATTTTTTTCCTTCCCAATACGTGTTGAATAAGAGTATTTTAGTCTTGTGTAATTATTTTTTACTCATATTAAAGTTATTTAATAGTTTCCTTAATCCCGGTGCAAAAATTTTAAATGACAGGTATTTAGGAACGAATGGAGTATCCTCTGAGGAACAATGGTTACGAACTTTTAGAAATATGGGATTGGTTGCTTTCTCTCATTTGCATTATTAACACCCAAAACAAAACAATTGTTGAGACTTTTGTTTGATAGTAATGATAATGGATATAAGTCTAGACCGCAAACAAAATAGCAATAAATAAGGGTGCAAGATTTGAAGAAGAAGTTGAGCCACCTAAGAGCTAACTTAAATGAACAGTCACTTCGCACGCTGCTAGAAGGAAAAAGAACATGAACAGTAGCCAACACCCTTTTTCGAAAATCACGTGGATGCGTGTAGCCAAACGAACAACCCACCCAGAAAATAACATTACTCCAAATAAACCAAGACCTCCTTGGAGCAAAGGGGCAAGGAAGCATAGCGCCAGCACCAGCAATTACATCAAACAAAAAAAAAGAAGAAAAAAAAGAGAGAAAGTGGCAGATTCCAATACCAAAGAAAGTGTTTATAGACATTGCAAAAAAAAAAAAAAAGAGTGAGAGCAACAGAAAGACAAGAATAGAGACAGATCTTTAAGACTGCTCGGAGGGAGGAGCCGGAGGAGCAACGTCAGAGGTACCACCACCCGGGGGGGCGTCAAATGGCAGCTGAAATTGCTCGAGATTCAAGTCAGGAAACTCCTCAATTACCTGGTTAGCAAAATTGAAAAATCCATTTACAAAGGCCCTGGCCGCCTCCAATCTGGACTTCTCGATCTCTTTTTGCTAACTCTCAACTAGCTGACGTTCAACTGCCAAAGAGTTATTCAACTCGGCATTTGCAGCCTACAATTCCTTCAGTTGGTCCTCCAGCAAAGACAAAGCGATAGCAGAACCAAGCAAGTCCTCGGTCCGGGCATCATAATCTTCCCTAGAACGAGCCAATTCTTCTTGAAGAGATACCTTGGCAGAAGTATTGGCAATCAACTGCTTAAAGATCTGAGCTCATTGATTAAGAGTCCGCTCCAACTCCTTCTCGGTGGCCAGACCCCAATTCAGGAGCTCGAAATGTCGTTGACATACCTCCTGAAGCTCGTTTCTCAAGGTGTAAATCTATGTCCCAAGTGCGTAGACGTGTGTTGCCGACTGAGAACAAAGGGAAAAGTCATAGCATTACAGAAGTAAAGGCAAGGAGCAACACAATGCTACGGTTCCAAAAAGGAAGATCTACAGAACGCCTCAAGTCAGCTTGAGGGATCAATCCCATCAGCGCACGGTTGCTCAGACTCACGTTCCTCAGTAGACTACCCTTGGGATCGATCGTCAGAATAGGCGAAATATGCACTGAGCTGGAACCAACAATTTTGACAGAGTTGGAACCTCGTCGAACCGGTCCTGTTACCGCACTGACCACAACTCGGCCCACTGTCACGACAGACCCCGACTTGGGTGTCACTGCCTCTGCGACAACAGATAGGGGCTTGGAAGTCGACAACGAAGTTGTGACTTCACCACCAACGCCTGGAACCGGATCCATATCGTCTCCCCCCTGCCTAGCTCTCTTTGCGGGAGGATCATAACTCTTGGCTCACCTCTTTTGACCCACTTACTCCATGATTTCCCCCCGTTGAGTAACTAGGTACAAAGGAACTACATAAACAGACCAAAGAAAGAAAAAAGGGCCCCGGCGAATTGTGAACAAGAATAGAAAGTTAGATACTCACAACTACTTGATGACAAGGCTAGGACATGACATATCAGCTCTATAAAAAGAAAATGGAGGGCAAGCCCCGACATATCCAACCCTGGTCAGTTCCTCGCCAGAGAGAGGTGGCAGCTCGCCTACAGCAACACAAGCAAACAAAGTCGTCACCATCCAAGGAAAATATAATAATATGGGCTTACCTAGATTCCTTCACGTAAACAAATGCACCAGAAGAAAACCAACAGATATGGGCTTACTCAGATTCCTACGCTGCCCCCACTCAGTAGGGACCCCTGGCTAACGCTGGAAAATGGGCCTCATATTCTCAACCAACTCCAGAAACGAAGAAATACCTCTTCCTCCACCCTTCAAGCTTTGGAGGAAAGTCCGAGATAAGAACTTCTCTTCATCTCCTAGGGATGAATTGATAAAACTAAAACACCTCCTTGGGCCAGAAAAGTGAAGGACCTCCAGCACACTAGCCCTAGATTGGGGAAACAACCTTCCCCACATCGCCGCAAAACCTAGTAGGACCACCCAGGATGTAGGAAGGATCATGGCAGGACATATCGAAGAAATGCAAAACCTCTCTGATAAACGAGGGAAGGGAAAACCACAACAAGAAAGGGGCCTTAAAGAAACAGGTCTCATCCCGGACCAAGCAATGGAATCGGCGCATATTGGCGTGATGCACAATCACACCAGGTGGGATGTCAAAACGCCAAGCAAGAGAATGAGCCTCTTCCTCCCTGATCTCACTAATCTCAACATCAGGAAAAAGACGTTTCATAACGTCGCGAGAGGAGAAAGGGACCCTGGCCATGAAAACAGAAGGAAAATGTTTTCCCTTGAAAGCACCAAAGAAGAAGAAGTGTCGCGACAACGAAAAAAACAACAATTTTTGGCGTCCAAGGCAAGACAATCATTCTCCGGAAGCACCCGTTTATAACTTCAGCTGACGTGCATCTATCATCTCCGCCAGGCGCAATTAATGCACATCCCTCGCATTTAAGAAAGGAACACGTGACATCATGGGGGTCACTGAAGCATCACGATCGATGAGCCACTATCCCCACTGGCGACACACGTTCTTAAACAGACGAAACTGTCATGTCTAAAGTACAAAAAAAGAATTGTGAAAAGACCAAGACAGACCCAGGGTTAATAGGAAAATGCTCGAAGGAACAAACACGGGAATATAATTTGAGTTTGCCATCTCGCCTGGTTTATGATTAATCCACCTCGGAAAAGAAGCGAAGTCAGCTCAGCTATGCGAGGGGGGGTTATTGCAAACAGCCTAAGCCTCGCCCTTATCACGACCACCCGAAAGTTTGGGGGGCCTCAAAGTCAACAAACAACATCATCATTTCTATCCAACAGAGCCAAAGAGGAACATGTCATTCACAGGGAAGGAGAAATTAACACCAACATCCCTATTGGAAAAATCGTGCTAAGATTTAATCCGAAAGTTACATCGACAGTTAGAAGAAAATAAAGTGCTACAAAAGTTTTTAGCGAATCACAAAAAAAATAAAAAGAGAAAAATGACCATGGGTCCACCTCAGGAAGCTGCCTCACCACCACCTTCGGCTCTTTCGTTAGCTGTTTCAATTGGGAGATTGGGCTCCTCAAACTCAGTCACCTAGGCAACAGAAACCCCATCAGCACCCGACACCTCAACCTCTTCAGTTGCCACGGTCCCCTTCTTGTACTTAAGCCGCGGTGCAAAGGAATGCAAGTCGAGGTCTGGGCAAGCATCCTCGATTTGGTCCCTACAGTTCAAGATTCCTTTCACAAAGGTAGAGGCGCCCTCTCTCAACAACTCAGACACCTGGGCCCGTAAAGACGATAGCTCGGAATCCTTAACCTTCAGGTTTGCATCCTTAACTTTGATTTCATTCTACTTTGCCACAAAGTCTGCATCTTTAGCCTTGAGCTCGGCCTCCAAGCCCCATATCTGCGACTCTTTGAGCGTAATATAGTCCTGATGGCGGGAATTCAGCTCATCTTTGATCCTCTTCAGCTTCGCGACCTCGAAAATCAGAACCTGCAGCTTCCCCTCGACAGTGTTCTTGCTAACTGTCATGACATCGAGAGCATCCTTGGCCTTCTGGAGATCCCGCTCAAGGTAAAAATTCAGCATCTTCATGCAGGCGAACGACTATGAAAGAAAAAGGAGATCGGTCAACACAGGAAATAGGAAAGGGATTCAAGAACGACTAAGAGCATAGATGAAGCGAGAAGGTACCTCGGTCAGGCCTTGGATGATGTGCTAGATTTTCCTTTTAAAAGGAACCTCCATAGTCGATTGAGGATCTGACATGGAGATCAACTCAAATAGGGCAGCCACCGCGGCCTCGGGATCGTGAAGAAAGCCGCCCCCATGCACTTTAGACTTGGAAGGGGCAAATTTCCCCTTTCCATCCTTCGGAGAAATAGCTTTAGATGAGGCAGGATGGGGGGCTGAAAGGCCGACCTTGTCCACTGAAGCCCCCTCAAAATGGGTGTCGCCCTTGGAAAGTTTAGAAGAAGGCGGGGGCACGACAGCATCCCCTCGAGAGGGAAGGTCCTCACGTTTCTATTCCAAGGAAGTGGGTGTGACCTCAATGACCGATGCCTCCTTGGATGGCAGCTGAGATTCTTTCACCAATTTCCTCATCTTTCTCGATTGTTCGGTATCCGAGAACAGCGCCATGATCAGATCCTGGTCCATGTTATCCGACTGGGAGGCAGAAGATGGTACAATCTCTAGAACTCGGATAACAAGCGGTCCTGGCCAGTATTTAGCAAGGTTTTCGTCGGTCACCAAGTCAAACAAAGACCTCAACCCAAAGGCTTCTATTCTAGCAACTCGGGCTGCCTTCTACGCACCAAGTGTCGGGCAGAATTCTGTAAATCAGATCAAAAGTTAGAAACAAAAAAAAAATTAGGAGGTAAGGCAACAAAGGGAAACGCGGCTGGTAGATTAGCCTTACGAGTATTCCTTAGAACCCTCCAAAATCTGGGGACATGAGGAGTGTCGCCAGGTTCCCCTGACAGCTCCCAGGAATCACCCCTAACAAAAAAAAAACCTCGATTTTCATCCCTTATTGGAAGAAGGAAGCCCAAAGATCAGAGTCTTCGCCTTACCCCTTTTGGCAAAATACAAGAAATCCAAGGAAGGAGAGAACTTTAGTTGAAAAAGGGAAGCAAATTCTCGAATAGGGAAGAGAGAGGTTCTCACTCACAAACCAATGAACAAGAAAACCAACCAGGAGGCCCTAACCGTTGGGAAACAGCTGGGCTAGACAAACATTATAGAACTCAAGAACATTCTGGATAAAAGAATGGATCAGAAATTGAAGACCAGCCAGGAATGCGGACTCGAATAAGCAAGTGAGACCAGGGAGAGCAGAATTACACCTTTCATGCTTCCCGGGGGAGTTCAATTCCACGAAGTTCGGGAAGCGATACTTATGCCTCAATTCCTCCAAATCCTCATCACCAAGACATTTGGAGGTCCCCTCCGCACAACAGGTCAAGTCAGATGACTCTCGACGAATTCTCTTCTTAGGAACGGGGGGCGAAGCTAGGTCGGTTTTCCTCTTCTTCGGTTGAGCAGGAAAACCAGGAGGCAGAGCGAAAAGCGGCGCAGTTTCAATTGGAGGCACTGAGGATGAAACTCCGAGAATAGATTCAGGAGCCTCACCGCCAACGGAAAGAGAACAGCCACTAGAGGAAGCCGTGGTGGTCTCTTCAGCCTCCCCATCAACAAACTCCGACTTAAAAGAAGAAACGACAAACTTTCTCATCAAAAGGTTGAATCTTGCACTAGAGTGAAGGGAAGGTAAATGCAAGGCACAATCTACCAAAAACAAAGGTTTCAAGCACCAGGTCCTAAGTAAGGATACCCTCACCATTGAAGAATGGCCTACAAATCGCGAAAGAGAAGAAAAGTCATCGGAGTGTTCTCTAAAATAACTAAACCTCCAAATCAGGAACTGGAATTCAAAACCCCACCAGGGAGGGTTAAATGGATTCAGGTCGAAATAACAAAAAAGAAGGGAAGAAAGGCGTACCTCGTAAAATGCTAGAGAAAGAAGAGAACCAGAGACGAGGATGTCATAAATCGCCAAAAAGTCTAGAGCAAGACAGCATAGAGAGGGAAATGGGCATGAAGGAAGATGGGACTCGAAACCACAGAACGAAAAAGGCCAAAAGACCTTCCCCTAGAAGAACATATATGTATGCGTGAAACATTAAATTCATGACAGACAAATGATAGGACACATCACAAAAACTATACCCACGAGCTCACTCGATGGTGACACATGTGCATTACTATCCCATCATCGCCAGCAAACAGAGGCGTGGCCCAATCCTGATCAGGATCGATAGTTGAGCATAATCATCACTTAAAAAGCCCATAACGAGCCCAGGAAAGTCATTTTTAATCCCAGACTAAGAGATGGTAACATTTTCTTGACCTGGGGTTGGGGGGCAATTGATATGGACAAAATTCAAGGCCAGGGCTTTGATGGCCCAGAAACCTAACCAACCTAAGAGGTCCGGAGCAAAGAAAAAGAACTTAGCATCGGCAGAAAGCCTATAACCTAACAATCCAGGTCCAGTCCAAACCATAAGTAGTCCAATGGTTGAAAGTCCAGTCCAAGCTACTTTTGGATCGCCAGTGGGGACCACGTACCCTAAGGATCCAGAGGACCACTCCTGACACCTACGACAATCTCAGAGAAAGTGGAGATTGTGGTAACGACAGCCGCCAGCTGAACAGTAATCGTGGTGACATAAGAAGTGGGAAGGGGCAGAGAGAAGGACTGGAGGGATCAATACTAAGGAAAGACAGCTGAAGACCTTAGGAGAGACCCTAATATAAATAAAAAATGATAACCCTACAAGGGGGAGATCTTCCTGAACCCATAAGCATTCAAGAGCCTAGAAAAAGGAAACCAAGAGAGAATAACTATATACTCACCCTTTGTAAGAGGACTTCGGGTCCCTAGTTTTCAGGGGGCGCACCTCCGACCAATTAATATACAAACTCAGTGAGTAAGAGATTCCATTGATAATGGACGTAACCTTAGTCTATTGGCTAAAATGAATCACTTATATTCTCTGCCTAACTGATTACGAAAGATTAATCCATAATCTGCAAAACCTACACAGAACATCATCCTATTATAGTTGGGCTTAGGCCATAAATTCCGAGCACCATTAGTAATGATAATGGATTTAAGTCTAGACCACTTCAAGAGCTCAAAACCTTATGAGCTCACACAAGGCGACCCAACAATCTCATCTAGACAGCATTCATTGGGCTCAAATTGGACCATGACTCGGTACCATAGGGACCCAACAAAAAAACAAGTTTGGAATAGATGCCAACTTGACGTTGATGAGCCCAGTATAAAAAAAGGTATCAGCTCAGGCAATGGGATCATGGTGCCAAGCCAATTAGCGAGAGCTATAGCATAACACGCGGACAAGAGATAATGAGACAATACCTAACAATCTTGATAAATGAAAACCTATGGGTAGTGGGGATGACTCACGTATTCCAATCGGTGAGTAGTGGGTGCAAAAAAGACAAACGCATAAAGAACCACAAAATCAAAAAAAATGGATCAACACAAAAATCCTAACGGCCATATGTATAAATAACTAATGATACTCTACAGAGACTCATTCAAAAAAAACTACCCAACAGTAACTTATGCAATATTCTGTAAAAAACTTAAAGCCAAACATCTTATAACCACATTCTTCTTTTCCAAGGAATACATTCCCCATAGAGCAAAAGTCTCTCTTACTGTAAATGTACTCTTAGTCTTTCGGCTAAGACAAACTACTCATACTGTTATTTTAATCTTGCATTATACACATGCATGCATACACTCCTGCATACATACACATTCCGCTTCCCACATCCCAACTTTTTCAGTAGTCTAATCTAGTCGATTTTGAGCGCCATGAGATAGGAAGCATGAGCGAGAACTTCATAGACCAGTGTTAATGGGTCTGCTTTGGGCAATCCTGGACTTGGTGAAGTTGATTTGGCTTAATTATTATGGACTACCCGAGTCCTCCTCGCTGTATTCTGGATGCTCTCAACCTGTTCCGTGACCAATTTCAAATGACACCAGCTTAAATTTTATCTCTCACATAGAACCCGGGCTGACATTAACAAACAAATAAACAATTATGCATATTGAGAAAATTGACTTATAAAATTGGAGTAAAAAGACAAACAGACACACACACAATCTCGATATGGGTCAGATTGGCAAGAACGAATAGAAGAAAATTGAGAACCACAAAAAACAAAAAAAATAAAATAAGCAACAATCAGTTTCATTAATTTTCCTAAAATGAAAAATATATTGCATGGTAACTCTGTTCAACCATGCCATGAAATTCCAACAAAAAATTGATTTGTAATCCCAGCTCTCACTTCATACAGAGCAAAATGCGCAAATTTGTTGAATTAACAAACTCACAAGCTCTTAATTTACGACAAGAGGGGGGGGGGGGGGGGGGACCCCAAAAAAAAAAACACGTACGTAATCATCCTTAGCACAATTTCTCTGCTGCAAAATAAAACAACACCAGCCTTTCATAAGCCAGAGAGTTCAAAATCTTACTTTTGTCGTCTGAAAGAATTTCATGAAGTCATTTTTTACATCTACTACAGAAAATATAGGGTGGTATTGTGACTGATTGTTCGGATAATTTCGATTGCAAAATGCATCGTCATTTAAAGGATTCTGTCCTGAAGGTCTGTCATCAAAGTGGATGCCAGAGAGCTGAGCTTCTTCCCAGTTTCTCCCGCAATATTCTTAAGGGAAGATATATCCTGTTGTGCCTGGAAAGAAAAAGACCGACTCAAGGTCAGAATAATAATACTTCAACTGTAAATCAAAAATTTACCACGAAATCCAAACATTAAATAAATGAAAGAAGCTAAGAAATATAACATTCCACTAACATACCCAAGAGCTGGAAAACCACAGATTGCCAAGTATACCTGGAAAGAGAGTCGGTTGAGGAGATCACTTGCTGTAAGATCAATAGAGGAAATATCTGCATCGTGACCAAAGAGATCGGCACTAGAGATGGCTGTTGAACCCTTTAAACAAGAAACAGAGAAATCAAATGAGTCAAAAATCTATAGTCTTTGAAGCAATTCATACCATCCATTTCATAGATAGGTTTGGGCAATTTATAGCTAGATAATTTAGTTGAACTTAAATGTTGAGCATCAACGGCAATACACAAATTCCTACACGTGACAAAAAAGGTTTTTTAGAAAGGCACACAATGAGAATATATGAAAATGGAAAAAAATTCAGAGCCCAAAAACTAAGGTACTCTGATGAAGCTACTTACTCAAATCATTCGATAAACATCAGTCATATTATACAAATAACAGTGCAAACTTTTTTGACACAACTACATAACAATCTTGACTAGATTTTTATATTGCATCCTGAGAAAGCCAATCATGTAAGCAATTCGGAGTTAAGACTAGCTATTGCATTAATACCACATGCAGAAAATCTATTGTCACACAGGAGTACGAGGATGGGGAAGAGAAGAAAGGAAAAAATGGGGGGGGGGGGGATGAGCGAATAAGACATGCTAATCATCTCAAACATGCTTGCCACTAAGTTTTAATCCAGGTAACAATTAAAACTTTACTGCTGAACAAGTGGATCGACCACTTTTATAAATTGAGTAAGGTGGAGAGGTCCCCAGTTCTTTGTGGAAGGCTTTATCAATTATGACATAGTAGGTTAGGTTTCCGAATGGGTCTTGAGTGGACTAGAGTAGAGAAGAGAATGGTAGTCGTAGATCAGGATCTCCAAGGTGTGCATGAGCAAGGGGCATAGCCGAGTAGTGCTTAGTTTCCTTGGAAGAAAAACTCAAATACCATATTGACTTTCTTTCGCCCTACTTCTATGGATAGATAGTTTAGGTTGGAGAGAGTGCCTTTCTAACATTCAAAGCTGCGCAAGGCGGCCCCCTTGATGTTAAATTCGAACATGAAATTGATCCTACACCTCATTAGCTAATATCATTTCTGGAAGAAAAAGATGAAAGAACTTACCATACGAATCCATCAAGGATGCCCCCATTGTATATAATATCTAAAAGACAAGTAGGGACTTACATGACGGAGAATTTCTCGAGTTACTGTCTCTTCCGTTGATTCTTGATAATTTAGTTTTGAGTCAGTCTTCCATTATAAAATTAGATGAATCATCTCTTCTTTGGGGGACTATTCTTATGAATCATTCTCCAAGTCTTCGATTTAAAAACAATTGTTCCAATTTTTTAGTCCTCAAACATGATTTGGAAGTTCAAGACACCATTAAGCGGTCAATATTTAGTTGGTTATTGCACCTAAGAAACTTAACACTAATGATAAGATTAAAAAAAAAAGAAGAGTTATGTCCAATATCAATGGTGTATATGCTGTAAAAGTGAAAAAGACTTGGGTTCATTGCCCAAATGGCATGCAGAGGAGTTTATGCATCACTTATTCTCACATTGCCCATCGCCCAGTTGCTTCAAATTTGAGGGATAGATTGTTATTGTTTGTGAGAGTCCCGCGGGGTGTTGTGGATCAGTAGGTATAATTTTTTTATGGGTTTGGATTTTGACACAAGTAATATAGCTAAGATACTTATGTAGATGTGCAGTTCTAGAAATGCAGGATAAAGTATGGATTCAAGTGTGTGGGTGTGACAAGAAATATTGAAAATTTTTCTTTTAATTGTCATTTCAAATTTGTGCTTTTAAAGAACTCCCACCTCTTTTGTATTCCTTCTTCTTACTATAACATCTGGTTTTTTATCCAAAACAATTGTGATGGTTCATTAACAAAAGAAAGGTCACATACTGAGAATTTCTGCAGGGACGCTGAAGCATCCGAATCGGCTTTGTTCTGATCCCCAAAAAACTGAGATGATGAAATAGCTTTCGCATTTGAGAACTTCTTCCTTGCTTCATCAGTTTCCTGAATCTGATAATGACAAGATGTAAATAAAAAATGCTAAAGAGGAAAAATGACTCCTACACTGAACTGAACCATACTCTTGTCACAAGATACTAGTCCTCAATTGTCACAAGAGGAAGGAAGAACGAAACATAAAAGAAGTGCCAAAGAAAGCCACTAAAGTTCAGGCAAACAAAAAAAGCATAAAATTCTGGGGACATGCAAGGTTAAACAATGAAATACTCAGATATGTGATATCAATCTTCAGACCAAAGCTCATTCATCTAACAAATAATTTGCATCGATGTGGGGTTTGTTGACTCCTTTACCACTAGAAAGCATAAAAGATATAAGCTTTTATATGACTGGAGGTGTAGGCTACAAGCATTTCTGACACCACTAACAAATATAGGGAAAAAAAATTCAACAACGTAGGAAAGAGTTTCATCAAATGAGCAACCAAGAAAGGGTTGTAAGACCTATTTGAGCATCAAAAACCAAAACTTCCCCTCAACAAGTTGCCTCGTATCACTTACTTTTCAAGCACAAAATTTTGCAGAAGATCCAACATATTTGCTACTTACAAGGTGAAAAAAAACAAAAAGTAGCTTATTGATACACACAAAATTACACCAGAAACTTCTAAACCCAAGAATTCAACATCCATACATTAATATGAATAAATTAAAGAGAGGCAACCGTGAGAAACATAATTGAAATTTCAGCTTCCTTTTTCAAAGATGAATCTGACAGGCAATGGTTGCAACCGATTGATTAATTTTAGGTACACATTTGGCAGAGGGAAGTAAAGAATATAAGACCAATTTTACACAAAACACTTAAATCTCACTCGAAAATTTCATGTTGAGACCAATCGCACAAGTGAAAGTAGGCAATCTACCACATTAAAATCAACAAAACAATTGCAGTTGCAGACCACCCAGAAGAAGGGGATCAAAGAGAGAAGAGAGAAAAAAATTGACCCAAGTCCTAGTCCATCCAGAATTTTAGGAGTGAAAATAAATTCTAACCTTGAAAAACATCAAACAGTCTCAACAAAAACTTGTACCAAGTTGGAGGTGTAAATTTGGGGCGACAAAGTAATTTAAGTTACCCTGCAGCATCGGGCTGGAGACTCTATATATTTTTTTTGTTACTAGAGTTTGGGTAGTAAAGCTCACAAGAGATATCTCTGTCAACTGATGAGCTGCACAATAGCATTGATCTAGTTCTGACAAACAATGATAAGTAAATTCTAAATCATACAACTTACTTGCACTTTCGATGAATATGAGCTTGTTTTCTTTGAGAATCCACTATCCATCCCATATTCTGCAAAGAAACTAGATGACTTTGGTGGAGATACATGACTAAGCACATGTGTGCCCCCAGAATTCATCTCCGCAGTTTGAACATTATCTTTGTATTCAAAACGAGATGCCAAAGATGAACCAACTGTAGGGTTGCTATTTACAGAGGTAAAAACTTGTACAGGTGGTTCTTCTGGCTTCTGGTCATAGAGGCTTTCACTTGGCTGCATTAGGAAAAAAGTGATTAGCTACTACAGTGTAGAAAGGAAGCTTCTATTCAATACCCAAATCAAACAACAAAATTAACTTTCAGAAACAAAATTTCTTGATAATAACAAACTTCTAAGTCAACATATGATATTTACCCTAAACTAGATGTTCATAGCAATAAAGCTAGTCCCTACCTTAGTAGTAAGCTTTCGAGCACCAAGCCCCGCACTCTTGCTAGTTTTCTTTGCACCGAGAGGCTTCTTAACAGAAATGCTAACAACAGTTTGAGGAGCTTTTGGTGAAGCAGATACATAAGTAGTTTCAGACTTTCCAGAATCAATTTCTTTTGGGGCTCCATTGGTCTTGATATCAGGAAATCCATTTGCAGCTTCTACAGACTGAGTACTAACTGGTGATGATGGCAAACCTGTCTCTTCGGCAGAACTTCTAGCAACTTCTTTTGAAAGTAATTGCTTGTATAATTCAGCAGCCCTTGAGGTATACTTAGCCTCAATCTTGCCTCCCTCGCTCCACCCATGCTGCTTAAAGAAAACTTGAGCACGGTTATTACCCCCAAAGCTCATCATCTTTAACTGCTCTGGAGTCCATGAATCTAAATTGGTTGACCTAAAAATAAACAATAGTTCTGATCAACAAGGAATCGGTAACTTCTTTTCAAGGTGAAAATATCCTTACTAAAATGAAAAGAGAGGAAAATGCCAATACGAAAATGGATGACTCAAACAACTTTCTGCATTAGAAAACTTTACTGCTTTGCACCAGGTATATGACAGGCAACAATTGCGTTCTGTTAATAATTGAGGGGGGACAAAACTGATCAAGTAATCGCCAAATCAATTTTTTCTTCACTGGTTTCATGATTTGGATCTGAAGTTTGACAAAAAACACAAATTGCTGCCACTAATTTCGTCAATGAGTGTTTATGAAACTAGAGGCGGACAAAAAGAAGTTACATATATGCATGAAACTGGCATAATTAAACCAGAAATAAAACTAAAAGACACTATATGTAGGTAATTTTTTTTAAAAAAAACCCTAACAATCAACAATTAAATAGAACACAATTGTATTTCAAAAATCACCTAACAAAGCTGACGTGAACACCAAGACTGCGATGAACCGCCGAACAATCTATACACAGGAAGATGCCGTAGGGAACCGACGCCCAAGTTGGATTCTTTGCATTGCAATCGAAACACATCTAGAACAAAAAGAAAAACTAATTAAATCGATAAACGAAATCACAATCAAACAAAGATCCATAGAAGCAATTTCCAGATCTGAATCAGATCTTAACTATACCTACCAAATCTAACATTAAAACAACAAAATTCAAATAAAATTCCGATAATCGAACAGAAAGAGGACACAAAAGAGAGTACCTTGTTATCAGACTTGGCTTTGAGCTTCCTAAAAACAGCGTTTTTGTCTGTAAAGATCTCGGAAGCCATGGCTACAGAGAGAAACAGAAGGAAAAAAAATGTAGAGAGAAAGTGAAGGGAAAGAGAGGGTTCCGAGAGGAGGAAAAGATCGGAGCGACGAGAAGCCTCCTCAAGGAACAAAGCGAGCACAGCAATCGAGGCAGAGAAATAAATGTGAAACCGCAAATTAAAAAAAATGAGATGATTTAATTACCGAAAATGACCTTGTCGATCTGATTTAATTACGTGTGATGGCTCTCCCCGTCTCCTGTTCAAATCGTAGTTGGTTATTGATGTCTCGTTGCTGTCTTTGGTTGTTAGAATGACGTAAATGTCCTTGTCGGAGGTTGTAACTGATGGTGGAGGTTGTCAGGTCAAGTGAAAAGCTGTCATGACAGTTAAAAGTACCAACAAACTTTGGGGGTACAATTTTCTTCAATTTTTTGTTTTTTAATTTTCAAATCTAATAATAATCTCGCATATGAAAATATTCTCTAATATTTAAAATTGAGTATTTATCATATAGTATTTATACTTTAAATAATAATTTATTATTATTTTTTTATTTAATTTCTCAATTTAATAAACACAAAAAAATAAAAAAATTATAGGGGAGAGAGAAAAAGATAAGTAAATAAAGATTATTGGGGTTATCTGATATTATAGAGTGTGTTAATTAAATTAATATTTTTTAATGAAAAAAATAAAATAAATTTTATATTATTAGATCAAAATAGATAAAAATTAGATTAATCTTAATTATTATTATATTTTTATAAATTAAAATTTTAATTTGTTAACTTTTTATAAAATGGATCTTTCATCGATTTATAGTAGATAGGGATTTGAGTCCCTAAATCTGTGCCCATAAATGACAGATTCATTGTGGACTAGTAATTTTTTTATTTCCTACTTAGAAGCAAAATTTCCTTGAAAAGCTTGATTTTTAAGGTATATGAGTTTTTTTTCTTTTTTTTCGGTCAGGAAGGTATATGAGTTGACTCCTTCGTGTTGAAGTTAATGCTAGCATTTTTAACTTTTCTATGACTGATAGCCCAATATCCAAGATTTTTGTGCCATTGAAGATTAGATATCCGTAATTTTATTTTAATATCACGGTTAGAAAACCTATTATCCTTAAGTTTTTGCTATTTTAAAATATCAACAAAAATAAAAAAAAAATTTATTGACAAAAATAACCTTAACAAAATAACTAATGTCTACCGTATCTTTTTATAGTTAATAACATTATTAAATTATGTGTAATTGTCACATTTATGTGGATTGAATTGAGTCATTGATTGTTATTTTAATTTTAAAAAAAAATATGGTGATGGTTGAGCTGCTATATTAATAGCTCTATATCTAAAGTACTAATAAAATCAATCTCACTAATTTGCATGCACTTTGTGCCATGGAGTTGAAATTTGAAAAGAACCCATTTAAATATTAATCCATCTGGGAGATAGTCATTGACAGTCCACTTTAACGCTATTTTTACATTAAAGAACTTTGAAGGCTTGAATTTTGGAAAGATGAATGGGGTGAGTGCCAAAAATAACTCTTTCACTATTTTCAATTGATGTAGTTTTAAAAATATTATTTGATTTATTCTATTATTTGCAGGATAATGACTATGAATTAACTTCATATATGTTGCCGGTCAAATTAATTGTTTTTTGAGGTGAAAGGTGCGACAGTTGGGACCGATGGTGGGAATTTCATTTGAGAAGTCTAAAATGAATTTTGGTTGGAGAGTTTGAAACTGATAATTTAATGAAGTATTGAGCAGGATAGTTGATTGATTTTAACATCCTTAAGAAAGACCATATTTCATGGTTACATCAATTTGTTGTTTTTCTATCTCTCTCTCTTGAAAAGCCTAAGGTTGTCGTTGCAATGGTATGCAGAGTATGGTTTTCATATCATTATCCTGAATATTTTTTATTAGATAATAATATTATGGTATGAACAAGTTTGATAATATGAAGATCATGTGTCTTTAAGTTGGAATCTAGCTTATTATTTATGTTTCAACGTAAGGTTTTTCAAGAATAATTTGACCAAACAATATTTTGCTAAAAATAATAACTCAAAATAATTCACATGCAATACACGTGTGTATCAATAGTCAAAATAAAAGTACATACCATTAGGGGTGTCAATTTTATTCGTTAACACGAACCCGACCTGATACAAAATTTGAAAATAATACGATTAATTGACATGAGTAATAAATGGTCAAATTAAGGTTCGACATGAATAACATGATTAATTAGTACTGTAAATAAAAAATAATTATTTAATGAGTATTGTAGAAAAAAAATAAGAATTTTATAATTTTTTAAATAGTATTATATGAGTTGTTATCGAATTAAATAATTTTTTATTAACACGAACTCAACATGTACCAAAAGTGACACGACATGA
The DNA here is from genome assembly GCA_963454935.2 of Ilex paraguariensis. NCBI lineage: Eukaryota > Viridiplantae > Streptophyta > Magnoliopsida > Aquifoliales > Aquifoliaceae > Ilex > Ilex paraguariensis. The sequence continues at coordinate 85,321 of CAUOFW020001252.1, forward strand.
AAATAATATGATACGAAGACGACACGACACGATTGACAACCATACATACCATGCCTCACGCTTGTCCTTAACTTTTGATGATACATGAAAATGATTTTAACTAAATATGAGTTCGGAAAGGGAGGTCAGATAAAGAGCCTAAAGCTCAGAGGCCCAGACCCAAGCTCCCTTTGAATAAAAGAATAAAGGGGAAGAGAGAGGAACAACTGGCTAACAAGAGGCATCTCCAAAATAACATAAGACAGTAATTAAGGCACGAAACTCTCAACCACTCAAGATTCTTTCCCAAAAATTAAGGGGAATCCCACATATCAAGGGCAAGGATCTCACTGCAGATCCTATAGATATAAGAATTAGACTACAAATACTGGACAGTGCCTCTATCGAGAGAGGGAGAAACCCCGATTGTATGAGAAAGACTCTGTAATTTATAGCAACCATCAATATAGATCCAAGGAAAGAGACTCCTTTTAAGAGTGTACTAGTTGAGCTCCCGAATTCGACGAACCACTATATTTTCGTTGTGCAAGTCATCTCAACTCTCCCAAGAACCTAATCATAATACACACGAACTTTGTAACACTTCAAAACAGGCTAATCTTTATAATTTGCACATTCTACACGTCCACTTATTAACACCATCAACTTTAACGTTACAATAAGCTATGCCAGAAGTTTGCCGAATTTCAGGTCAAAGGGAGGCCTAACCGGGAAGCTGGTCACTTAAAAAACTCATTACTTAATAAGAATTTTGTAGGCGTGATATGCGGACAAGTGTCACAACACACTACAGAGAATCATGGGGGTGCCGTAGAGCTTAGGTCTGCTCATATGGGTGGATATCAAAGTGAGATCTGATAGCTTTCGGCCCAAAGGGCCATGAACTAGCAAGAAGAGTAGAAATTTGGAACCTTGAAAGCTTGGATGAAGGACCTTAGGGCCCGTAGGAGTGGCTATTCCCTCCTGTTGTGCACCTTAAGGTGTGGTATTTGACACCCCCCTCCCCCACCTCCTGTATGTTGAGCCTGGGCCTGGGATTTTTAGAGCTAAGTTGACGATGGGCTCTTATACACAGAATGCATGCAATTGATTGCGTTTATGAGGTTAAGGAGAGAAAAAAAGATACGATTTCAATGCCGGAAATAAAGCATAGAGTTGAGGCTAAGTAAATAATGTGTTTAATACCAGATCGATCTTTTTAATCGATTGAGGGAATGGGATTGATGATCGTGCAAGACCCAAAAGAATGGGCCAATACTACTTTTGCCATAAAAAACTTGTTTGTGTTACAAATTACCGAGGATTTTTGTTATTACAAACAAAAAGAGCCCTTAACATTTCTAGGCCAAGGCCCTTTTGTAAAAATAGTTATGCCATGCATCCTTCTAGCTTTATGGAATTAACCAATCAAGCCCATTTACATCAAACTAAGACTTGAAACTTACCACAATATGGCGCATAAAGTTGATGGGCTTTGGGCTAAGTTCTGGGTCATGCCCACTCTTTCTTGTTAAAACTTTTTAGATGAATTTGGAGGCCGGTCTATGTGGGCTAATTTAATGATAAGTCCATAAAATAAACTTGTTTAATATTAAATTTATTTGGATTTCCATTATCCAAAATATTCTCATTAGTTATATTTAATTACAATAAATTTGAAAACTAACAATTTCTAAATTTTAGAAGTATGACTACCATTAAAATTCTCTCAATCTCATATCTATCTATATCCATCTATAGAATAGGACTATTTATTTCTCTCTCTCTCTCGTATATATATAACATTGAATATAAAAAAAAGTAATATTGAATATTAATATTTGAAAAAAATAACAGTAGTAACATGGTCAACAAAAAAAAGAAGTAACATTGAATATTGATATTTCAAAAAAATAGTAACATTCAATATTAATAATAAAATACTCAAAAAAAAAATAGTAATATGTTCAACAAAAAATAGAATATGCACAACAAAAATAGTAATATGAAAAAAAAATAGTAACATGCATAGTAACATTTAATATTAAATTAACCATAGTTTTTTCCAGCAAAAGAAAAAAAAATGGGAGAGAGAGAGATGGTAGTGATGTCAAATTTAAATTTGAATTTTAGATTTTATGAAAAAAAATCTTCTATAAAGTGTTAATCAAATATGACTGTTTAGAAAACTAATTAAATGGTGAAGATCGTTTTTTAAATCATTAGAAAGACATTTTAGAGTTTTAAAAATGTAGTAGATTTAACTACTTATTAGTAAGATTAAAAACGGACTTACACCTAAATAAATTTCTTTGGCGGATTAAAATCATTATAAGTCTCATTGAGGAGGACTCAACCCCCATTTTCACAACTTCTTACTTGAGCCTAATTCAAATTATGCAACTAGTTTTATTGAAGTTTAACGAGGACAACTTAGTGTACAAGATTATTGCCACTTTTTCCTGATTCCTTCCTCCATTTAAAATATCATGTCAGCAATGTAATACAACCGCTTTGGTGAGATGAGATTATTTATTTCAAGCACTCCATATTGTACATTTCTAGAGGGAAAATGAAACTATGGTTTCATTTTCTTCAACATACTCGAATGAACAACTCGACATTTAGATTAAAAGCATGTGAAAAGAACCCTCCATATAACCCCCATTGTACAGCTGCTTTTGTAATGAAGCAAGTGGCCGATTTTTCAGAGTCTAAAAAAGAAGATCTTGTGGCCCAAATGGTTTCTGTTCAGAAACCACCAGCCTTTTTTTGTCATAACTGTCTGGGTGGCTGCTGGCGGAGCAACTTGCTTGGGGACCATTGGACATCATTATCTGTCAATTTTGATCTTCCTTTATTGTGGGTGTCTTGTATTTCACTTAACACTAAAAAACTGACTGATTTGAATTTTATTTTCTTCAAAGATTTAAAAAGATGGTTGTCTTATAATTCTACTTCAAATAAATGATCAATTATAAATCTTATTATATTATGAGACAAAATATTTTAGATTTATAAATAAATTATAGACCACTCAGTTCTTTTATGCTTTTTTGGCCCCAGATTTTAGGAAATTTTGACTCCTAGTTTTGGACATCTATATTTGGTTCTATTATTTTTATTTTTTTTATATTTGGTTCTATTATCTAGGTTAGAAAATTATGTATTCTCCATTTGTTATTTGTGAAATTTTGTTTCTGCGCTTCGCCCGAGGTTTATGCTTTCGAGCCAATTAATGTAAATTTGTATTTTGTATTTTTTTATTTCGTTTCGAGTGTTTATTTGTGGTATTTGTTCATAACACACACACACACACTCTCTCCTCTCTCTCTCTCTCTCTCACACACACACATATACACAAATTATTTTTTGGTACATAAAATAGATATGTAGATGAGTTACTTTACACTCAACACTACACAACTATCTGCAGGAGATCTCACCGCACTTACATCGGAGCTGAAACTTTGGTCTCATTGCGTGCACTGGGCATCGGAGAATATGTTTAGTTATTTGTGGAGACTTGAACTTAAGCATTGAACAAAAAAATTCAATTTCTTAGTCACACAGATTTTGTAAAACCTGAATTGGTCCCTACATAATCACACTGGCTGGTGCATTAAAATCTTCGTGCCAAATTCTGTCTGTCTGTCTCTCTCTCTCTCTCTCTCTACCACAAACAAAAACAGATTTTGTAAACCAGCTTGGTCCCATGAAAATAACACTGCCTGGTGCATTAAATCCTTCAATTTGTTGTTTGTGTGGATGAAGCAGCATGTGCATTGCATCTTGCATTCTTCTGTCGCTTATTAAACTTTATCACCAAAGTAAATTACCCACACCCTCCTTTATGGAGGCAATTTTTTCCACAGTGATTGCAATTCATAAATGTACATTTTTTGTCCATGTGCATTGATACCTAGCTGAGGCTGTTGACTGAACATGAGAAGGGCAATAGAACCAAGAAGCCCGAAAGATAAATGTTCACACAGATGGAAGTTCTTGTCTGCTGATCACAACATATTTTTTGAGAAGCGCCAATTTTTATGCGATACAAATTTAAAAGTGACATTATTAAAGTATATTTATTTATTTTCCTCTGTTTTTCTTTGTCTATGCTAAGCTTCATGACCATATATAAACTTTGATTCCTATTTTATTTCCTAATTTTGGGATACCACTTTAAGGGAGATAAGTAGGAGAGACCCTACTCATAAAATGCTTATTCTTTAAGAACATAGACGTAAATGTCACATCATCCGAGCCGGTAGTCTAGTGGTAAGTTGTATTTGTTTAGAGTCATTCTCGACTCTCCCATGGTTATGAAGTAAGGTACAATTTATGAGAGTTACGCGATTTGTTACTTGAGTTTGGTGGTGTTGTGATGACAGACCGTTAGAAAATAAGGTATAATAAATAGTAGGTCATTTTTTTATCAACAAATTTGACATATTGTGGAACTCTTAAGGGTCCCCTTCTTTCATGTTCTTCTAACAACATAAAACTCAGATTTTGAAAACTTTTTAGCAAAACTTCATTAGTCATCAAGTCCAAACATCTAAGTCTAAAAATTCACTCTTCGTTAAAATTGGTCAAGAGAGTTCGAATTAGCAAAACTTTAGATGTTTAATATGTCGCCATACCAAATTCGAAAATCTCGAATGAGATTCCATAATTCAGCCGATATGTGTAATTTACAAGTAATTGTGTGTGTATCAAGTTTATATATTAGCCAAGAATCTAAATAATATGTGATTAGTACGACGTCGGAAATGATTTTTTTAAAAAAAACCCTATTTCACTTACCTTGTGTGCTTGTTTAATATGAGAATTGTGAAACATTGCTTGCCTAAATTAGGCGGTGAAATGGAATGTCTTGGTTTGGCGAGGGGAGATCCATCAAAGAGGGATCAACCATAAGATGCTACTTTATAATCCTACATTAATAAAGCCAGGGCGAAATGCTTGTCATCACAGCTGTTGGAGAGAGAGAGAGATTGTAGGCTGACGCACGTTTAAATCGCAATGTCAGCTATAAAACGTCGGTAAATGTCCCCACCAATTGGTGCATGCATGTGCCCTCAGAATCCAATTGGGCAGCCTTCTTTTGTTGTTTGAAGTGCTACTCTTTCAAAAGGTGTGGCGTGTAAGTACAAACTGCAAATTGTTTGTTAATAGTGGTCGCACCTTTACGAAATTCGGCACTATTATATGGAAGAGGACGATTAGATTTCAACTTACGATCTCAAAATTTAACAACAGAAATAATTATCCTAACTCTAAAGGATTGTTCAAATAATAATAAAAACGAATTAAAAGCATACACGTTTCCGATTCGAATTTTGACAAAATCTTGAAGTTTGACCGTAATACTTTAATTTCAGTGTGATGTACGTAAATTAATCCAAATATCTCGACCATTGACCCCAAAAAAAAAAAAAAAAAGACAACGGTGAGAACGCTCCAGGTTGAGTAGTCTTGTTCACCGTCGGGGCCACAAGGTGGTCGTGGCCATAACCCATTGATGAAAGGACAAAGGCTGCGATAGTGATCCATTTCTCACGTGGTGCTTGTGCCCTATAACTAACATTCTACACCACACAGCCGCGTAACCCATGCCACTCCTTTTGACGCTTATCTTCATAGTTATTAAACTTCCCCCAGCCAAAACTTGATAAAATAATCGGGTTAATGTGTCACTAGTTTAATCATTAAGTAAATTGGTCACATAATAATAAATAAAAATTAATTGTAAATAACCTGGTAAGAAAAGTTGGCTGATCCAATCCAGGCAGGGTTTAATAACATTGCCTATCTGTTTCAATTTAGATCTATGTTAATTGTTGTCATGTAATGTAACCGTCACACTCAAAATTTACTCGTCTTTTTGACGCATTAATCTAATCTTAGTTCAAAATGAAATTGGCAAATTTCAATCAATGTAATTTAGTAATCTTAATCTTGAGAACAAGCCTTTGCTCTGTAGTTAACTGCATTATTATAATTTAGATATTATGTATTCGAGTTACAAAATAATTCATAATAATTAAATGAATACATCAAAGTAATAACTTATTTGATATTTCACAAAAAAAATGGTCAAAATTCAAATTGAACAAGTTAATGCAATTTCATGTTTTATTCGACTCCCAACCCAACTTGATGTTGATATTGCATAATTGATTGCATCTAATTCTTGCTTCAGTATTCTCAAGTTAATCATGATTGAAAATAACTCTTATGAGTGTTTGAGCGAGTAAGTTGAACTTCTAATAACCCAGAAGTCTCAAAGTTAATACTTTCTATAATTTCTAAAAGTCAACAATATTTATTCCTCAAGAGACGTGTTTTTAATCACTCGATATACGATAAATTATAAAAAAAAATAATTGATATAAATCTAAACATCTTATAACAAAAAAAAAAATATAATTAAAAACAAAGATGTGAAACACACGAAAGAAACTCAGTTGGACCTTACAGTCAAAATCAAAAGAGTCAGTCAACCCACACGGGTAGTTATTGACGTGGAGTTGGAATTTGACCAGCCAAAAATTTACGCGACTTGAGTCCGTGTTGATTACTTTCGCCAATAATGATATTTGTATTTAATTTATTATAATCATTATTAGATTAATTGTAATTTTTAATAAATAGTGAAGTATATTTTTAATTTAATAATTATAAATAAATAAATTATGCCTAAATAGCATTATTCTTTTTGAATTAAAGTGCCACATGTAGTTATAAAAAAGAAGAATAATTTATTGAGAATTAAAAAAATTGACATAACTTTTTTACTTAACGATATAACAGATATGTGATAGAACTCCAATGAAAATATTCAATAATTAAAATAACAAAAACACTATTTGATTCTTTTATTATCACATGAGTAAATTATATATATTTTAAACTTTAATAATATTATTAAAAAAATAATAAGAACAAAAAATCAATAAGTCAATGAATTTCACAGTCGATCATTTGATAGCCCTGTTTATGAATATACAGAATAGAGCTTCGATGAGAACTAAATGTAAAGGGTTTAAACCCTTCTAAGCAATTAGAAGAGAGCGAAATTCGACCTTCCTTAACCTTTTTATGTAAAAATTATTTAGTCCTATCATAATTACGGTAAAAAATTGAGTCTTACTTTTTAAAAATTAATAACATATTTTCCTCTAATTGTATCCTTCCTATGTTATCAAAATTACATATTTAGGTTTTACTTTAGATAACTAATTTTAATTTAGTTAAAAATTAATTTTTATGAACATTTAAATGCCTAAAAATTATAATTTGCATTCATCTAGATAACACTTTTGATTCGAATTTCATTGTTAATTGGTCACGTGTAGATAGATATTTTTGATAAATTATTTAATACTAATTTTAAATTAAATTTGATATACCTTCACGAATTGTGATTTAGATATCTAATCCAAATATAATTCAATAAATATGATATTTAAGTATAATATAAAACTACAAAATTATTTCATAAAATTAATTTAATAAATTTATCTAAAAATTAATTGTAAGGATGAAATTAAATTCTAGTTTTGAATGGACTGTAATATAGATTATAAACATAAATTCTATTAGATATTAATATTAAATTTAAACAAGAGTTTTTAATCAGAATAGATTAATTTAATTCGTAGACATGCTAAGTGTAGAATAAATAGTATTTATGGTAATTTAATGACAAATAGTAAAAAAAAAATACGTATTTAAAATTTTTCGAAAATACATTATTAAAAGTAGAATTTTATTGTTGTAATAAAAATATGATAATACTTTATTTTTTGATAGAAAAAAAAGAATGTATTTTACAAAAATACATTATTAAAAGTAGAATTTCATTGTCGTAATAAAAATATGATAATACTTACTTTGAAATTCTTTCAAAATAATATTCTTGAAAAAATAAATGATAAAGTGCGGGTGCAAAGCATGCAGTCACCTTCCACCACGCGGCATTCAGCCGCCAACGTGGACCACTGGAATTATAACACGTTTCAAAACAACGACAACTGTAACCGAAAATGACTTATAGGCGGCTAAAACTAGAGAAGGTTCTAGTCGAGGAGACGTGTCAAAGGCCCACTAGCCTGTCCGAGTAATTGTGGGCCCTTATTTTGAAGTGTGTAATTTGTAATTGTGGCCCTTAATTCAGTAAGAACTTTGAGATTAAATTAAATAATTGCATAGCAAAAAGTGCATACCTTATATTTAAGTTATATCGGTATTTATAGTATATTATATACTTATTCTAGAGGTTTTTTCATTAACCGTACAATGTGAAACACCTATTTTTTAATTAAAATTTTCTTAATTTATAAAAGAATTTTTCAAACTCCGTTTCTTATTTATCATTTTTTTAAAGTCACTTGTTTTAAATGTGCACCTATGATTTACTATCTTTCTGCTCAGTCTTTAGTCTTTGTAAGTGTCTAGGCTTCATCCTTCACCCTATGTAACATCTCAAGTTTATATGGATAGCCTAATCATCGGCTCTTGTTTCGATAAAGGTCATTCTCTGAAAGATAGAGTCACACTCTTGTCCAGACACTAATCTCGTAATATCTCTGTTTGGTAATCAACACACACTTCCTTGATTACCTCTTTCAATCGACTTTCCTCATTCATGGTCAAGCTCTCTACTAACTTTGTCCGGCTGGAAACAAAAATCTGTTCATCAAAGCAATAGTCTTGTTTGCGCACTGTTGCTCAAGGTCGAACTTAAATGAGTTTAAAATAACTCGAGTTCGAATTTTTGCACATAAATAAATTGAGCTTGTTAAATTTGAGCTGAGCCTGTTAATCTTATTTTTCAAATGAATCTAACAAATTATTCAATTTTAAATGAGCCGAAGTTCGAATAATTTGATTTGATTAATAGTCCTACACGTGACTCTACCACATGCTCTAATCCAGCTGTCACATTATGATTCAAAGATTCAGAACGGTGACATCTTTGACGCACTATCACGTCAATAAATTAAATCAATATATTAAATTTTAATAAGATTATTCTTTACTCAAAATATAAAGAGATTATACACAACTTGTAAATCTACCCTTTCTTTCTTTCTGTCTTTGGTTTGGGGTTCAGTGGGTTGGCTGGGTTTGGGGAAGGTTAGTACAACCTTATATAAAAAACAAACCTTTGATAGCTTCAAGGAAAAAAAAATAATAAAAAACGTAAGAACCAAGGGATGCTTTCTCTCAAATAATGCAAAAGGTCCAATTGAAAATAAAAAGGGACCTAGCCAAAAAAAAAAAAATAAATAAAAATAAAAAGGACAACCCAAAAAGCAAGAGGAGGACTTAATCAATATTCTCCTACATTAACCGCATGACACGTGTGCATTATATTAACCAAATATGAGTCAGCACATGTGACATTCCACCAACACTCAAATATTCAATTGTGAGGTTTTTACTTCATCCATGACTTGAATTAAAATAAACATGTAATCCTTTTCTACACACTCATTGAAAGCATAGTCTGCTTAAGTAATATATATCCTACATCACCATCACTAAACCTAACCATCCCCTACCAATTAAACCTTTCAGGAATTTTTCTTTGGGATGGCATGAAACTAGTCTAAGACAAGGTCATTTCGGATTCATTTTTTGCAAAGCTAAACCTCATATACTTACAATCACTCATAAACTATAATAAAATTCAAGAAACACCAGTGAAAATCAAACTAAAAACATGTCTAGAGTTACTTCCAAAATTGTTGCTTCTGTGTGTATTTGGACTTTCCAATACATTCAGCCCTCCTAATTGTTGGAATCTATTAGGAGCTCCTTGCCAACCCTCCAGACCATTGATTAGGAAGGTTATTTTCCAATTTTTTTGTACACATCTCTCTTCAACTTGCACTCAATCTAGCCATACCCAAAAGAGGGGACTTTGAATGATAATTTTGTGGTGGTGAAGCTTTGGTTTAAGTTGCAATGAGCAATATATATTTGCATCCCTTTGATACACTTTTTTGTTACTTTTCTCAATCGCATATCACTTATGATGAATTCAAGTAAAACTTAATATATTATAAAAGAGTTCCTGAGCAATATAGTAGTTGATCTACCAACTAAAAAAATGGAGAAAAAAATAATAGTGGTGTGATCAGAATCTATAAACATGGTACAAGGCATTAAATTAGTCCAAATATATTTAGTCTATCTTGCATAAGGTAGGGATATCGAAATTTGACAATTTCATTAGATTCAAGTTATGAGGGATTTCTCTTACATTAATTTTTTTGTTCTGTGCATGGACAGTCGTTTTTGATTGAACCTGAAGAGTGGATTAATCTAGATACGTGAAAATTGACGTGGACACCCCTGATCATAATACCCAAAAAACAAAAAAAAAAAGGTAAGGGATATCTTCATCGCTGTCCTATATTTTGACATAATTCAATTCTTTTCTTGGATTTATCATTTGACATTTAGATTGCGTCTAGTGCAGCCCGTGATATTTTGGGGTTTAATGCGACAACTAAAAAAGATGTCTTTTATTTTTAAAAATAATATTTTATTTAAAATTTATTCTTCTCGCTTTTGGAGATGTCCGTTGCCTAAGCTTAAAATGATAATGCTAATAGAGAATTGTGGACTTTGTAACTTTTATGGTGTATAAAAACAACAAAAAAACAAACAAAGACCGATGGTCAAAATAAAAAAAAATAAAAAAGGTAAATTAGTTGCCCTTTGTTAATTAGAGAGAGATAGATAAATAAAGTGGAAGTGAAAATCTGTTGGTCTTCCAAACTCTTTTATCATGCATAGAGAGAGAGAAAGAAAATGTTGAAAAGTTCACTTTTTACTGTTATTTTTTTTTTTTGATATTTTTTCTTGTCATGGAGAAATAGGTCTAAACTAATTCAATTTAAATCTAACTTTAATTTATTGTTTGGTTTAGTTTTTATAAAATTAAAATTTTTATTTAAGTTAGTGGTTATAATTACAAAAAATGGGATCTAACTAAAAAATAGAACCGAAATTCCAGACTTTGATGCCAAGTAGGCCGGCATTTGTGTCTTTCTCAAATCAGTTGGTGCACTTCTGGAGAATCCTATACAATGCTGCCATGGTTTTGTTCACCTTTTTTTTTTTTTTTTCTACTTTCTGTTTGTCTATTATTTTTGTCATACAGTCATTTTTAAATGTAATTTTTAGCATATCGATAGTACAATGTCTTGCACTTCCCAAAAAAACCAGCTTACACCTCATCTTTTGGCTTTTTTAAGAAATATTTGTTGTCATCTTTTGAAATCAAATCCAAATTTATCTTGTGACAATTTGAGTGGGAGGAGGAACGGGTCAATACATATGACAAACACAAAATTATAGTCCTAAATTGATAAATACGAAGTAACCCAAAAGTAATGACAACCATGAGAAAACAAGAGACATTAATTCTATTATCTGAGAAAAAATAATTAAGCTTATGCCTTATAAATTTTGGGATTCTAAACTCTAAACTCAATTTTTGAGGTGATTTCGAGCTGTAAAATTAGATGCTTTGAGTTTGAATCTTGATAATTTCTTAGGTTAGGCCACGAGGGATTTATCCTTCAGGAATATTTTAGTTTCGACGCAAATAACCTGCTTTTGATTAGACTAGTGAAGAGATTAGTTGAAGTGCGTGTGAACTGATCTGAACTCTCCTGACCGTTGAACAAGAAAAAGAAAGATTTTTTTTTCTAGAGCTACATCTACTCAAATAGATTTATATCTGTTTTTACATATTTTTCCTCTATTTTTCTCATATATTTTTCACTCATCATATACATATAAATATTTGGTGGGGGTAAATTTCAAAACAATGGATTTCACATGAATTCATTGTAAATGATTTATTATTGAAAGAAATTAATTAACAACATTTTTTTTTTGGTTCAATGGTCATTTGGTCAAGGATATGCAGGTTAACTTACGCATATCTCAATTAATTCTTTTTTTGGTCTAGTTAAAGCCAGCCATTTACGTTAGAATTAAAATATTCATAAGAGATAAATTTCGTATGATATCGATTTAAAATCAAAAAATCTAAATTTATAATTCGTCTCTGTTACCATTTAAATTATTTTAATTTTATGATTTCATTTCGACTAGAGAACATATGTATTTGGGAAATCACTAAGTAGTCTACTAGGTGAGTCAAGTCTTACCAGATAATTAATTTGTGGCTTTTTCAACCTTTAGAAGATATCATATTCTAGAAACAAACGTCCATTCATTGAACCCTACTCCCCACCTTTTTGGTTAATTCTTTCAGTTCTTTTTTCTTTTAATAGCTTTCAACAAGTCGTCGTAAGATAAAACTTTTTTTTTTCTTTGGAATCAAGACTCTTAATTAATAAAAACTATAAGATGGCGGAGATAATGGACGACTAAAAAGTGAAGGTAGAGGCAGAATGATTCGAATTTGGAATTAAAGAAGATTAGTATCATTTGATCTAAATTGGACCAGCGATTAAAATTCATCGATTTACTGTGAACTTTTTCAATTTTTTTATTGAATTATATTATTTAAGCTCTTAAATCTCTGTTTTTATGGTTATAAGGGAAAATTCTAAAATTAATAATAAATTATAAAATTTTTTGAATTAAGTGTTGTCAATTTTGTAAGACTTGAGACAATATGTTAGATTATAATTTTTTTTATTTTTTACGAAGATTACTTCTATTCTGACAATGATTAGGGTTTTGTTCATTCTTATGCATATTGTCTTAATCCCTTAATTTTACTCTTATTTTTTACATAATTTTAAAAAGGTGTGCATTCTATTATCATTTTAGAAATCACAATCTCTTTGTGCTCTTTGTTAGGCGTCGGTTATATACAATACATGTACGATATGAATTTAATATAACACAACCTTTTAGGCACGAATTAATAAATAAAATTGGGTATAAGTGAAATATTTTTTGACACGAATTTGTAAAAATTTAACACAAACTCACTTCATCCAGCGCGATTGACAGACCTATTTTTCGATTATCATTATGCCACATTTGGATATAAGAGTGTGAATCGAGTTTTGAGAGCTTGAAATCAAATTTGTCGAGCTCATTTTTTTAATCGAACCTACAAAATTATCCAACCTCAACTTATTTAAAAAACAAATTTGTTTAAAATATGGGTTAAACTTGAGTCAAATTTTATCCAATTGAAACTGAATTGCTCGTCCTGATTAACGCCGCTATTTAAAAACACATACAAAGTAGTGGTGCCCTGACTAAATTGAAATTCTCACATGCCTCCAATAAAAAACATATAAATAAACCTTATCTTTCAAAACTACGCATCAGGCAAAACGTGGCTCAATATATACTAAAATGATTATGTGTTTTATTTTATTAGGTGAATCACACGGCGTAGCGACGACCCAATCAAGGGTCAGGATAAGCTCTCGTGACGCCGACGCGGACCAAATCGGACGAGATATAAGAATATAATATAAAAATTGTTTTTTTTATTATTATTATAATTTACATTCTAATCGGTTCTTTATCATTATTATGTAAGAAGATATTAACTGGGGTTAAACTGAAGTGCTTTGACTCAATGAATTACATGGGTTGGCGATTATTTGAACATGCAGCCGCGCGAGTATTTGCTTTCACCAGTGGCGGCTGTTTCTTCGAAGCTCAAACTAATTACGTAGAGCATAATTAATTCCGGCTATTATGATGTGGACCAGTGTCGACGCGATTTGTTTGTACGACATGGAATTAAAAAATTTAAATTTTTATTATATGTTTTATAAATTAATAGACTTGATACGACATGATTAATAAATGAATTAATTTAATCAAAAAACATATATAATACAACTTATTTATATATAAATTATATATAACACGAATTTTATATGACATGAATTAATAAATAAATTAGGTATGAGTGAAGTGTATTTTAATACAAACTTGTTGAGATACGATAAAAATATGTTTTATCCAACATAATTGACAAGCCTAAAGCTGACATTTGAGTTCAAAACTTACTAATTTATTTAAATAAAAGTTATTGTATGCAAATGAGTCTCAAATCCATTAATAATAGATAATTTATTACTACACTTTTTTTTAGATATTGAAGAAAATCTGAATATCCATAACATGAATTTGAGTCATTGAATTGAACACTCTTAGTTAGGTCATTTTTAAGGTTTACTCAAATTTTAGTTAACATTTGAGAGAAAATTTTGATTTGATATAAAATATTTTAATGAAAAAACTTAAATTTAAAAAAGAATAAATTCAAATTCAAATTCAAATATAAATAAATTCAAATTTAAAAGAAGGTAGAATATGGCAATTGAATATTTTTAAAAAATAAAATCTAATCATTTTTGAGTAAAAATTTTAATCTCTCTTCATTTAATTTAAATTTGAGTAAAGGACCGAAGATTGTTTTCGGTACATGTTTACTCAAATTAACTTTTGAGTAAGGATTAAAGACATACTCATACCTGGAACTTAAGGAGTTGTCTACGGTACCCAAAAAAATTCAATGCTATACTAATATTTATCATTTTTGTAAATATTTTTATTACTGTTATAATATAAAAAAAATAGGAAAAATAATTATTACAACAGTGGTAAAAACACATATAAAAATAATAATTTTTAATTATAAAATGACCCACAAAAATTATAAAAACACTCATTAAAATAATAAAATTTATCAATATGGTACCAAATTTTTTTTTGATACAATAGTTGAGTCCCCAATTTAACACACCCATTAAAGGAGTAAAAGTTGATTTTAGTATATGTTTGCGGAAAAAAAAGTCAAAATGGACCTATTGATCGACCACAGCCGAGAACTCCCACACTTCGAGTAAAAAGAAGTTTTGGTAAGAATTAAAGATACTCTTACCTTGAACATAAATTAGTAAGAATGTAAAGGATTTCTTGTCTGTACACATCAAGTAATTTATAATAAAAAATATATAATAATGGAGATATGAAATCTCCTGACAAGTAGGGGTATTTTTTTTTAATTATACAACTAACCCCCTCCCTTTATTTTATTCCAGTTAGGTAGCACAGATCTCTTAACTATTACTATCTCGATACTAACCCTCTAATCCCGTTAGGTAGCATAGGTGTAAGACTCTTTTAAGTCTTAACTATTACTATTTCGATGTTTTATTTTTAAATCTTGACAAAGAACCTTGAATAAAATTGATTTTTGAGCATTTATGTGTATTTTAAGTTAACGTTATTACGTCTAATTATGTGTTATTCTAACCCTTTTAGACCTTGGGCATCTAGGTACTTATAATTATTAATAATCAATGAAAATTGATGGTTTTAAGAATCGGGAAGTATAAGATGTGAGGGTCGAAGGATTCCTCTGTAAAACCTATGGAGGTTTGTGTGTGAGTGTGAACATGAAATAATAAGAAGAATTGAGGGATGAAGTTGTTCATCTGTTAAAGAACTTGACTAGTCTATTTTAACGGAGCCTTTCGTTTTTAGGATTTGTATTACTTAGAGGAGAAAATAGTAATTACAACCTTTTTTGTATGTAAAAATTGTCTTTTTTTGCAAGGCAATGATTTACCTATTTATACCCCAAGGGAGAATGGTCCTCAAAACAATGATGTGAGTGGTCCTTCGGTTTGTTGGAATTTTGGAAAAAAGATTTGATCATTAGAGATTATATTCCTTTAAGTGTGACGTAATATTTTAGAAGTTTGCAACGTGACATTAGTAATTTACCCCTAGACAAAGTCTAACACTGCAATTCCCTTTTGTCCTTTCTCTGATTTTAGCTTGAGTTGTCTAAGTTGCTTCAAATAAGTCGAGGTTGTTTAGAAATGGTTGAGTTGGTTCCAATCGCAATCGAGCAGATTTAAGGTTTAAACTAACCTAAAATCTTTGTCAGTAGATCAATTATTTTGTCATTTATGTTAGTCACTTTCCTTACTTATTATGTATATCTATTTTCTATGTTGATTTTAGTCTTGGTATCATAAAAAATAATGTTAAAATTTACCTTTTCTTTTCTCACACAATTTTGTATCAATTAATATACTTTTTAGTGTTTTTCATAGCTAATTTATTCCTTTTGCACATAGAAATACATTTAAGTCGTATTTTTTCTTTTAAATGATTGATTTCTAAGAACTTCATTTTTTTATTTATACCATTGAAGAGTTTGAGGTAACACTCGAACTATTTATTTTGAAAAATAACTCGTATACTATCTAGGTTCGTCGAAGTAAAATAAGAATATTCTCTTAAGCGAACTAAATAAAGGATCAAAATTGAGATTTATGGCATAGTTAATAAAATAATTCATTAACTAAATTACCTATCAAGGTTAATTATTTATAGAAGGGTGAAAGTACAAATTTTAAAATCTCGATATCTCCATAAAAGAAGACATCTACTTTAAGAATGGTATATTTTGTATTGAAGAATATTTTCTTCATATTAAATGTCAAAGATCTATATGATTTACTTATTGTGGATTTAAATGGAATTTACTATGGCATAAAGATATGTGAGTAATGATTAAATGTAGACATTGTACTTACTTATGTAGGAGTATTTGGAAGCATTAATATTACCATAGTTATAAATAATTGTTCTTATATCTTAAGATTGATAATTATGCTATTATGTAAGGATGCTAATTGAGCTGAATTTTACGGGTTTGAATTCGAGTCTGTCGAAATGAGTTCAAAAAATTATTTCAGCTCGACTTATTTAGAAAATGAGTTAAGCTCGAGCTTGTTGAGTTTATTTTTTTTAAACGAGCCTAAAAAATTATTTAATCTCGACTTGTTTGGAAAATTAATTGAGCCCGAGCCCGGGGCCAAACTCGAGATGAGTCGAACTTACTTAAAAAATTATTCAAACTCAACTCGTTTAAAATACGAGTTGAGTCCTATCCGAACGGAATTAGAGTATTTCGTCTCAATTAACACCTTTACTATTATTTTTATACTCGCGGTTATAAGTTTGTTTCTTTACGTAATATACATTCACAAAAGCAAATATTATAATTTCATAATAATGATTAAGCATTTTGTATCAAAAAATTACTACTATTTCTTTCTTTTTAGCATAGTACATTATGCAAAATCGCCGATTGAAATTGGTTGGTGCCAACAAATAGATTTATTGTCGACTAAGATTTTGTTTTCCATAAAGAAAAATATACCACAACTTTTTTCTATTAGGAAAAAGGGGATGAGACTTGAATATGCATTTAATATTGTGCAATGGTCCTTATATCATTTGATTAGAGTGTTAATCGAGACGAGTTATTCGGGTTCGGTTTAAATAAAATTCAGTTCGAGTTCGATTCGTATTTTAAACGAGCTGAATATGAATAAATTTTTAGCCTCGTTTAAAAAAACGAACCTGCAAGACCCTGCTCGATTAACACCCATTCATTTGACCTTCCTTGCCCTTAGGAGAACTAATTTACCGGTTGATGCTGTAGCAATACATTAACAGCAATAATTTGATTATTTCATGCAATATTTGTAACACTTAACATTCCACGAACAAATTTACCGAAAAAAAAAACATTCCACAAACAAAAAAAAGAAAGGAGAGAGAGAAAAAAAGAAAGAGAGAAGGGATATACTCGGTATGAATAAATTGTACCGATATCTCTAAAAGCATTTTATTTTATTTTTCAGAACACGAAATAAATATGTAAATACATAGGTCACTCTATATACTCGCTTGAGATTATTATTCCCCAGCATTACACAATTATATGCGAAAGACCCCATTGCACCTATGTCGGGAATGAAACTAAAGTTTTACAACATGAAACTATCGTAGTTGTAGAGATTCGGACGCAAAAATTGAGCGAAAAAATTCAAGATCTTACCTACTAAACCAACTGCTCAGTGGTATCGCTTAAAGTAATTTAACTACTTAAATTTATTCAAAAATTATTTCTTCATCATGTGAATTATCTATAATCATAAATTATAAATAAATAAAATAAAAAATAAAAAATAGTACAAAGGAATTATCTATTCTGCCCAATATTGCAGCTAATCTGTGATACCACATGTTACTACAAAACAACTGACCAAACCGGAGCACGTGCCTCACGGCCGCCACAAACATAAGCTAAATAGAAACCTAAGCTCGTTGTTTGAAACTCTGATTAGGTACTACGTAGCTAAGCAGCGCCGGCTTTCATAGACTCCGCGATTAAATCGGCCGTGGCTTCCTTCGTGGAACCCACCCGCCACATTTGTCTCTCTCACTCTACACCCCACCCCCAACAAAAATTTAGCTCAAATCCACTCCAAATTCACCCCAAATTCACTCCACTCTTTCTCTCCTCTCCTATCTTCTCTCCCCGCCACAACTCTCTCTCCCTCCGCCGGAAAAAAGCTTTACCCACCAAACCTTTAACTCCTAAACCTTTCTCATACTCGTCAAACCAATTAACTCTGTTTTTACCTCTGTAGAACAACCTGGACAACCAGTTACCGCTCGATGGAATGACGGACTTCCGGCTACCACCGACGACTATGAATCTTTGGGCGACCACCGACGATAATACTTCAATGATGGAAGCTTTTATGTCTTCCGATCTGTCGCCGTTTTGGCCGCCCCCACCGTCACTGCTACCAGCACCGCCACAATCTTCTGCAGCTTCAACAACAACGAATACAATTGACCCGACAAAGAGTTTGATCCAATCTCAACCGTCCGCTCCTTTCTTCAACCAAGAGTCCCTTCAACAGCGCCTTCAAGCCCTAATTGATGGCTCTCGAGAGAGCTGGACCTACGCTATATTCTGGCAAGCTTCGGCCGGTGATTACGCGGGTCCATCGTTGTTAGGGTGGGGTGACGGATACTACAAAGGGGAAGAAGATAAAGGAAAGCGCAAAACGGCGTCGTCTGTAACCTCGGCTGCTGAACAAGAGCATCGGAAAAAGGTCCTCCGTGAGCTCAATTCTCTTATTTCCGGTCAACAAGCCTCCCCTGACGAAGCCGTCGATGAAGAAGTGACAGACACGGAGTGGTTTTTCTTGGTTTCGATGACTCAGTCGTTCGTTAATGGAAATGGACTTCCAGGCCAGGCCTGCTTCAATTCGGCTCCGGTTTGGGTCGCCGGAGCGGAAAGACTCGCGACGTCTAACTGCGAGCGAGCCCGTCAAGCTCAAGGGTTTGGCTTACAAACCTTGGTCTGTATACCATGCTCAAATGGTGTGGTGGAGCTGGGTTCAACTGAATTGAAGTTTCAGAGCTCGGATCTTATGAATAAGGTTAGGGTTTTGTTCAATTACAAGAGTATAGAGATGGGCTCGGGATCTGGCTCAGGGTCAGGCTCGTGGGCTTTGCCGACTGATCATGGCGAGAATGATCCGTCGGCGCTTTGGCTTACCGATCCTTCGCCGCCGGCTAAGGAGTCTATTGATACTGCTCCGGCGAATTCAATTCCTTCGAGTAATCTGTTAGTGTCCAAGCAAACAGTGTTTGAAAATCCTAGTTCGAGTACGTTGACTGAAACTCCTAGTTCAATTCATGTTCACAGTCACCCTCCACAGCACCAAAGCCAAGCACAGGGGTTTTTCACCAGGGAATTGAATTTCTTTGAATCTGGGTTTGATGGAAATAGCATTAGAAATGTGAATTCACTTTCGTGCAAGCCCGAATCGGGGGAGATATTGAATTTTGGGGAGAGGAAGAGAAGTTCAAGTAATGGAAATGGAAATTTGTTTTCGGGTCAATTGCAATTTGGGGCTGCAGAGGAGAACAAAAAGAAGAGATCTCCCACCTCGAGGGGAGTAATGAAGAGGGTATGCTTTCCTTTACTTCGGGTGTGATTTTGCCTTCTTCGGGTACCGTGAAGTCGAGTGGTGGTGTTGGTGGTGGAGAGTCAGATCAGTCCGATCTTGAGGCTTCGGTGGTGAAAGAGGTTGATAGTAGTAGAGTGGTGGACACTGAAAAGCGACCGAGAAAGAGGGGAAGGAAGCCTGCCAATGGGAGAGAAGAGCCATTGAATCATGTTGAGGCAGAGAGGCAGAGGAGAGAGAAGCTTAATCAGAGGTTCTATGCCCTCCGAGCTGTGGTTCCGAACGTGTCGAAAATGGACAAGGCTTCACTTCTTGGTGATGCTATTGCCCATATCAATGAGCTGAAATCGAAACTTCAAAGTACGGAATCAGATAAAGATGACTTGAGGAATCTAGTGGAGTCATTGAAGAAGGAATTGTCTAGCAAAGAATCGCGGTATTCAGCTCCACCTCCACCAGATCAGGATTTGAAAATGTCGAATCATCATGGAAGCAATAGGGTAGATGTGGATATAGATGTGAGGATAATTGGGTGGGACGCCATGATTCGAATCCAATGTAGTAAAAAGAACCACCCGGCAGCAAGGCTAATGACAGCCCTTAAGGAGCTAGACCTAGATGTGCACCATGCCAGTGTTTCTGTAGTGAACGAATTGATGATTCAGCAAGCCACGGTGAAGATGGGGAGCCGGATTTACACGCAAGAACAGCTTAAGATAGCCTTATCATCCAGAGTTTCCGAAACATGATAAGCATTGGGATAGGGGGCTTGCACTTTACAATAAGCTTCAAAGACTAGATTGCTTTGTCAATTGTGTTTTAAGACTGGGAAATTTTGAGGCTCCCAGAAGTTAAAACTCTGTACAATACTTCCTCCCTGCTCGGTCCTTTAGTAGTTTTTAGTATATCCCCGAGGTTGAGGCCAATCTAGATTGAAAGCCAGGTGAACACGGCTTTGATATTATTTTTCGTGTTGATCTTCTGTCTAGTTCGTGTCTAGTCGTGTATACCTCTCGTGTATAGAAGCATAGAACCTGGTGAACTTATCGGGTTCTTAGCCATGTCAACTGAAGATCATATGCTGCTTGTTATGTATCTATGATCTGCATATGTTTTATGTACCTGTATTGTCTGTCAATTAGTGTTCTTGATTGATTTAAACCATTTGAAGAACGAAATTCATTAAACATAAGCTATCATATCTTTTTTTTTTTTTAATCAGACACATTGTTTCTTGAAGTAGACTTCTGATTAAACAAATATGGAGAGACAAGATCCATAATTCTGGAGGTAGACATTAAAGCCCACATGGTTTTCCTGAGAGTTTATGTGAAAATTGGACCATATGAAATCCACGATCAATTATCCTGTACTTCATGTCTTCAATTAGACCATGACCTTGCAGCATATGCAAACAAAAAAAGTACCAAATAATAACGCCATGACCTTAGCCCGGGCTGTCTGCCTCTTGATTCTCTTCTCATCATCGAGGTTAGCCATTCGAGTCTCATAAAAGGTCTTAAGATCCGAGTTTGATTCTCGGATTTCTCGATTCTTCTGTGGCAACCCTTCTCTTCCATCAAATAGACAGTTACTTGCTCAAGAGAATATGCTTATTCTCACAATGTACCAACATGTTGATCATTTTAAATTTCATATGTAAGTATAATTTTTGAATCCCAGAATGTAGTAATTCTTGAGAGGGGCTAAAAGAAGTTCTTTCTTATTTTGCTCAAATTAGATGGAATTCATTTAGATAGATTTGCTTTATATAATCAACTGTCCACTAGGAATTGTTTTATTTCCTCTACCCCACCACCTTAAAACTACTATTCTAACTGGGGATTGATGGCCTTTGCTTTTCACAACCACTGCCCTGTGTTGCAGAGCTTTAGTTTATGCTAGATTCTTTATTATTATATATTTTTTTTCCGCTCAAAAGATAATTTTTTTTGGCCCAAGCCCATCCTGCTCGGGTCAAGTCGTGATTGGTGGCACGCTCACATGTGATAACCAAAGTTGTGTAAGTGCTCCCTCTTTTCACAAAAATGTGGTAACCTTTTCTGAAGTAGGTGACTCTCATTATTACACGTGTTATGACATTAAATGAGTCTATGTGAGGATGACAAGACAAGGCATGTGAGGATAATATCAGTCAAACAGGTCTAGCCGAACTGATTAATATGTTTGGCTAGCAGTGAAAGAACTCGGCTTTTACCAAACCGTGCTGTTCAAGGTGTTCGGTGAGTAACGAAAGAGCTCGGTCCTCGTTATGACCGAGCCGTTTTGAAATAGTAAATAAAAAAATAAAGATTCGTCAAAAATTTAGGCGTTCAAGATAAGCTAATGAGCTTAATTATAGGCCAAAGGAACTGCCAAAGAGATTTCAGCAACTTTCCAAACTGAATCGCTTAATTAGAGGAAGGTGTGCCACCTTGAATCGAAATTTATGGAAACCCTGACTAAACAGGGTTTATAAAAAGCAAAAGGAGCCAAGGTAAAAAGTGCACTGAATTCTTTTTGTTCTATTTGCAATTCATTCAATTTCATTACTGACTTAAGCATCGGAGTGCCTTCGATTGAAACACTTTGATCCTGAGCAGTTTGCTCGTTTTACAGGAAGAAAAGACTGGGAGATCAAGTTCAGAAACTCTCTTTTTCCAAATGACCTAGTCATCACTTAGGTAATTTCATTTTTTGCCTCTTTTCACAAAAGTGCAGTAACCTTTTTGTAATTGATGAATTCCGTATAATTTCCCATATTATACCTAATATTCCTTATTTTAGGCAATATCTAAACCTCGTGATTTTACCTAAATTATTGTCCTAAAATCCATCATTGTTGTCATCGTATTGGAAATGAACTCCATGAGCACCATCTAATATTGAGAATAGTATAATTCGATCAACAAATTTCAAGTTATGTTCATGGGATAAAGACATTGTAATCTGTTTGAATCCATCTATATCTTTTATTCATGCACTTTCATAATCTCTAATTTGTCATTTCTTGTGAGATATAAGTGTGCAACACGGAAAAGTTTTTTTAATCATATAAAAGGGTGACAGGTTGATGAAACTGGTGGTGGCGAAATGATAACGAAAACAAATTTGGCTGAAAATAGTCTCAAACCCACCATTATGAGTATGAAAACAATCAACTTTTAGTCTTTAACAACTTTTTTTTTGTTTTTGGGGTCCACCCCAAACTTTTTTCCTTTCTTTAGTTTGGAGCTCCTGTGCTTATGTTCATGAAGGAGCGCAAGCAGAAACTAAAACACAGGGCAGGTGCAATGTAACTTCAGATGAATTGAATCCATAAAATTCACGACTGTCTTAGCTTTCAATTCACATCTGCCTGTGAAATGCATAGATGGCAAGCAGATTAAATGTATAGTTAAACATTTCCATCACAAACTGTGTCTTGGCAAATTCCCTCGTTGGACGAGCACGGGCATAGTCAAGTAAAATTGGATCACGTAGCTTGATTTTTCGATTGAAAACAAATCAGAGATGCTATGATGTTATATAACTAAATATAGTTCTTTGATTCAGAGTTTTTTTTTTTTGATCCTTTTGAATTGTACATTTGAAATTGCATCGTCATCTCTTAAACTCAGTACACAAATAAGAAATTTGACCCCGAGTAAGAAAGAGGCGCATTGTGGCATATTAGAAATACATTCATTTAATTTTTATTTTTTACTCCTATTTAGCTTTTTATTTGTTTTAATTTATTTTATAAGAATTTCTAAATTCTTTGGAATTCATTTATTAGTGTATAATTTTATATATATCTATATGAAGATGTAAAGTCCTAAATATATTAAATTATTATACACATGTCATTACAAGATTGAATTCTACGGTCAAATTAGTATGCAATAATTTAATAATATTATAAGCGATCTAATCAATTTATTTAACAAAATAATTTTTTTAAAAAAAAAATAACAGATTAAGTACTCAAAATAATTGTTTTCGTGCAACGCAAATCATGCATTGCTATTGTATATAAAGGTGAGTATCTGCTGTGGTAATAGAAATCATCCCAACCATAGTCATTAGATTATATGAAGTCCCACAATCCTCTTTCACCAAAAGCCTTCCAGCAATAACCACTTTCACCGTGCAGAAAAATAAACCCCATTCAACTACCTTTATTTTGCAACTTTTGTCACCTTTAAGAAATATCAATTAACATGTCACAACCATAGTAATTAGATTAGATGATTAGTAAAACCAATTAAACCCACTAATCCAGATCAATTTAGCAAACTTATTACCAAATTAGTATTGGCTCAGCTGTATTTTCGGATCTAATCTCCAACAGAAACCCCAAGGAATGGTTGTTGTTAACCAGAGAGCTTGTTTCTCCAAGAAAAATGGAAGATTTACACCAAACCAATCTCTCTCACCACCAAAAACATCTGTAAATCCCAATCCCAATCTTTACTTTCATTTCTTTGTCCACCTAAAATAGCATGCAGACAAACTACCCCCCCCCCCCCCCTCTTCTCTCTCTCTTTCCAGGTTTCCTCCAGACCTCTTCTCTCAACCAGCCCAACGGCCATTAACCCCTTTGTCACGTAAAACTCTCTCTCCATCATCACCATGAGTCTCAACTGCTTGACCTGCCAGAGCATGCGAAGGACCGACTCAAAGAAGGAACTCAGAGAGGGAATATTTGATCATGAGAAGCCAAATTTGAGCCTGTGTTTGGGGAGGGTTGAGAGGAGCTGGTCGGGAAACTTGGCGCCACCACGGCCTTACGAGAAGTTCAAGAAGGCGACTCATAGGATTCATAGCAGCGGACCTGTCGAGTTTGAGAGTGGTGCACCAAAATTGGTGAGGAGCTGTGGGATGAGAAGGGACTGGAGCTTTGAGGATCTGAGACAGAGAGTGCAGGGATAATGAGGAGGAGGGGAAGAGGAGAGAGAATTAGAAGCATTTTATTGCTATAATTTTTCTCTCCTTTTTTATCTACTAACGTTTGGAATGTTTGTATAATTTTTTCCATTAGCTTTTGCTTTTCCTTTGTCTTATGGTCATGAGTCCAAATAAATTGCATATGTATTGTTTGAAGCTTGATCAATGAGTGCAGAGTCTATAACGTGGATTGCAGATATCTAAGATTTTGATCTATTTTTCACCATAATCATATATTTTTTGAACTCATAATTCTAATACGAATGTTGAAAGTGTAGAATTAATCACAAATCACGTGCGTTGGTTGAACTAGAATTCTCTCACAAGACTCGATCTTAGGATCTCAACGTAGAAATTTCATAAAATCTTGTCGTTCAACATATCGTGATTGATTTATAGGTGTGTAAGTTGGTAGGTTGAACGGGTCAAGAGCCTGGCTCTACCCAAAATATGATACTTTTAGTTTGTGTTCAATTCAATCTGAATTTTAACTGGAGCGCTTCAAACTGCAACAGCCATCAGAGTTGCCTTATTCCTGGTGTAGAGCACTAAGCAAAGAAAAAATACAAGATTCAAGTCCCACCGGTTATCACTCAAGTTGGTGGTCTAGTGATAAATCGTACTCGTTTAAGATTGTTATTAACTCTCATATAATTATCAAGTAGAGTTCAATTCACGGGAACAATCCAATTTAATGCTTGACTTTGGTGGTACTATAGTGACAGACTATTCTTTCGGATTAGTAAAAATAACTCAACTAGACATTTCACGGTAGGAGGGACTCTCGTGGTCACACCCAGGGTGGATTACTACCTACTGGTCGCCCCTCTCCTCTTTTCCAATAGTTAAAAAAAAAGTCTCACTGGTCACAGACAATTCTTATTTAGCCTATTCATATAGTTAGCAGGTGATTGCATTGCAGTCATGGGTATAAAAGACACGTCAAAATGATTTTTGTCTTTTAAAAAAGGCCAATAGATTAACATACTTGATGTGTGCATTCCTGCAGTAACATAGACACTATCAACTGTAATTTAGGCCTGAGATTTCAAGCTATAAGCATTGAATTGTCTTCAAATGCTACCCAGCCTCTTGATAGAAAATGCACAACCAAACTGCTAACAAGGGGGTTTGTCGATTGATTTTTTGAAGTGTCTGCATTTACAAAATCGAAAATTCTATACCAAAATTAAAAATAAGAACCATTGCTGACAAACCCAAAAGTAAAATGATTCACCACACATCTTCAGATGTATTCCTACTGAAATAGTTGTGTTAACTGGAAATTAAGCAGTAGGACATTAACTTCCACACCAGTAAGCAACTCAACAATACCTTCTTTAGCTTTTTTTATTTCTCGCTTCCGCCTTCCAATGTCTTTTGCTGAGTGTAGTCCTAGGTGTTTCACTACTTGATGGAGGGTCTGCCCCAAATCTGGATGGCAAGAAGGGTGCTTCACTTCCACTAACTGATGTTGGTTCAAGACTTGCAGGGTCACTGGACTTGATTTCTTGTTCATGGACAACATGGGCCCTTCTGGCATCTTTTTTCCAATCTCTTTGACAATGAATTCGCGTCACGCCATCATGAGAAGTGCTATTCACCTGTATTTCCACTTGCAATGGAGTTGATTGTGAACCAATACCTGCCTTCTTTATATCAGCTTCACGGCGCTTTCTAGCCCTGTATCTACGTTGCCGTTCTCGATTCTTGAGACGTCGATTCATAATGTCATGAATGCTCCCAGCTTGTTTTCTTTGACCGAGAGAATTCATTACAGAACTATCCACTGTAGAAGCATTAATATTTGGTCCATTTTCCATTTTTCAAACAGCGGCCAAAGGATCTGAATAGATAACTTACTATCATAAGAGTTTTAAAATGAAAATTCGAATCAGATTATTGAGTTGATATAAAGTTTGAGTTTGTTACCACTAAAAATGAGCTATTCATTCCATGCAAAACCTGTTGATGTCAAGGTCATCTGTCCAATGTGTCCACCAACTGCTTGAGAAGAAATAAACCTCACTCCACTGGGCATACATTGACCTGCAAATGGTTCCTATCGTGGAGTCAAGGTAATATCTGAGAGTGTAAGCAATAGTATGTACAACTTCCTTTCGAAAGTGAGAGAACAATTTTGACTTTCAATGTGTCCAAAAAAGCATTCTGTAAACTTTATATGGGTTTCTACATGTCTTCGTATTGGTATACAGCCCAATTCTGCAGCTTTTTAAATGAGGTGCAAAACGGTGAGAAGCTTAATAAGAATGTAAATATTTACACTGATGGAGGACCTCTCACAGGTAAGACAAGCCATCCTACAAGGGAAACCCCACCACCTCACACCCCAACTTTTTCTGCCACCTTCATTCCTAAAAGGGTGCCAGTCGACAGCCCCAAATAAGCCTTTCAGACATTTGCCTTGCCAAGAACCTCAGACATGACCTTAGGACAACTGCACCTCTTGGCCCTTTGCTAGAAAATGAAGACGGGATGTTCACCAAAGAAAGCAAGAATCTAGAACTTGGCTCGCAGATAGGCATTCTTACGAAGACTACAACATCATTATGGGAACCTTGGAACTTTCAGCACACCTTACTCATGGTGTGAGTCTTAACTCCTGATAACAATTTAATCAAATGCTAGCTATGTGGCACTCTTTTCTCTTGTCATGTGGCACAGCAGGTATATGTTAGAGACACTTTATACCAAATTATTCCTGGATACTCAGACAAACTCACAAAAAAATGGGATAAAAAACCTTAAACTTCTCCGAGCTCACCCCATGGCAGTCACACGGAGAAGTATGGAGCATTAAATCTGCAACATTGTAACTGTCCAAGTACGATACGAACTCGAAGATATCCTACCCCCCAGTACTTAAAATACATTCTGTATCAAAAATTCATTCGTCAAGTCCTTATCTAGAATCAAACTAAGGAAATGGCATGCTCATGTGCCAGTCTACTTGTGTGCCTGCAAAAATGCTACCAAAAAACATTTTTGTAATATGCAACCTTAAACATTCATTTGCAAATAAAGCCGGGTGGTTACACATTACATTGTCAGTAAACATCAGAGTGATGTTTCAAAGCAACTGCACCACACAATCAATTGCACCCCAATACCATTGCTAATTTCAACAAGTCAATGAGATCTCCTGAGGTTGGCCTACCTATTGGCAGTTTCAGCACAAATTCCCAAATAGTCGTAATGAAGCAATGCCCAATCAATAAGCATTAGAAATACAGCTGTGAGCAGCACAAACACAGTCTAGAACATCCACATACTATAAACATAATTCAAAAAGAAGATCCATCAAGAGCTGGTAGAAAATCTCCTACCATATAGAATAAAAACTAAATCTCCCTGACCATAAAATCAGAAACAAAGATTTGAAGCCTCACAACAGCTGCCATCTCATCTTACCATACAATATATAATAAGGTAAAACCACATAGAGGGAAAGCTTTGGAAAAAAGTAAAGCTATACAAAAGAAACACCATGCTTCAATAGCTGGCAACAATCATCTAATGCATGGGTAAAATGAGAAATAACTCAATGATTAAATTCTAAAAGTATAAATTCGAGCATTAAAAAGACAAAACGCATTGCATCTACCATTATAATAATCATTTTTGTTAACTTATGAGGCCAACTTTCAATAAACGCAACCCACAAGATTAAAGGCCACACACAATAAATATGAGGGCAATAGTAAAAATTTCAATGCCCTGAGATATGATAAATTGATCATTTGCTCTATCTTGTATGAACTGCCTGTATGGAGGAAACTAACTGAATAACAGAAGATCCACAGAATCAGCCCTCGATAAAAGATAAAAGGAAAACACATCACAATTATGCATCATCATTTTTACGAGCGAGCTTAGAGCAACCAGTTTCACAGCCCCAAAATCAAATAGATGATTCCTGGAAATGAATGTAATTGAGGCGTGAAGTAGAACTTGGGCTATTCATGAGCAAAAAAAATCAAACGCCAGAAAGAGAGAATGCGCACACTGTAACCATGAAAAATTTCAGAACAGACCAGAATTTTCACTAATGTATTGCGAATGATTAAGAATGCTAGTTGTTTGTCAAAAAATAGGAAAGATGGACGATGATGTCATCTTGAAGCCATTTTATTATCATCATTTTTTTTTCTTCCATTTTTGTCGGGTTAGGTTCAAGCTGT
>CAUOFW020001253.1:0-114140 GCA_963454935.2 Ilex paraguariensis
CCACTTCTTATCGTATTAATCAATCCTTAGTCTAATTCCTTATTTCTTGATTTCCTCCTCTCGCTCTCTCTCTCTCTCTATATATATATATATATATATATAGATGTGTTGTGTGTGTACAATTTCAATTGCAGTTCTATTGTTGTTCATTGTTTTACATTCATCCAAAGGTTGAATTGCATCATTAGTCCTGTGGCCTAAATTAATGTTGGGTTTCATGTTTTTGGCTGTAAATATATGTAGATACGCATTAGATGTGAATGTGGAGAGGGCAGAGGATGTTCTCACACATAAAAGACTGCTGCTTCTCGCAGAAGATCCTGCTAATAGACCTGCCTTTGATGTTCGCCTTGTGCAGGTAAAAACACATTACCTTTTGATATCGCTACACTATTTGTTTTTTATTCCTAGCTCCACATAGCAAGAATTGGTGATTGAAAGCAAATTTTCCGGCAGTCTCGTTATTATTTGTGATTAGGTACATAATCAGGCTCACATATCAGGAGTGCAATAATATTGCTAACCTAACAATCAGGACGAGTATGGTTGTAGATTTAGAGAACGATATCCCAGCCACGTAAGTCGAGTTGAAGGGGTGTTGAATCAGCGGGCCACGCAGAAGTCAACAGCTGAACAAAAAATTGCTCTACAGGGCTACTGGTGGGTCTGCTTCTTCCATCACTGCCCCCATGGAAGGTGCTTGTTTACCAACTTTCTATGTGCTGTGGTGAAGACTGCCTGCCAGCAGGGACCTGAATATTTTTCAGGCCTTCCTGAAAACTGCCCATACTATGCCTTAATATTAATCTTGGACTGACTTTAGATAGGCTACAGTCAGTTATGTTCACCCTCCCTATAATTTTCTCTGCGAAGTTCACAATGTGAAAATAGCTTTTTTCGTTCATCCGTTGATCCCTTTTTTTTTTTTTTTCACTATGGCCTTTATGGTTACATACTGACATGAGGTACTGAATTGGTTTTTGAGGGGATTTTTGTGGATTTGCAATATCAGTTGCAGTATTAGAACATGCTTGAAAGAGCTCCATTATATTCCTTGGTGGCTTCCGCATGCTAAAAAATCATGAGCAATATAAATTGCGAGTTTATAGTTTTGAAGAAGAAGTTTCATTTGACTTTTTGTACATGGTTTTAAGAGATTTCTAAGTGATCTGGAATCTCTGTTGGATAAGCATGCCCTATTTGGACTGAACTATTGCCCAATTGGATCCTTGAAGACTATATTGTTGGCATGCCTTAAGATCTTGAAGTGTCCACTTGCAAAATGAAAATACTTTGGTGATGCCTATTATCTCGACTTGTTAAATCTGTTCGTATTGCAATAAAGACAGTAGATTTTCCGCATGATAATTATTATAACTTTTTTAATAATTCCATGCACAATTATTTTATTAGAAGGATAGCTTTCCCTTCTGTCTCAAGCAGACAGGCTTTGAGTGTGCCTAAAGTCAAGGGATGAATCAAATGGTTATGGATAAAAAGAAACGTCTGGTAAAACCTTCAAGTTTATTTTCCCTTGTGAGTTTCACTTGAGATACTTCAATTTCAGATTATTAGTTTAGAAATTTGGTTTTCACTTATTGAACGTATATTGTGATTCTGATTTGAAAATATGCAAATGTTTTTTTGATCTGCTTTAGTTTGATGTAACTTTTGCCTTATGTAAGTTATCTTGCGCAGGTCCATCCTACCTCCTACGGAAATACTACTGATTTCATTGATTGTGGAATGAACGCAGAAGCTCAAAGTTGTTCTAGTCATCATAACCGACAGGGGTATGATTCTTGACTCTTACTCTGTTCCTGATATGATTTTAACATTCAGTGTTGCTCAGCTTATGTCAATTTACTGCTTTATTTTGCTATCCTTCTTCCTTCATTTTCTTTTAATTGTTTCTTATATCCATTATTAACTCTATATTCCCTCCCCCTGGTCCCCTTCTTTTTAGAATCCATCCTCCGCCTACCTTTGGTTCATCACCAAATCTTGAAGCCCTTTTGCTTCAAGCTAACAGAAGTCATGCTGATGATGGAGATAGCATTGTGAATTCTACTTCACAGATTTCTCGGTAAATCTTTCAACTAACTGAGCATTATTCAAACCTTTTGCACTTGACCTTATGCAAAAAGCTTTTGAGTAAACTTTTTACTCTTACTGGTTTGAATGGTTTGCCTTGCATTTTAGTATATTAACTTGTCAATTCCTGAATTTTCCTTGTTTTGGAGGCTGTAATTATAACAAAAGATAATTCTTTGTGATTTTATTTGTTTTTTTTTTCCAAAAGTCACAAAGATGAAAACATGCTCTTGTTATAATGAATGAGGCTGTATTCATGTATCATAACCAAGTGAAATCATTAGAGTAATTTTGCCATTAATTATACGAGATTACCTTCATATAGTGTTATTATTTCTTGAGGTGATGATGGTAGTTTTTTTAATCCTTTTTCTTTTCTTTTCTTTATTGGTTTTTTCTTACCGTGCCAGAAAGTTTTGGAAGTCAAGCTTTAGTGGGTCTCCACATTCTTTAGTGTTAGTTAGGTCATAGCTCTTTGTTTCGCTCACTTCCTCTGTCTTTACCAATCTCCTAATTCCCTTAAAACATACCGTGTTTTGTGCTCTGCAAATATGGTATTTTAAGAAAATATGAGGAAGAGGATTGGTCAAAATGGCTAGTGATTCTGACCGATACATCGAAATTGCCTCCCCTATTTGTAAAGTAGTCTAGACAAAAAAACCCGGTTAGGATGAACCGGTTATCTTATGAAAAAACTTCTCCTAGAACATGAGAGGCTTAGGAAACTTAAGAAAATGAGAAGGATAGTAGAACAGCATCATATTGACTATTCTTGCAGGAAATTCAAATGGGCAGCCCAGCCAATTAATCCCTAAATAAATTTGGTTGTTTCTTGACGTGAGGAAAGGGGTTAAGCAAGTGGGATGTTGGTATTTATGTGCATGTTTGTCCTGCCGATGCTTCCAACTAGCAAGAGCAGACCTTGTAGCTGTTTTGTTGAAGGAACCAGGTAGGTTTGACAGCTGCAAAGGACTGTTTTTTGATTGAGAATTTCTTACCTACACTGCCAGTCAAGTACTCAGTTAACAGCAACCACGTGTTAATTGTGTTATACTTTTGGCATAGGTTTTGGTTTGGACTGCTTTTTTTTCCTTTTTTTTTTCCTAGTCATTTTTCAACTTCATTTATGTCTTTTTTTCTTTGTTGGTTAACTTACCCTTTAAGAAAGGGTGCTTTGATAGACTTGATATTCTTATAATTGTCCTTGTCAACTTGATATTCTTATAATTGTTTTCATGATGAATTGTTCCCTTTTTGGGTCAATAATTTATACTACACTCAGTTTATCTCGAAATTGGAAATCATGCAGGCCTATGCACGAGATAACCTTTTCAACAATAGACAGGCCAAAATTGCTCAGTCAGGTAGTTCACTAGTTTTTTCTTCTATCATCATATGTTGTGATTAGCTTTGGCAAAGGGATGGATGTAGGGTGAGGATTCCCATCCCTGCTCTTGGCCTCAGAGGAAGACTTAGTTTTGCCTTCCTCTCTTGGGACTGAAATTGCTTAAGATTGGACAAAATAGAAAATAGAGATGAGGCAGGGCAGCTGGAAAACTCTGTCACAAGTAAACGTTCTAGAAAGTTGAACTCTGATGCCTTTAGAGCTTTGATGTGTATAGGCAGCAGCAGGAAGACAGGAATCAATATGACATAGTTATGTTGACTATAGATTATGATTATGTGAAATGATATCCGCGTCATTAAATGTTCAATGCGGCATTAGAGTTGCACATCCAAAACTTATCAAAAAACGTAGTTCTGTTTGACTTATGGGCCTTCTCATACCAAAAGAAACAGTGATATACCCCATAAACTTGGCCTTGTGTAAGTAATATTGACTGGGTTAATAATTCCTCTTCTCAAACTTGCCCATCCCTGGTAGGAGCTTCCCAAACTTAGTCAATAGAGGCCATGGTTTGCACTGTTCTTTTATTTGCACATTTTGCTTTGCCAATATTACTGTAAAACATCCTTTTACCTTTTTCACTATATACAGTGATGACTGACGAAGAAACAATTTTTGAGGTAATTGAACTTTTGCTGTTTGGATGACAAGAGATATATGTGAGTGAAAGAGATATTCAAACTAAGAGTAAAGCCCCATATATATAGCCAAATAATATTACAAGGTGACCTAAACATCCTTATAGTCTAGGCAAAATATAAAAGTCATAATAAAGGTAAAAAGAGAAAAATAACCCTAATAAACTAGGTCTAATAAATTAGGCTGCTATAACTCCAATACTCCACCTCAAGCTAGGCGCAAAAATGTCAACTAAGTCAAGCTTGACAACGGAGTCCCGAAAAATGGATAGAGTGACAGATTTGGTGAAAACATCTGCAACCTGATCACTGGTTCCCACAAAAGATGGAGTGACAATACCACTGTTAACCTTCTCTCGAAGAAAGTGAACATCGATCTTTATATGCTTCGTCTTCTCGTGTAATACAGAGTCAGAAGCAAGCTGAATAGTAGATCGATTATCACAATATAATGTAGATGAAGAAGTCACTGAAAATTTCAACTCGCCAAGAATCGATCGTAGCTAGATAATCTCACATGTGCAAAGTGCTAATGCCCGATACTCTGCCTCTGCTGACGAACGAGAGACAACTGACTGCTTCTTACTCTTCTAAGAGATAAGATGAGCCCCTCGAAAAACACAGAAGCCCGTAGTAGATCAACCGTCACACGCTCCCCCATAATCTGAATCTGAATAACAGGCTAGAGAATCAGTCTAAGATCCAGGACAAGACTTAAGGTACCGAAGGATATGATAAACTACATCAAGATGAGGCTGACATGGTCTGTGCATAAACTGACTAACTCGGCTGACAGCAAATGAAATGTCTGGCCTAGTGTTGGCTAGGTAGATAAGTCTACCTACCAACCTCTGATAAACAGTCGGATCTCTCAACTCCTCCCCTTCAGCAGTAAGTTTCAGGTTTGGAATCATGGGTGATGATGCCAGTTTGCACCCCAGCATCCCAGTATCTGAGAGAAGATCCAGAACATACTTTCTCTGAGAAAGAACAATACCCGTTCTGCTATGGATAAACTTAATTCCAAGAAAGTATCGCAGAAATCCAAGGCCCTTCACATCGAAGGCCTTTCCAAGGTCTATTTTGACCTGCACAGTCCCAAAAACATCATCTCCAGTAATAATAATATCATCAACATATACCAAAAGGATGACACACTGTCCAGAAGTATTCCGTCGAATGAAGCAGGTATGATCAGAATGACATCTGGTGAACCCCAAACGTACGACTACATCACTAAAGCGAGAGAACCAGGCTCGTGGTGACTGTTTCAGTCCATAGAGAGACTTACGCAGTCGACATACCTTTTCAGCATACTCTCCCTCACCACAAAAGTTCGGTGGTGCATCCATATAAATAATCTCGTTCAGATCACCGTGAAGAAATGCATTCTTCACATCCAACCGATGAAGAGGCCAAGAATACTCTGCAGCCAGAGAAATAATCAATCGAACAGTAGTCAATTTTGCCACGGAGGTAAAGGTAGCACCAAAATCACGACCCGGTACCTGAGTAAAGTCCTTCGCCACAAACGTAGCCTTGTGACGATCAATAGTACCATCCGCAAGAAACTTCAAGGTGTAAACTCAGCGACAGCCAACAGGCTTCACCCCTGAAGGTAAAGAGACAAGATCCCATGTATGATTATGCTGAAGAGCGTCCATCTCCGTTTGTATGGCAAGAACCCACTGGGGCTCCCGCATAGCCTCTGAAACAGAGCGAGGAACCGGCGTATCTGATAAGGCCATATTATAAGCTCGAAATGTAAGAGAAAGATCACCATAAGAAATATAAGTAGAGATCAGATATAAAATCCTGGAGGTCTAGCCATAACGGACAACTAGACGGCGATCACGCTGCGGATAACGACGCCCTAAATCATCTTCCGCCACTGACAATGTCTCATTAGGGAAAGTAACTGACTCAGTACCTGAAATCTTATTAGTACTAACAACAGGTGCATCAATATGCTCAACGGACTGAGAAGTATTACCTGTATCGCCTAAGGTAGAGGGGACATCAGTAGGGGGATGAGAGCGAGGGCAATGAAAATAAACTGCAAAGGAAGAGAGACTGGTGACTTTGTAGTGACAGGGACGAGTGGCTTTGGTGGAGGAGAGAATAATGACTTTGTAGTGATAGTGACCAATGGTTCTGGCTCTTGTGGTAACGAAAAATCAAAGGGAGTATCATCAACTGGAGGGGCAGATACAGGAATGGAAGAAAAATAAGGAATGTGCTCAAGAAAGATAACATCTAGATTGTAATATATACGACGCCTGATAGGATCATAACACCTATACCCCTTAGACTGATGACAATGGTCCACAAAGACACAACGAATCGCTTTATCATTAAGTTTATGGCGAGTAGGAGATCGATCCTAAACAAAACATGTGCAGCCAAAAACACGAGGGGGGACCGGAAAAAGTGTCCACTCAGGGAATAAGACCTGTAAGGGAGCCCTATGCTGAAGAACACGACTCGGTGTACGATTACACAAAAAGATAGAAGTCAAAATAGCCAAATTTCAGTAAGATTTTGGTACCCCTATACCTCTAAGCATACAATGTATCATCCCTATTAGACTCCTATTTTTTCTTTCAGCAACTTTATTTTGCTCAGGAGTATATGGACAAGTGAGCTGCTGAAGGATACCCTGAGAAGAAAGGTGAGACACTAAAGCATCAGACACATATTCTTTGGCATTATCCGAACGAAGATCACGAACAATAACATCGAATTGTGTCTTAGTTATTTGGAGAAATTGAGTGATGACAGGGAGTACATCAAATTTCCTATGCAAAAAGTAGACCCAAGTACAAAGGGTGTGGTCATCTATAAATGTCACATAGTATCGAGCACCTGACAGAGCAATAACAGGAGAGGGTCCCCAAATATCAGAGTGTATTAGGTCAAATGGCTTGGGTGACTGGTGCATGCGAGGAATATAATTGGTCTGAACATGTTTCGATAGGGAACATATAACACAATCAAGTTTACCACCAACACGAACATTGCTTAAAGCAGGAAATAACATATATACATATCTAAAATTTGTATGTCCAAAACGGTCATGCCACAATTGAACAGCTTGTGATGAAAAATCATAACGACAAGTACTAGACAAAATACTAGGATGCAAACTGGGAACAGATAAAGATAAAGTAGGTGCAGGTGATAGAGGTGGAGGAACTGGTGAAACTGGAGGTGGATCACCTAAATAATACAATTCATCTCTCTCATGTCCCCTGATAATAATCCTCTTGGTACTCAGGTCTTGCAAATTACATGAATCAGATAAAAACACAACCGCACAGTGAATATCTCTGGCTAACTGATGTACGGATAATAGATTCATGGCCAATTTTGGCGCATGAAAAATTGAATGTAATGTAAAGTTATCTAGGAGGCGGACTGTATCCCTACTAACAATAGGGGCATGTGTCCTATCTGCTAGCTGCACCTGTGTATGTAATTGTTCGTCAAAAGTGGTGAAGTGATGGGTCTCACCTGTCATATGACCATTCGCACCCAAGTCTAACATCCAAAGGAGGGATGAACTGGCGCAAGTATGAAAGACACGAGGTATACCTGTAGTGGTGGCAGTGGCAGTGGCAGTGGCAGTGGCAGTAGCAGTAGCAGTAGCAGTGACAATAGCAGTAGCAGTAGTCGAACCCTGAGAAGTCAGGACGGACATAAGTATATCCAATCGGGAAATGATAGCATCCATATCACTTTACCAAGGAGGAGCAGCAGCAGGAACAACAGTAGTAGGTGGTGGTACCTCAACAATAGCAGCAGTACGGCTGTGAAGCAGCGGCTTAAGCTCTGGATAAAGCTTTCAGCAAGTAGCCCTGAGATGGCCTGGTCAGTCACAATAATCACACTGACGAGAACTAGGAGGTACATTCCAGGTGAGAGGTGACTTAAGCTCTGGATAGAGCTTCCAGGAAGTAGTCCTGAGATGTCCTGGTTGGCCACAATAATCACACTGATGAGAACCAGGAGGTACATTCTAGGTGGAAGGACTAATAGCAGAGGTCTCAACAATAATAGCCATATCAATAATAATACGTGGACACCCGTGATAGAAAAAAACCTAACTTTAAGATAAATAGAGGGATAAAATAAGGGAGAACAATATACCTTCAGTCGAACAGTAGCGACAAATAAAGAAAGTCCAGAAAAGCTCTCAAATAATCAGTTCATGATGCCCAAAAATCCAAATAAATATAAATAAATGATCTACTGCATCAAGAGCAAATCAAAGGAGAAGAGAATTCAATCCCTCTTAAAATGTCCTACGGTCCCAAATAATCAGGCGTATGAAGGCAAAAAACATGAAGCTGTAATGGGTAATGGGTACTGTGTTCGCTGGATTGTAATGGGTTTTGCTGATTTTGTCTTTTGTGTTCTAAGTTTTTGTCTTTTACTTATTTTGTTCGGTTTTGCTGGTTTGTTGATGGCAAACTTGGTATATGTTGATATATGTGTCTGGTCGCTGGAATGGTATATGTTAATGGGTTTGTTTGGTGAAGTCGGTGGGTTATGCTGTTGGTTATGATTGCACTGTACTGTCGGTTATGGCTGGTTAGCTGTGTTGTCGGTGAAGAGAAAGATGGGTAATGCTGGCTGTCGGTGTGGTCTGGGCAGTCGGTGGGTTCACTGAAGTATGTTGTTTAGGCAGTGGGTTCAGTCGGTTGGTTTGATTGTTGTTTGAGTGATGGCCGCTTGGCTTAGTTGCTGTGTCGACTGGGATTGAGGTTGCTAAGCTGCTGCGGTTGCTGGGTGGAGTGGTATGCTTGCTGGGAAGCTGTTTGAGGCTGTTGGTGCTACTGGGCAGTGTGGTGATTGGTGGCTGATTACTGTTGCAATGTGGACGAGAGACAGCGGCTGGGTCTGTTTGGTTATGACGATTGGCAGAGGCTAGGGTTAGGGTTAGGGTTAGTGGCTCTGATACCAACAAGAGATATATGTGAGTGAAAGGGATATTCAAACTAAGAGTAAAGTCCCGTATATATAGTCAAATAATATTACAAAGTGACCTAAACATTCTTATAGTCTAGGCAAAATATAAAAGTCATAATAAGGGTAAAAAGAGAAAAATAACCCTAATAAACTAGGCCTAATAAATTAGGCTGTTATAACTCCAACAGGATGCACTATAGGTATTGGGAATAATTCTTTAGGGGGACTTTTGGGATGCAGAGAATTGAATTTTTTATGGTATTAGTTTGGCTAAAAAGCTCTAATTGTAGCTCAAATATTAAATCCCAGGTATCTCAATTATTTTAACTTTCCAAATTCCAGCATTTCTGTCCCTCTCACCCATCCATCACTTCTTGTTTAACGATCTAATTGGGTGCATACACTGAGAGCTGAAGCATTATTTTTAGTCTGAATCATTTTCTTAACTTGTAACCACTATGTTACTGGTTATGGAACTGTGTTCATTGTATTCTGTTTCTGAAATCTGAGTTCTCTTTAATTTTTCTTTGAAAAACTTAATATTCAGTAATTGGGATTTCTGGGATTGACGGATCTGGAGCTGACTGATATTTTTGGCCCTGACAGACTGAAACTAATTCTGCTGAAATTGATCCAAAACAATGAGTTGGCAAGTGTAATATAGACTGCATATACTGTAAGATTGAACAGTTATGTGATACTTTCGTGCTTCTCTATTTTGATACTTGAATAGTTGAAACGCTCATTACTTTCTAGAGTTGTAATATTGAACATAGGCCATATAACTAATCTTGCTGTTTGCAAAATTGTGCATGTAAAGTGTCTTGATGGGGCTATGAAATAAGGAATATATCCTCTATTGTATGCTATTTCTTTCCAATCAGTAGTGTGATTCTCCTGCAATTTAATTTTTCAGTTGACTTCCTTGCTTTCTGAGATTGGGCTGAACATTCAAGAAGCCCATGCTTTTTCCACTGCTGATGGCTTCTCCTTGGATGTCTTTGTTGTTGATGGCTGGGCAAATGAGGTATGTTCTTATGATCTTTTTGACAACTGAAATGCTCATCTATCATCAGGTAAAATATATAGTGTCATTAGTTTGTGGCATCAGTTCCTTGCTACAGTTCTGATTTTGATTACTTCCTGTATTACAAACTGTGGACTGTCTTCTTGTTCTGAGTAACTTCTTTTTTCATTAGGTCAACCAATTATGTTTCTGTTTGGTGGATTTTTTTGTTCTTTTTTGGAGTGTAATTCGTTCTATAGCCATTGTACAGTCAATTCACAGAAAAAGAAAAAAGCACCATAAATTTTTGAATGTCACATTATTTTCCTTATGTTTAGGTTTTCTCCCTTATGCTTCAGGATCAAGATAGTTGTTCTGGAGCATTGCCCTCATGTATAAACACCAGCATTTTCATTACTTATTTTGAAGAAAATCTTGAAAATTACACTTCACCTGCAGATGGAGAAATTTGGTATTATTTTTTGATGGGTGGTGGATTTCGGATGTTATATACCTATGTTTGCTGTGATAATAATGAGTTTGGAATGCATAGAAACATTTCTGTGGACAAGCATTTGTTCCTTGCTTGTTGTTGGATACTTGGAATTATTTGTTATTGAAAATGTTAAAAACTTAATATTTCTGGGGTCACTTGGTTGGGAGTTGGAAGTCTTGTGCATATGTTACAAATTTGCATGAATGCAATACTACTAACATGTACTTTATTTTTGTTTTGATGTCTTGAAGTAATAAAACTTTTTAACTATGTTGTGATATGTTTCAAATAATTTCACTTTCTGTGAGAGCCTACTGATAACTTTGAAACATCTTAGTTTTGATGCATTCATAAGTTTTCTTTTAAATGATATACAGGTCACTCAATTTTACTTTTTTGTTTCCTCCTCTCTTTTACACTGCTGTATAATGGTTGCTTATTGGAAATTCTAGGAAATTGAGCTGCTTAGAAATGCACTGGAGAAGGAAATCTTAAAGGCTAAGGTAGTTGTTCTCCACACATTGCTCAAGTGTGTAAAGAGTGATTTCTTATGCTATCTTCCTATGTAGACTCAGTTGGACATTGTCTAAATGCTTTTGTTGATGCAACATAAATCTGATTATGGTAGAATACACCATGTTTTTGTTCAGCTGCTTTTAAACTTCCATGTAAAATATGTTATTATTTATTTCCCTTTTTTGTTACAGTCACAATGACGATGTTAAGACCTGGTTACCACTACTGGCAGTTTCCTTGAATAATGGTTAGTTGGGAAGGGGCAGTTAATGGGATTAAATCTTGGTTTATGGTGCGTTATGACCATAGTTACTATTATGTAGATATCCTCTATGTGTTCAAGCTGCTTCCGTGTCTTGCCGGACTTCTTGTCTCATGTTAAGGAATGAAGAAATTTATACCTAACTACTACAACTTATTTTGTGGGTTGCCAGAGTCTAGAAAGCCCTGTTGGGGTTTATGAATTATTGTGTTATATTCTCTAATGGAAAATATATTACAAGCTCTGTGTGATTTGAACCTCATTAAAGTAATCATTCTTGGTGATTGTCACAAAATAGTAAACATGGGTTTGTAGATTCCGTGAGGTAGAATAGTGTGTCACATATGAAATTGCTGATTATGTGGAGCACAAACAGAAAAAGGGGAGCTCTACGAATTTGCATGTAGTATAATTCAGAACTTTGAGCCACATTTAGGATAGAGTTGAGTGATAGTTTATGTTTTGAGCTAGTATTTGCTTGCTTATTTTATTTATGTTAACTAGTTCCTTGAAGATTTGGCAGATTCTAAGCAATGTAAACGTGAGAATACTTAGAGTTTTTAGTCTCACAAAAGAAATGCAGAAAAGAAACACCAGTATGAAAAGTAGATGCTTTGCCTCTTTATCTCTAAATAAACTAAACAATGCAACTAGATGCACAGTGCGGGTGAAGAGTTTATGGGTTAACTGGTGTCCTCCAGCTGAGGGGTTGTTGAAGTGGATGGGGCAGCTCAGGGGAATCTAGGCAGAGCTGGGGGTGGGTGCAGTGGTAAGGAATCAGTGGGGGAATCTGGTCTTGCAGGTTCTTTTTACCATGGTGAATGCTCCAATATGGAGGCTGAGTTGAGAGCACTAAATACATGTCGGACATGGGTCACATGCGTAGTCTATGGATCATATTTTTGATCAAACTATGTAATTTTGGTTTTTTTTGCAGTCTTTACGTTTTGAGAATTTTCTGAGCATTTAAAGCTTTTTTGACGGTTTAAGCAACCAAGGCAGTTGTAGTGGAATTCCTCGATTCTTATTCTTCCTTCTCGTTTTCTTTTTTTCCAGTTAATACTTGCAATCCGACTGCTAAAACCAGTAAACCACCCCTCCCAACCATAAATGACTTTCTTTGCGAAAAGCTACACTTCCACCATCCAAATTTAGAGTTTGTAGAAATTGAGAGTGTCATTTCGGGATTAGAACAGATGCCTGGTCATGAGAGCTGTCTGGCAGCCACCAGCTGCTGTCCAGCATTGGCAACTGCCATCCAGCCTGGACTGGAATCAATGAGTTCTAGCTCAGCAGAGTACTACCTGCCACTCCGGCAGACAGGTGTTTAAACCACTGTTGCTTCACTTTTTACACTTTTCTTTCAAAGTCCATTCCTTTCGGTCCCAAGTTTCTACAATATCTTTGGCCACTAAATTAACACCAAAAACCCATAATTTGCTTGCTTTTCTTCAATTTTCTGCAATTGAACCACTTTAGTATTCAAGCAGATATATTCTGTTTTCAATATCCAAAAGATAAAACCTGCTCATACTTCAAAGTTCCAACTACCAGTGGTAAAAGAATCAGCTGAGTAAGATATACTCGGAGTTGTATCTGACTTTGGCACTTTCCATTCAAGAACGATACACATTCTGTTTACATCACAAATCTCACCTGACTTGTGGTTGACAAAGATGTCTCAGTCGATTATTTTGACTTAACATACATGTCCCCAAGTATACGTTAACATGGTTTGGAATTTCAATCCAAAATTTGGCAGTTGACCAATTCTTCTAGTTGCATTTGCCAAGTATTTTGAAAATTTGAATTTATTTTGATTGCTTGAGATTTTCAGTCTCTTGAAGGATACATCTTCCTTGATACTTAGTTGAAGCAAGTTGGAAGTCATCTTGAAGTTTTGCCTTGCATAACAAGTTGAAGTCGCAAATGATCCATATTCT
The DNA here is from genome assembly GCA_963454935.2 of Ilex paraguariensis. Lineage (NCBI taxonomy): Eukaryota > Viridiplantae > Streptophyta > Magnoliopsida > Aquifoliales > Aquifoliaceae > Ilex > Ilex paraguariensis. Next base: position 13,335 of record CAUOFW020001253.1, read on the forward strand.
ACATGTTTTTGTCATAACATGTTTTTGGATAACTCTAATCACATCCCATGCCTTGAAACAAGTCAACTGTTCTTGATGCCTCAGCCTGTCAGCCATGACATGAGCAAATTTCTCAAAGTAGATTTTGGCCATAGAGTGTTGGAACGCAGTCTCAAGATCCGTTGACGCATATAATTGATTATAAAAAATTTACTCGTCTATTAACCCTATAATGCGAAATTAGGATACCTTTGACGAATAGATCTACACGAACAAAGATAGATACAAATTGAACAGTAGGCTTGATACACCTTATAATCTTTTACCGTATATCCTTCCACACCAAAGTCCGAATGCAGCTTGGGCTGGAATCTTTCGAATTTTCTCTCTTGCCCTCTCTCTTTCTCTACCTCTTCTAAATGTGAAGGTAAAGTCTATGGCTAAGAGAAACAAAGAATGCGTTTATTTATAGTCTGGGCCGAGCTTTCAATGGGCTTGGAAATCCAATGTCCAATCTAGAACAAACATCCTACAATCTATTAATAATAAGACAGTCCATTAATAATAAATTAGTCTACTAGAAACTTATTATTGATCACCCAGGCCTTATCTTAAAATTATATATCGAATTTCTTGTTATTATATGTTTAATAATCTCTCTAGTTTATCAATTAATTAAATTACTGACAATTATATTTAATTAATTTTTTTTTTTATCCTTAAGATCTTACCACTCAACATATTTGTCATGCTAGATAATTAAATCCACCTATAGGGTTTGACATGGACAAAATTTATGATTTTTCTTTAGAGGACATCATGAACTCATTTAAATTCCGGGATGTGGTTTCCTTTAATAATTAATTTTCACCACAAATAATGTCATATCCTAATTCACCAAGTTTATTGACTCAAATGAATCTCATTCTTTAATGAATTAAAGTAACAATCATTATATGCACATGTCTATTAAATATCTCAAGATTAAAAACTTAAGCAATCATAATAACTATGAGGTATTTATTTTCTTATTTATTCAGGAAAAAGATAATAATCTCAATAACAGTCATGTGCAATACACAAAGTGTACTAGTGCAACAATTCAAGACATCAGATAGTCTCCTATAGTCAAGACAGACTATGTCAGAGGATTGCACTATAACCATATTGGTGGTGTGTCCAATTTCATCTAAGACTGTGAATCTTTACTTATATCATACAAGGATCTGATAATTTGATCTTTTGTGTGTATAAACCGAACTCTACACACCAGATTATTTACAACGTAAAATAAAAGATATGCATGCATATTATGTATTTAATATAACTCAAACATTTTACACATACGGATTCTCAATAGAAACTACTCATATTACCGTTGTATCTTGGGATTTGTAGTGCTTTCCTCTCTTCTGTTTAACAGTGGACTACAGGCATGTCTATCTGTTTATGATGGTTCTAACTTTCTGCAGGGGCAGTCTTCTCCAAAACAACATTCGTTATCTACTATCACTGAGCATGTCCAAAAAGGGTCTGAATCCTTTCCTGATAAAGTAAAAATACCTACTGATGGAATTGATGTCTGGGAAATCAATGCCAGCCTGCTGAAATTTCATAACAAAGTTGCATCTGGGTCATTTGGTGATCTGTATGTTCCATAACTCTGACACCTTTTCCTGGTTGTGTTTGGGTTCTCATCCTATCAATTGGTCTCCTTCAGGTTTAAAGGCACATATTGTAGTCAGGAAGTGGCTATAAAAGTCCTCAAGCCGGAGAGAGTCAATTTTGATATGCTGAAAGAGTTTTCACAGGAAGTCTTTATCATGAGGTCTGTTAGATTACATGCTCATAGCTGTGATAGCTGTATGATGGTGTTAGTTGGCCATTCCAGAACTTTTTGGTTTTGTAAATGTTGTTTCTTCTTCCAAACTAATATCAGTTCAGTGTTTCATATCTGAAATTGAGAGGAATGCACTTTTAAGCCTAAGTGACAAGCCTTAGATATGTAGTCGGGTTTAAAATTCTTCGAATGGATCTTCTCAATGATTGCACAAAGCTACTTGCTTTCCTTAATTTTCATTGTCCTGGCGAGGTGTGCTATTAGTAAGTCTTTGTTGCACATTGTCAATTATCTTTATCAATTTCATATAGAACGGTTTGTCGGGGGCAAGCTGAAGTGGCACTTCCTAGTAAGCTGACTACCCATAAACATATTTAAGTTCCTAATGGGGGATTCATGCTATGAGCAGATAAGATACTTTTTCTTTGGGTTGATGATCATTATGCTAATGGGAAAAAAGCTCAACTTTGAATTTTATAACAATAGTATTTATCTTCGTATCAGTTTCATTGTAGACTGCACATTGGAATTTTGTTTGCTGTTTACTTCCAAAGGACTTTGGCCCTTGGAAACTTTTGATTTTCTTTCTCCGGTGTCAATTCAGCATTATAACTATTTTTTTAGTGCTGTCTATTGCATTCTTGTTATATGTATCACAAACTCATGCATTTTTTTTAATTAAGATTACATTCTAACATAACTAGCCAACCTCAAATAGTTGGGGTTAAGGTTTTGTGGAGTTGAGTTGTATTATAACATAACTCTAGTCGGAATTCTCCTATTAATTGTCCTTTTGTTTCCATATTTCAGTCCTTGTTTGATTTTGATTTTTCAGAAAAGTCCGGCACAAAAATGTTGTTCAATTCATTGGTGCATGCACACAACCTCCGACCCTATGCATTGTAACTGGTAATTCAATTCAAATTTAATGTTTATTGTACCATACTACCACGTATTATCTTGTTTTTGCTACTTCCTGAGTATCTGATTTTTAGTTGTCTTCAGCTGATATTCTTCGCCTTTATATGGCTCTGTTACTGTATTATTGGAAGGGAAAATACTTCATTCAGGGTTTCTAGATTTGAGATTTGGCCATATGCAGTGATTGTTCATGTGTTAGCTACTATGTATTTATATACTGTAACCCTGTGACAAGTCTATTACATGCTGTATATAAACAGAGAGCATTGCTTTTTGATGGTCATGTTTCTGTTTTAACAGAGTTCATGTCTAAAGGAAGTGTGTACAACTTTCTGCACAAAGAAAGAGGTGTCTTTACGCTTCCTACTCTGCTCAAAGTAGCAATTGATGTTTCCAAGGGAATGAACTATTTGCACCAAAACAATATTATCCACAGGGACCTGAAGACTGCCAATCTTCTGATGGACGAAAATGAAGTAAGAAGCTTTTGTAAACCTGTGACTTATGTGGTACAACTTCTCGTCACTTCTATGATTATGTGTATATTAGTTTAACACCACCTACTATGGATTAGCTTCTTCTTTGTTGTTCTCTCTAATGAACTCCCGATTATAACTTAATCATATCTTGTAATTTTATTTTTTTGTCATGTTGTGTGTTTCTTATGAATGAAACTTTCATGTGTTTATTAACCTTCGTTGGTATTCCCAGAATTATCCTTCTTATTGTTTGTGGTCTTGCTTTTTCCCTTTGCACTATTCTACTCTATTAGTTATTCGATTTTTGTGAGCACTGATTCTAGATATGACCTAATCTGTATGGATTGGAGATTTTTGCCTCTTATATGTTTTAGGTTATTTTGATTGCTTTCCAAACATTCTGTTTATCTTTGAAAGAGGGGGAGGGACCCTAACACCTGGAGAGGTGGAGAGAGATGGTTGGTTGTTTCTCCATTGTATCTTCTTATATATAGAAATGAGCTAACCGTAAGTGGTGCTTGAATATGCATTACCTGGCCTTTGACTCCTCTGCCAGTGCCATTTGTTTTCAAGTGGAGGAGGTACAGACCTGGCCTTTGGTATTTATTGGTTATGCAAAGTGTCTACTCTCATCTTCTTCTTTTTTTTTTTTGGGGGGAGGGGGACTTGAAACCTCAAGGTAAAGCCTTCACAAGACAAGGAGTACCATTAGACTAAAGGCCTATCGGTATCTACTCTCATCTTTGAAAGCACAATCTCGCAGTTGTTAGCTCGACATTGTCACTCAGTGGTCCTTGTGTCAATGTTTTAGAGTAAGAGATCATCTGGTCAATAGGCTATGTAGGCTTCAGCAGACAAGTAAACTCAACAATTTGATTTATTCATGCAAAAAGCCCTTCAACAAAAGTTTACTTCGATTCCTTGGAGTTGGTATTGAAGAATTGACTAGAAAGAGGTATTCTATGCTTGGTTGTTACAGCGTGTAATTTCGTATAACTGTAGAACAATGAAAAACTCCAGTAAGTTAAGAGAAGAATCATCTATGAGTCATTTGTTATGGAAATAGGAGTTTTAATTGATTACTTGAGCATTTGGCATGCTAATCCGAGCATACAATCTGAGGTGATAACATGCATTCATATTTATTTTTATTGTCGTTGTTGTTAAGCAAAGGCCTGATGTATAGTGGCCAATGGTTGCCCTTATGATGCAGCCCGAGTATGAATCCAATGGCTACAATTTAAGGTGGACCCACATTCCACAAAAGAAGGAATTGAACTTGGAACTAGGCCAATAACTTGCAGAAAAATCTGCACTTCCGGCAACAAGGCTGAAATTCACGAGCTATGGACCACAAGATACTTGAAATAAATGTAAGTGAAAAAAAGGGATACAAATTAAGTGTAGAGCCCCCGTATATATAGCCAATGAAAGTTTATAATAAGAATAAAAAGGTAAAATAAAATAAACCCTAATAAACTAGGTTGTTATATCTCCAACACTCCCCCTCTAGCGAGGTGCAAAAATGTCAACTAAGTCAAGCTTGAAAATGGACTCCCAAAGAATGGATAGAGTGACAGGTTTGGTGAAAATATCAGCAACCTGATCACTGGTTCCCACAAACGATGGAGTGACAATACCACTGCTAACCTTCTTCCGAAGGAAGTGAATATCGATCTCTATATGTTTCGTCCTCTCGTGTAATACAGAGTCAGAATCGAGTTGAATAACAGATTGATTATCACAATATAATGTAGATAAAGAAGTAACTGGAAATCCTAACTCGCCAAGAATCGATCGTAGCCAGATAATCTCACATATGCCAAGTGCCAAGTGTCAGTGCCCGATACTTTGCCTTTGCTGACAAACGAGAGACAACTGACTGTTTTTTGCTCTTTCTAGAGATAAGATGAGTCCCTCAAAAAGCACAGAAGCCCGTAGTAGATCGACCATCACACGCTCCCCCATAATTTGAATTTGAATAACAGGCTAGAGAACCAGTCTGAGATCCTGATGCATAGAACTACCCAAGTTTAGCACAAGATTTGAGATACCGAAGAATATGATAAACTGCATCAAGATGAGACTGACATGGTTTATGCATGAACTGACTAACTCGGCTAACAGTGAATGAAATATCTGACCTAGTATTGGTTAGGTAGATAAGTCTACCTGTCAACCTTTGATAGATAGTCGGATCTGTCAACTCCTCACCTTCAAAAATAAGCTTTAGATTTGAAATCATAGATGATGATGTCGGTTTGCACCCCAGTATCCCAGTGTCTGAGAGAAGATCCAGAACATACTTTCTCTGAGAAAGAATAATACCCCTGTTACTGCGGGCAACATCAATTCCAAGAAAGTATCACAAAAATTCAAGGTCCTGCACATCAAAGGCCTTCCCAAGGTCTACCTTGACTTGCGCAGTCCCAGAAACATCATTTACAGTAATAATAATATCATCAACATATACCAAAAAGATGACACACTGTCTAGAAGTATTCCGTTGAATGAAGCATGTATGATCAGAATGACATCTGGTGAACCTTAAACGTACAACTACATCACTAAAGTGAGAGAACCATGCTCGTGGTGACTGTTTCAATCCATAAAGAGATTTACGCAGTCGACATACCTTTCCAGTATACTCTTCCTCACTACGAAAGCCCGGTGGTGCATCAATATAAATAATCTCATCTAGATCACCGTGAAGAAATACATTATTCACATCCAATTGATGAAGAGACCAAGAGTACTCCGCAGCTAGAGAAATAATCAATCGAACAGTAGTCAATTTTGCTATGAGGCAAAGGTGGCACCAAAATCATGACCTGGTACCTGAGTAAAGTCCTTCGCCACAAGTCTAGTCTTTTGATGATCAATAGTATCATCCGCAAAAAATTTTAGGACGTAAGCCTAGCGACAGCCAACAGGCTTTATCCCTGAAGGTAAAAAGACAAAATTCTACGTATAATTACGTTGAAGAGCGTTCATTTCTATCTGCATGGCAAGAACCCGTTGGGGCTCTCGTATAGCCTCTGAAACAGAGCGAGGAACCGGCGTATCTGATAAGGTCATACTATAAGCTTGAAATGTAGGAGAAAGATCACCATAAGAAATATAAGCAGAGATCGGATATAAAGTCATGGCGATCCAACCATAACGGATAACTGGACGGCGATTATGCTGCAGATAACAACCTTCTAAATCATTATCCTCCATTGACAATGTCTCATCGGGGAAAGTAACTGACTCAGTACCTGCAATCTCATCAGTACTAACAACAGGTGCATCAATATGCTTAGCTAACTGAGATATTACCTGCATCGCTTGAGGTAGAGGGGACGTCAGCAGGGGTATGAGAGCGAGGGTGACGAACATACACCTGCAAAGGAAGAGAGACTGGTGACTCTATACTGACAGGGACGAGTGGCTCTGGTGGAGGAGAGACTGATGACTCTGTAGTGATAGTAACCAATGACTCTAGCTCCTGTGGTAACGGAAAATCAAAGGGAGTATCATCAACTGGAGGGGCAAACACAGGAGTGGAAGAAAAGTAAAAAATGTGTTCAAGAAAGGTAACATCTAGACTATGATACATACGACGCCTGATATGATCATAACACCGATACTCTTTAGACCGATGACAATAGCCCACAAAGACACAACAAATTGCTTTATCATCAAGCTTATGGCGAGTAGGATACCAATCCTAAACAAAACATGTGAAGCCAAAAACATGAGGGGAGACCGAAAAAAGTGTCCGCTAAGGGAATAAGACTTGTAAGTGAGCCCTATACTGAAGAACACGACTTGGTGTACGATTACATAAAAAGGTAGAAGTCAAAACAGCAAATGTCAATAAGATTTTGGTACTCCCATGTCTCTAAGCATACAACGTACCATCCCTATTGGACTCCTATTTTTCCTTTCAGCAACTCCAGTTTACTCAGGAGTATATGGATAAGTAAGTTGTTGACGAATACCCTGAAAAGAAAGGTGAGACATTAAAGCATCGGACACATATTCTTTGGCATTATCCGAACGAAGAGTACGAATAATGACATCGAATTGTGTTTTAATCATCTGGAGAAACTAAGTGATGACAGGAAGTACATCAGACTTCCTATACAAAAGGTAGACCCAAGTACAGCAGGTATGGTCATCTATGTCATAATATCGAGCACCTGATAAAGCAGTAATAGGAGAGGGTCCCCAAATATCAGAGTGTATTAGGTTAAATGGCTTGGGTGACTGGTGCATGCGAGGAATATAACTGGTCCGAACATGTTTCGATGGGGAATATATAACACAGTCAAGTTTACTATCAACACAAGCATTGCTCAAAGTAGGAAATAACATACATAAATATTTAAAATTTGTATGTCCAAAATGGTCATGGCACAACTGAATAGTTTGTGATGAAAAATCATAACGACAAGTACTAGGCAAAATACTAGCATGCAAGTTAAGAACAAATAAAGATAAAGCAGGTGATGGAGGTGTATCGCCTAGATAATATAATCTATCTCTCTCATGTCCCCTAATAATAATCCTCTTGGTACTCAGGTCCTGCAAATAACACGAATCAGATAAAAACACAACCGCATAGTAAAAATCTCTGGCTAACTGATGTACGGATAATAGATTCATGGCCAGTTTTGGATCATGAAAAATCGAATGTAATGTAAAGCCATATTGGAGGCGGACTGTACCCTTACTAACAATAGGGGCATGTGTCCTATTTGCTAGCTGAACCTGTGTATGTAACTGCTTGTCAAAAGTGGTGAAGTGATGGGCCTCACTTATCATATGACCATTCGCACCCGAGTCTAACATTCAAAGAGGAGACGAACTGGCGGAAGCATGAAAGTCATGAGGCATACCTGTAGTGGTGGCAATAGCAGTAGTCAGACCCTGAGAAGTCAGGACAGACATAAGTATATCCAATCGGGAAATAATAACATCTATATCACTCTGCCACGGAGGAGCAACATCAAGAACAACGACAGTTGGTGGTGGTACCTCAATAATAGCAGCAGTACGGCCGCGAGGAGGTGACTTAAGCTCCGGATAGAGCTTCCAGCAAGTAGCCCTGAGATGGCTTGGTCGGCCACAATAATCACATTGACGAGAACCAGGACGTACATTCCAGGTGGAAGTACTAACAACAGAGGTCTCAACCGTAGAGGTCTCAAATCCCTCAGTAGTAGCCATAACAATAACAATACTTGGGCACTCGTGACAGAAAAAATTTCTCTAAGATAAATAGAAGGATAAAATAAGGGTGAACAACATACTTCAAGTCGAACCGTAGCGACAAATAAAGAAGGTCCAGAAAGCTCTCAAATAATCAGGTCACGGTGCCCAGAAATCCAATAAATATAAATAATTGGTCTACTGCATCAAGAACATATCAACAGAGAAGAAGATTCAACCCCACTTAAAAGGTCTAGATGCTGCAACACTACAACAAAGAGTGCCAAGCACGAAGGCAAAAACGAAGTTGTGACAAAGAATGCGACCCCGACAGTGGGTTGGTTTGCTGGGTTTGGGGCTGGTCTGAGTTCGTCGAGGCAGTGGGCTGGTTTGGTTTGCTTTGGTTTGGAGGCTTGGGTTTGGTTTGGGTGCTGTCAGTGGAGTTGATGTGTAATACATAGTCAACTCGGTGATGGGCAGTGGGTGTTTGTGTTGATTTGTCGGTGTGATGGGTGAGGAGTTGTCAGTGATGGGTGGCCTTGGTTTCGGTTTTGGTGCTGGTGGAGTTGAGTTGGGTTTCGGTTTTGGTGATTTGTGTTTGTTGTGGTTTTGTTTGGTGATGATGTTTGCTGGGTTCGATGGGTGGCCTTGGGATGATGTTTGGTGGGTTTGGGTATTCGGTGAGTATGTATGCTAGTTGGGTTTGTGGCTGTTGGTATGGTGATCAGCCTCGGATATGTGGCTGTCGGTGAGGTTTGTCAGTGAGGTTTGTCGGCAGTGGCAGTAGGCTAAAGGCAGTTTGTTCGCTGGTATGTGGGTTTGTCGACAGTGGATTTTTCGCTGGTACTTGTCGCTGGGCAGTGGGTTGCTGTTGTTGTTAATCTGGAGCAGTCACGGTGGATGGTGGCAGTAACGTGGAGGAGGGGCTAGGGTTAAGGTTAAGGTTAGAGTTGTGGCTCCGATACCAACTTGAAATAAATGTGAGTGAAAAAAAGGGGATACAAATTAAGTGTAAAGCCCCCATATATATAGTCAATGAAAGTTTACAATAAGGATAAAAAGGTAAAACAAAATAAACCCTAATAAACTAGGTTGTTATATCTCCAACAAAGATCAAGCTCAAAAAGAAAGATGGTAAACCAAAACAGAGAAAGAAATCTGAATTTCAGTTCTGCAAAGGCTCCTCAAAAAATCTTGGGCAAATATAATACATGTAGTAACTTGGTCACACAAAAAATGTTTTTGGACCCAAAGTTACTTCACCACCAAAGATAATTTCTCATGTGGTATTTACTATCAAACCAAAATGGGGTTGATTCTTATGTACTTACCTAAAAGTAATTCAAACTAAATAAGTTTGAATCAACTAAGTCAGTCCCTTCAGACCTGAAGGTTTGTCTTCAATTTGGAACTCATCGCCTTCTTGTTGTTGGATATAATTTAATTAAGATGCTGTTATTTGAGTATGTGTGGCCAGCATCTTGCTTTCTTTTGAGGAATTCCCTTACATTTCATCTATCTCCTTTTTGTCTTCGTTTCTTCAGTTTTGTCCTAAATCTGTAGCACTTGTCAAATCTGTCAAAAAAAATCCATGTTTTTCTTTGACAGGTTGTTAAGGTTGCTGATTTTGGAGTCGCCAGAGTGCAGGCTCAAACTGGAGTGATGACTGCAGAAACTGGAACATATCGTTGGATGGCTCCTGAGGTACACATTTTTGAACATTAGTTACAAGCCTATGTACTGTAGACATCTGTGTCATACGGTCCACTCAACTATTTTTTGCGATATAGATGCTATTAGATTTTTGTCCGCATGGTTATTGTCTCTTTACATGCTGAGTTCCAGATAGTTATTGCTGCATTTCATGATTTAGTGTTATTTTACTCCAATTTGCCCGAAATGGTGCCAAATTTTGATCTCTATTTCGTTCAATTGGATATTTTGTACTCTTCAATTGTTTTCTTCATGAATTCTGCTCCTTCTAATGTGCACTTGGAATTCCACTACAGTTTCAACCATGAATGATTTTCCATTACCTAATAAAATATGGACATTTCTAACGTCTTGATGATTTCCAAATTTTATTTTCTATTAAAAAACTTGAGGACAACTTGTTTTTTGAATTGCTCAAATCTCTCACTTGTACACATTCCATTCTGTTTTGGTAATTTCTGATAACTCTTTAGATTTTCCTTTTGCTGACTTATTGATTTGTCTCATTATTTTGATTTGCATTTCAGCTTATTTTGTTGTGGGTTTAATTAGAGGTGTGGTGAGAGTTTGACCATCAAATGCTTATATTTGTCTGAATCGTCTTGCTTCTTTTGGCTTTAGTAGTTGCTGCTGTGAAACAGCATAATGTTTCACCCCATCTTTGAAGGAGGAGAACTTTTTTTCATCTATGCTTTGCTAACCTGACTACGCCGAGACTTCACCAATGAGGCTGGATGACCGCCTCTTACTGTGTTTGCCACATTTTTTTACGTCGTGGTGAAACCTCCAAAGTGACTATTAGAATTAATGTACATTCTCTCTCATTTTTAAACCTCCATTTTTTAGATCAAGTGCCACCTCCTGCCACTCTTTAGAGGTGCAGAGTTCAAGTCTTCATTGGAACATGGACTGTGGGTGATTGTTTCTCTATGACCTAATGAAAAAGGGTAATATTGTTTCTGAAATCAGTGTACAGCTTTGAGAAACTTTTGTTCTGGACATCACTTTTTGATCTTTTATTTGATGCATCCGTTAATGTCTACATTGTCTGCATTCTAGAGTCATTCAGGGAAAAAAGGCTGCAACAGTAGAATAACCAATAATAAATGCCAAGAAGGAATGCCAAAGAACAGATACATCTGATTATTATGGTTAACCATAGCGAAGTGTGCCTAATAACATTCTACTAATCAGTTACTTGAAATGCAGATCATTGAACACAAACCATATGATCATAGGGCTGATGTTTTCAGCTTTGGAATAGTGCTATGGGAGCTTCTAACGGGAGAAGTCAGCTTTTTGGCATTTTCTTTGGAAAATTCATTTATTTGCTTTTATCAGCTGTCTGCGAGTTTGCAATGGCATTCATTGATCTAACTATCTTTTATATTGTACCATTCAGATTCCATACTCCAATTTTACCCCATTACAAGCAGCAGTTGGTGTGGTCCAACAGGTATTCATTCTTTTTCATATAATGTAAGAAAAACAACATTGTAGTTCTTACGATCTTAGAAAATAATAATTGATATGGCAATCAGGGTTTACGGCCTACAATTCCTAAGAACACGCATCCGAAGCTTGCAGAACTGCTTCAGAGATGCTGGCAGCAAGACCCAACTCTAAGACCCAATTTCTCCGAAATTCTGGATATCCTGCCAAAAATCGCCAAGGAGGTATGTCATTTACCTGTCAAGTGTCTTTCTGTGAAAAACATGCAAGTTAAGGCCTTAGTTTCATATGTCGAAACTTGAAACAGGTTGGAGTTGAAGGAGAGGATCGACACAAATCAATTGGTGGATTTTTCTCTGCTCTCAGAAGAGGAGGCTGTTAAATTATGAAAGAGAAAAATGTCCGATCTTTCGCAAATTATACTGCAGTGTACAGTAATTTGTTTAGATGATTAACCAAGTTGTAATTTAACCCTTTTTCCAGATAAATCATTTCACCTCGTTTTTTTTTCCCTCTTCATTGTCTTCCGTACCGCAAATTAGAAAACTTGCTTCATCTTGGTGCATAATACCTACTGCAGTTCAGCGTGCAACACCAGTGGTTATTTGTACATGGTGGCAGTATATCCCAGCCAAGGTTGGTCAGCATTCTTGTAGTATAAAGATGTTCTATTGTAAATCATCACATTCTCACTTGGTTTTTGAACCAAAATAAAATTTCTAGATGTTAGTCATTTCAGAGAGACTTTGCAGAACACCCCTCTAAACGATATGTTGAAGATCCAGTTCATTGAAGATAATCGCAACACTGAATTAGAACACCCAATTCTGAGCGTCATGCTACTCCTCTCAAGCAACATGGCAGGGCCAGGGTATCCCAATTGGATTGAATGGGATGACAGTTTTTCATTCTGAATTTGTAAAATCAGAATTCCAATCAATTCACACATCGAAGTATACTAGGCCTGCTAATTCTTTAAGAGGTGTATGTAAAAGATTCGTAATATAAGCAGGAAGATGTTTCAAATACCACACATGGGTTACCGGGCATGCTTGAAACCAGTTTCTTTCTCGTTGCTCTTACCTCCCATCTATTTTGATTCTCAAGAACAAATGATCAATAACAAAAATAAATATATACTCATAATAACATTGTGTCTAAAGATATTATACAATATTAAAAATTGAACTGATATTGAAGTATTTATATTTTAAATAATAATTTAGTTTTTTTAATTATGCAATTTAAAATTAAATGAAGTGAGAGATAGGTGTGGATTGATGATATTATTTAACAGTGGAGAGTATGTTGATTGAGTTGTGTAGCACCAGGGATTGTGGACAGAAGAAGATATCTTTGGGCAAAAAAAAAATTGGGATAAATTTTGTATTATTGAATCAAAATAGATGAAAATTAGATTAATTTTGACCATTGTTATATGTATATAAATTGAGAATTTAACTTCATAACTATAATATTATATATATATCCTAGTCCTTCACCTTCACACTTTGTGTATTCATGGTCACTAGCTTTGACATATTCAACTAAATTAACCCATAAACATAATCGTTTGTTGCTCATTTCACCAGCTTCTTGCTAGTTTTGAGGCGATCTTGAAATGGGAAGGCAAATAGGCTGAAGTGAGACTGCCTACCAATGGAGAAAATATTGAGTCTGACAATGGCATCATGTCATCATTAACAAGTAGTGTTACCATCTAATAATAAACTTATAAATGGATAATGGTATTCTTTGTCTTATGAATACTTTATCTTCTTAAAGTCAAGGGTTCAAACCCCTTTCCCCTCACCTCCCCCCAAAAAATAAAAATAAATAAACTTATGAATAGGTAAGGTAAATCAATTAAATGGTTACTAAATAACATGATAAGGTAATTATTAGAATATGTGGCATCCACCAGCTCATATTATCTTAATGTTAGTTTTTAAATTCATGGTACGAATGAGCTTGAAATATGCCATGATAATAAAAAAAAATTGAGTTGGTATCAAGACATCTGATATGATTTATTAAACGAGTTGGGTTAAGATTGACTAATAATCAATACGAACACAACTCAACTTAATACGATTATCACCCTTAATTGTATCTTTGTGTTTTTCTCTCCACCTATACCTGGTTTTTTTCATAGATGCATTATTATGTGCTATAATAGTTGATTGTTTAAGTTGATTATTTGTAGTAATAGCTATTTACCCCTTCCAAGGGATGAATGAAAAGTGTTGGCTGGCTCATGATTTTTGTCATCAGGACAGTAAAGCTTTGGCGAAGAGCTCAAACAAGCCTAACAGATATCACAATAAAGTGATAAACCTTAGGCCAACTCAATGAGCTACCCCAATTCATCCGAGGCTAATAAGTTGTAGTACTTTTTTTTTTTTTTTGGGTTTATGGTCAGGGGTATTCAGACCAACTTATATATACCTTGATTAATTTATTTCTCAGTTTGTTAAAGACAGATCATTCACATCAAAACTAAGATATTTATGAATAAATCTCTCATAGTCTGACTCTAAAGAGTTGTTAAATTTTGAATTCAAAACGTTTGAGATATCACTTGAGCTATCCCTTAAGAGTTTAAATTGTAATACGTTACATCCACTCAAATTGAACAAAAATTTCTGAGTATCCTAAATTTCTATGTATCACTATTTCTAAGGAAGATCCAACGAGCTTACCTTATTATTAGAGAAAAAGGAAAAAGAAGAATAATCTATATGATTCGGTTCTCTTATATTAATTCTGAATTTGCATAAATTCTTTTCTTGAAATCACATTCTTCTCAAAGAAATCTCCCTCAAAAAGTCTTTCGAATTCATACAAGGTGGGCTTTCATAAATTCACAATGCAAGACTTTTAATTTGAAGGACCGATGTCTAGTACCATACTGACATCTTAGAAACACAAACTACATAGAGGAAACAACTAAAATTAACATTTTGAGATTGTTATGGAAGGGATTTAAACTAAAAGTTTTCTACCAAATATGCCTGTATGATACTATACAACTTTTTTATTGGATTATCCATGCTTACACTTCTAGGTAAATGTCTATAATCTTCTCAAGTCTTGTTGTGGTCCACAATCATGTTCAACAGATGTGCCGCTGCCCTCATGGAGGCTTCATGACTCTGTTGGAAGTCCGTTCTGTGTCCAAGCAGCATATCCACCAGCTATGTCAGTAATTCCAGTGAAACCCTGCACAAATCAATTGAAGAATCAATTTGTATTTCTCTAAAAACAAGTGAAAATTTCAGCAAGTATAATCAAGGGTTATGATTAATTTCAATAGAATGCAGATAGGATGCAAGAAAAACTTCCAAAGTAAAACCCCGTTACATGAATGTAAATCATTTTAGGTCGCTTGGCAATAAAGTAGATCTGTGTCCGTTTTAATTTTCCAATATGCATGTTCTCATCAAAACTACAGAAATGCTATCGAGAACAAGAAATATAGACTTTGAACTTCCTTTTTAAGTAGTATCATGCTGGAATAGCTTCTTCCTCCTCCTCCATTTTTTTCTCAAGGAAATCATGCTAGAGTATCACATTTCAGTTTCTAGGTTGCAGGTTCTCAATCAAAACCACCAAAATAAGGATAAAAAAGAATTGGACAACCCATTCATGGTCTCGGCAAGGCTCACAAACCACTACTGCTAACAGAATTTCATAATCATGAATGGTGTGGAAGATGAAGTCCTATGTGGTAGTACTCAGATTCTCTATCGGTATGCCAAAGCGTAACCTTGCACCCAAGTTAAGCTGCTCATCAACTTTAAGAAGCAATTGAACCACTGCTATGTTCAGCATGGGCATGAGCAATTACAACAAATCAAAAGTCACAGAGTACCTCGGAACTTCACACTTCATCTAACCAAGGGCATTCTAGGAGTACAATGATTGATAAACGATCATCGAAAAGAGATTTTGTAGCAATCAGTTTTTGAATTTGAGCATCATATATACCATCCAGTTGATGAAGAAAGTCCACCAATTAACCAAATTAATTGTGTTTATTTTTCACTCAAACAACATTAAAACTCTTCCTTCTCCTCACAGAAACATAAATGACAGGTTCAAGATCGCCATTAAACAATTTCACCATCAACCTTCATTCCCGTGATTACTCTACTAGATTAAGATGTACTTACAGCAGACACAAGATCACTTGCAGCCATGAATGACCTTTTCCCAATCTGGCATCCCTGTAGAATGAGGAAGTAGAACATCATTGATGATCTGTGAAAAAATAGTGAGTGATCTCAAGATGTGTATATGGCTAACACAACATTACTATGGGTACTTACAACAATAATTTCATCATCTTTTGCTAAAAGTGACAATAATTCCTCCAAGAAGTTGGGGTTTTTTGTCATCCCTGTTTCAGTAAGTGAAAGAAGCATCAGGCAGCAAGAAGAGGCAAATGGGTGTGCATAAAAAAAGGGAAAAACATATAAGACACATAATCACTGTGTCACAAAGGCAACATCAACATGTGTTCTGCATCAATTTTATTATTAGGGCTGACACTCATTCTACAGAGTACAGATCACAATCACACCAACTCTACAGCCAAACATAATACAGATTTAATGCCTGACACCTATAATACAAAGATTAAGTTTCTGAATGGTAGACACTTGTTTGATGGTGATTCTCAGGAAACTGGTTCTCTCACCAGAGATACAGATATAAAAGTTGGTAATTTTGCGCCATCAGCCATTGATATTTACCTGATCCAACCCTGAACATGTACGGAATATTAATTGCCCCAACAGCATGTCCAGCACTGAATTCTTCACGTGTCCTGCACAATCATACCCGCCGCCAAAAAAATGATTTGAAACACACCCAATACTAAGTTTTATTGAAATTATCAATCCCCAATTCTGCCAAGCTTTTTCATCTACTTTGCATCTGAAAGGATAGTACCTGACGTCCAGATAACGGTGTCCAGCTTGAAGAAGCTCGTGTGCAACTCTGACCGGCACAGATGTCGGAACAGCCGTGGATTGCACATTCTCTCCCACTGTGATCACCCATCTGTCAATCACCCATGGATAAATTCTTAGTGATCATCACAAAACAAGAAAAAAAAAACCCAAACTTTGCAGAGAAGGTACTTGCTTGCTAAAAGTCCCAAGACACACCTGAAGTTCGAAGTTCTGTTCCTGGTGCGACTGCTACTTCCTCTTCGTATCTGACACTGGGAATTCGCTGCTGGTAACAACGATGATCGCGCATTTCTAAACGTAATAATCATCAAATCGTAAAACAAGTCAGATATAAACGAACAGAAGATAAATTAAGCATACTCAACTACTAAAAAGCACCTAGACCTGTTATTGAGGTTTTGAGGATGATTCGGTTGGGGAAGAGAGAGATTAAGAGAGAAAGTTGTCGTCGTCGTCGTCATTGCTTTGATGCTTACTATGTGGGTGTGTGCCTGCGTGAGCTCTGTTCTTTGCTCTTGTGAGAGATTTGAGGATGGTGATTATATATGTATATCTTCCTTCTACTATTATATATAGTAGATAGGAATAGGAGTGGCATATTGATGGCTGAATGTGTCTTAGATAGATGACAACGACACCTGTGTGTCATCAGACTCATCACCTTCTTCCCTTTGCTTTCCGTTATGGATAATCTGAACCATAAGGGTGACTGGGTGACATCAAGCCGGTAAGATAAGTTCGAAATGGCCTGTGGAATTTTATCCGCACACCACACCTTCCAAGGCTCAAGTGGGACCCCCCGTATCTCTCTTTTTCCTCCTTTTCCTCTTCCTCTTCCTCTTCCTCCCCCTCTTTCCATACTAGTTTTTGAATAAATTATAAATTAAACCTAAAGAATGTATTTGATTTCTATTTGATTCTTGAAATTTCAGTTACAATAATCAAATCTTGAAAATTTTAATTCAATCCTTACGTCCAAATTCACTAATTTATTATGAAATGATCTTCAGTGTTCAACACGTAGTTGAATAAAAGGATATATTTATCTGATAAAAAATATTTTATGCATAAATTAGAAAAAAATTCTTTATTTCTTCTGATTTTGAAAAAGAGAAAATAAAAAACCCGTAATAACGATACAGAGTGAGAATTTAATAATCATGTGAGACAAAAAAAGAAATACTAATTAAATAGATTTTTATAGACAAGTTTTGTAACATTATCCTATTAAAATAAATTAGCATAATTAGATTGGAAATATTCAATTAAAATTCGGATAAAATTTTGAGAATATAATTGTTGTAATTAGAACTTCAAGTACCAAATAAAAATTAGGTACATATTTTAGGAGTATATATAGTAAATTAGCCTTAATTTTTTTAGTGTCAAATAACTTTTATAAATATATATAAATACATATTTTCCATAACTCAAAAAAAAATTATATTTATATCCCCATATATTTATCACTAAAGCATGTGTACCCTTCATGTATAAAAAATAACACTATACACTTTATGAAAGAGTTATGTGTTGTTCAATACTCATTGCAACGTTATTTCCAAAAATAGTACCAAGGTAAGTCAATGATTTAGGGATCGTCGGAGAGTTCCTACATAGGAATTCGAGAACCAAATGATAAAGTCAATAAAAGAATTAGTAATAAAATGGAGTGCAGCTAGGAAGTGTGACTTACCTAGGCTTAGCTACCTCTTTGTAGGTCAAACTCACATTAACTACGAAGCTGTTTTTTTAATTGGGTGGCAAGAAATGTGAAACCCCCTTCCCAAGTGTCTGCAACTAATTTGAGTTAAAATGGTGGGATCTGGACAAGCCAACTGATAGGTTGGTTTGGGCCTAGAGCTATTTCCTCACACTGGATCCATCCTCTAGTGCTTGTCTTGTGATCCTTTTTGGCACATGTTTGGCACATGTTTGTTTTACCCAATGACTTATTTAACTTCATTATTATGTCAACACGTTAATATGGTGTAATTGTCTAATAATATTAAATAACAAATGGACAAGTGAATTTCATATGCATAGTAATTGTATGATATGGACAAATAGTTTTTTTTTTTTGGTTAAAAAAGAGAGCCGAAACCCAAAAACTAACTAATAATTAACCTATAAAAACAAACACCATACGCATCCAAATCAATCAGGAAAAGGATCCCTATAGGAGATCTCTGGAAGATAGTGTTCCCCAAAGCCAACTGATGAGCCAAATTGGCTAACCAATCTGCACAAGCATTTGCTTTCTGATAAACATGCTGAATCTGAACATGCCAATCACGCCGTAAACAGTGCTCGAACTTGTAAGACTAAAAAACGATGGTCATTTTTCCCTTTCTCGCCCAGAATAGCAACAACCATTTTGGAGTCAACCTCTAGTTCAATATGCTTATACACGAACTCCCAAACCATCCACAGACCATCTAGAACAACCCATAATTCCGCAGACACAACAGAGCAAGCTCCAATATTCCGAGCAAAATCACCAAGCCATTTACCCGCAGCATCTCTAATGAGACCCGCAGCCCCAGCATGACCTGTATGCTTCCAAAATGAGCTATCTGCATTTAGTTTAGCCCAACCATTCTTTGGGGGATATTATTCGACTTGTGCCCAAACCTTCTCTTTATCACCTCCATTATTATGCAGCCCCATAACTTGAGCCACTTGAATTGCACTAACTTTACACCATACTACCAGCTCTGGCCGAACTAGCCTCACAAAGTCACTGTCAAAAATGGACTGATTTCGCCATTGCCACAAAAGCCAGCAGCACACACCAAAAACTATAATCCAAGGCCGGTTATATATCACATGGTTTGAACTCAAATTGTTCCTCATCCATGCATGCAACGGACTGCTGAAAAATGCATGCTCCAATTCTACAGGAACAAGCAAGTGTCATACCTTACGAGCTACAACACAATCACGAAGAACATGCAATGCATTCTCAGTCGTGGTCATGCACTGAGAACACATAGTCGACACATTTAGATGGCATCTAACCCTCTCCTCATTGGTCAATAATTTACCATGCAAAACAAGCCATAAAAACAACCAAATTCTCTCCGGACCTTGCCACCTTCACACTAACCGCCAGACATCATCTTTAGGCTAAAAATAAGGAGACGCTTGCACCTCATGCGCTGACCGAACTGAGAAACGACCATCAGTACTCTCTCCCCATACAAGTCGATCATGACCCAAGCTAGAAACTGGTGGAGGGATAGCAACAATCCGAGAGCACACCTTAGGGGGTAAAAAACCCTCAATATAATGCCAATCCCATAAGCCATCTTCACTTATCAGGTCTGCCACCCTCATATCGAAACTTTCAGCAGCAGAGTCTGAAAGTCTATGGTGCTCTAGAGGCCCCACATCCGGAACCCACCAATCTCTCCAAAATCTAGTAGTTCGGTCATCGCCCAGACACCATCTCACCCCTTTAAGCACACTACTCCAAACATTGCAAATACTCTTCCACAAATACGAGCACTTAACAGCTCTTGGAACCTCCATCAAAACATTAGTATTCCTACAGTACTTGGATAACAACACTTGCACCCATAACTCCGAGGATGACATCATAATGACCCAAACTAGCTTTATCAAGAAAGCATCATTAAAGGCTTCCATCCTCCTAATTCCCAAACCTCCATGTATCTTAGGTTGACACACATGATCCCAAGAAACTAAGGACATTCTCCTTTTGTTCGCCGAAGATCCCCACAAGAAACCTCTACTACACTATCTATTTATGAGCAAATTGACAAAGGAAGTTTAACAGTTTGCATGGTATAACTGGGCATCGCCGTAACCACAGCTTGAACAAGTGTGCTTCCTCCCGCTAAGGACAAAGTATCAGCTTTCCATGTTGCAAGTTTAGAGTGGATTCTATCAACCACTTCCCCATAAGTAGCTCTAGTGACTCTCGCATGAATCAACAGGACACCAAGATATTTTCCCAAATTTGTAGTAAGACCAAAATGCATCTCATTACTGATAGCCCTAGCAAGTCCTCCTGAAACATTTTTAGACACAAACAACTTAGTTTTATTAGAACTCACCTTCTGGCCTGGGGACGAACAGAAGATGGAAAGGCAATCCTTGATCACCCGGGCTTGCTCCAACGTGGCTTCCGTAAATAGTACAATATCATCTGCAAAAAAAAGGGGAGACAACGGTGGCCCATCTTTGACAAGCACTACTGGTTTCCAAACCTTTTTCTGAATTTTGACTTCAATCAGGTGACCCCAATCTTTCCATACATAGAACAAACAGATATGGAGATAGGGGGTCACCTTGTCGGATACCCCTAAATGGCTGAAAACTATCTGTCATATCCTCATTCCATAGCACGCTCATATCACATGATGTAACACATCTCATTCTCAAATGGACAAGGCGGTCAGGCCCACCAATGTCAACCAAAGTATCTTGAATGAAATCCCATCGAAGCCGATCATATGCTTTCTCCAAATCAATTAGACCTTTCTTACCCTTTCTCATCTTCATACTATGGATAACCTCTTGAGCAATAATGATGTTATTGTAGATGTTACGGTCTGGCACAAAGCTACTTTGATTCGGCTGAATCCACTCGGGGAGAAATTGTTTAAGTCTATTGACAAATTACCTTCATTACCACTTTATAGGTCACATTACAAAGACTGATAAGCCGGACCTGGGCAACAGAGACAGGCGTTAGTACCTTAGGAATAAGAGCAATCAAGGTAGAGTTAACTGGATCCAAGCTCTAAACACCACTCCAAGCATCACAAACAAAACGCAAAAGAGATTCACCCACCACTTTCCAATTTTGCTGAAAGAAGACCGCATGCACGCCATCCAGACCAGGCGCTTTTATGTGCCCCCATGCCAAAAATTGTTAATCGAACCTCCTCTTAATTAATAGGAAAGTCCAAATCATCTACATTCCGCAACAAACTAGGAAATTTCCCTCTCATTGGAAAAGGTGGAACCACATCACTCTCACTGGTACACAAACGTTAAAAAAAATCATGGGCTAGCTGCTTCAAAACACTTAGATCTATAACCCATTCTCATCCTTCATTTTGCAAAATTTTTATCTTGTTTTTCTGACGTCGAACAATAGTACTTTGATGGAAGTAAGCGGTATTGCGATCACCTAATTGGATTTTTTGGCAATGGGACTTCTGCATCCAAAGTACTTCTTCTTGGTGCATAACGCTTTCCAATTCCAAAACTAATTCCCTCTCCAGCCGTCGTAGAAACCCCGATTCCCTAACCTCCAAAACCCGTTGAGCACCCCAAATACAAGCCTCCAAGTGTTTCTTTTTTTGAAAAATATTGCCAAACACATTCCTATTCCAAACTTTTGCTTTAGTTACAAATTCATCAACAACTTCAGGTAGCTTTACTTCCTATTTCCAAGTTTCCTGCATAAAGTCCTTGAAACCATCATGTAGTAGCCAAGCCGCTTGACACCAAAAATGCCGATTAGTTCTCACTGTCGGACTTTGATCGCAACAAATAATAAGAGGCCAATGGTCAGGTTTAATTTTTGCTGCATGGATGACTACAGCCTCAAGAAATCTCATGCGCCAAAGAGAGTTTGATAGAGCCCAATCAATACGCTCTTTAAACATCCCTTTTCCCTAGTAAACCAGGGCCCCTGAAACCCTAAATCCATCATACCGCAATTTTGGATCCAACTGTGAAACTTGACATATTTAGATCCCCTAACTGGTGCGCCCCCATATTTATCCGAAGGGTGGTTGGAAAGCTAAATATACAGGTCAAGGCCATCATAAGACCAAGGATCAACACTCACTATCTTGAGAGACTCAATTCATAATTGACACACGACAAGATATCTACGGAATTGTCTTGCCTGTTATGAGAATGACGTCATATCTACAGAACTGTCCACCTGTTACGCGCATAGTGCCTCAATATATTAAGAGACGCCTATAATTGTAAGTCACACATACACAAGGGGAGCATCACACAAATCTCAACACTCACACCTGAGCATTCTATATTCCTTGAATAATAAAATACTCAAGTCATCGTAACCTTTCATAGTGTAGTAGGTCATCCCAACCAGACCACTTTATTTGTGTTTGCCTGTGTTAAGTATCCTTCTCAATTACTGCATTAAATACTTGATAAATAGTGTATAAATTTATTTTGTGCATTATCACACTTCATTCAACCTAAGGAGTGTATTTTATAAGTAAACAACAGGGTGGAAAGCCAAGGCACAGTCACAGTAGTCCCAATTCTATTTAAACCCTCCCACAACATATTCCTTTCATCTTCCCTCGGGTTCCCATAGACAGCAGTAAAAAGCCACGGCTCAGCATTGCATTGCATAACTCGAAGATGAATGAATTGATCATGCTTTTGCAGGACATCAATCACTAAATCCACCTCCTTCCAAAGTATCTATATTCCACCTGCCCTACCCCTAGCTTCAACTCTGGTAGAGAACTGGTAACCGAGACCACTAATCACTTTATCAGCAACTCTCCCACTCACTTTTGGTTCAACAAGCACTATTATGGTCATCGTCAAGAGCAGTGCCGGGTGAACCGAGGTGAGGGAGTTCAAACTAATCTAGCAATTAATCAGACCCATACCTCAAATGAAGGGATGAATAACCCTGGTCAGCGGGGCGTTGGGGGAGGAGGTGAATGCTGGGTGTAATGAGGTAGTGGACCCTTATGGTCCTTGGATGCTGGTTCAGAAATTGGTCAGAGGTCGCAGGCGGACGATGGTGACTAAAGAGGACCGAAGTGAAAAGGGAACTAATTTAGATAAGGGAATGGACCAGAAATTTGGGGGATCTCGGTACTCAATTCTCGAGAAAATAGGGGATATGAATGGAGGTGATCATGGGATTGTGAATCATAATCTGCTACGTGAATCTCATTCACGTGAATATCGCTCACCTAATATAGAAGGACTTAAAGATGGACGTGATGAGTGGCGTAAGGAGATATATCAGGACAAGCAAAAAAATAGGAAACAAGGAGAGGGCCAGCGAGTTGGTACATGTGATATTGGGCCAGTCAAGATTGGGCCTTGTCAAATTGGTAGTAGACCCAATGACCAAAAGTCCAAGAGGAATGGCCATCAGACTCGGGAAAATTTGCTCCATAAGCTGCCGTTAGTGTCACCAGTTTAGGCTATCGCTGAAACGAGTGGTGGTGGTGTTGATTGTATGATGGTGACTTCTGGTGCAAATACATACACTACTGAGAGAGAGTTGAGGGGAGAGCCCGAAATTGGCAAGCAACCAAAACCTCCTGATGGAGAGCTGTTTTGTATTGATTCTCAGCCATATGAAAGCATGCCTAGTCTTAGTGGTACAGTGGTGCCTGAGACAAGTGTTATGCTTGATAGAGCAAGGGTTTTCCCAAGAGTGGGAGCTTCGATGGATTTTTCCTAATGATTTGGGATTCTGTCTATTTGTTTTTAATGTTTGTTTTTGTTTGGAATTGTCAAGGAGCCAAGAGCTCCAAGTTTGGGGTGACCTTCAGGATAAATAGTTATTTAATTGTGTGAGATTCATTTATTCACTGATTATTTTGTTATTGGACTGTTATACTATTTCAATGTGATAACATGATGTAATAATTACAATGAATATTTTTTCTTGGCGCATATATTTTTGAAAAGTCAACAAATCCAAATGGCATTAGCATATTTTAATACAAAATTCCTAGCCTACCCTTCCAAGACCCACCACCATACCAGGACCCACCACCATCCTGGATCAATTGTACTCCTTTCTGAATCAAAAATTAATAATTCTTTATGCACTAAATTTTTATACCAAAATATACATTAAATTAATTGATGAGATTTATTCATTTAATGACGATAAATTATTTAGTCCAAATTTTGATGCATATTTTTTATGCACACAACATTGCATTAATCTTAAAAAATTCCACAACTCTATGGACACCACAACCAATGCAGTGCCCAAACCACTACCTCCCACATAAACACAATCGCACTCTCTCATCCAAAGCCACCATTGTTTTGCCACCTCTCTCTCTCTCTCAATCCTTTTCCAGCTTACCTTCTACCTCCTCCACCACTAAATCCCACCAAATATCATAGCCTTTTCACCACCACTATGACCACCCCATTGAAAAGCTTTTGCCACCACTAAACTTGACACCCCTTCCCCATCCTTAAAAAACCATCCTTCCCCTGAATATCTCTCACCCTTTTCACCCAGCCATCATCTTATTCCAGTATAAAAACCTCCCAACAATTGCTCCAATAGAAAAGTCATTCAAAAAATTTTTTCTTCCTGACCAAATCCTCAACCTTGAGAACCCTTATCGATTGAACCCCTGTCACCTCCAGAATTCCCCCCCCCCGACCAATCCTTGAAATGACCAGGTATATATGCACAAACTCTCTCTACAACGAGTAAATATTATGTATAACGATTACATAACATCAACATTGTCATTAGTGTAATCACCCAATAAGAACTAAGCAAATGGACAAGTGAACTCTATTTTTTGAATATGTGACAAAACGATATTTACTCGTCGACAACTCCACACCGATACTCCACCTCAAACACCTTAATCCAAATTGCATCCCTCCACCACCAACTCTCTTTAAATAAAAAACAAAAGGGGCACAATATTTCAAATAAAAATGCACATCTACGAACCGCCTCTTTGTAATTAATTTGGAATTTTGTTGCTTAATTTGCCTCTTTCACCAGAATTGTTCATTAATTCAGAGCTTAGGGTTGGACAAAGAGGAGAGAGAAGGAATAGATATAAAGCATGGTGATCATGGTCTAATCGCACATTTATTCTAAACAATTATCATGATTTATGATGTCAAAAATAAATTATAACTACTTAAATTCTTGGATAATAATTAGGTTTTTGTAAGTAAGTTACATGAATTTAGCACAAAGACAGAGAAAAAAAGATAATGAGAGACTTTTTTTTTTGGTTAGGAGGATGACTAGGTTCAACCTTGTGACCTTAAAATTGAAAGTCGAGACGGCGATGTTTGAGTCAAACTCTAATCTCAATATTTAGAGATCTAATTATGCAAATTTCACGGAGCGGTTTAGAGGTTATTACTGATGAGTGTTGGTCTTAATAGTGCTTACCAGAGCCAAGACTGAATTTGGGGAGAGGTGATGGCGAGCTTCGTCAGCATACCATCTTCTACTCCGCTGTTGACACCGACCCCTCATCTCTTCCCTCGTCGCTCCATTTCTACCCAAACCCAACTCAAGGTACTCTCTCTCTCTCTCTCTCTCTCCGTATACGAGCACAAATAGGTGCTCGTAAAGATTTGATTTGATTTTGTTTGTTTGACTGTTTCGTTGCCGTTGATTTCTTGAAGAACGGTTGGGCTCGGCGATTGCTGGTTCTTCGAGTGAAGTGCGTTCCGGATCAGAGTGGAGATACGGAAGTGGAAGCAGAGACGGCGTCGTTGTCAACGTCATCTTCTTCTACTCTTTCGGACATTTCATCATTCAATTGGTATGCAGCTCTTGGGGGATTGGGGTTTCTGGAGACTACATACTTGACATACCTCAAGCTCACTAATTCCGAAGCTTTTTGCCCAATTGGCGGTGGCACTTGCGGTGACGTCCTCAGCAGTGACTATGCCGTTGTTTTTGGTATGCTCTTCATCTTATTTGTCACATTAAGTTGTGCCATTGCTCTAAGCTTGCTTACATTTATCTATTTGCGTCAGTGATTTGTATATATCGATTTAAAATGAGGGTTTTAACCTTAACGAACGAAAATGCAGTAAACAAATAAAAAGGAAAGGCATTTGAATTAATGGGAGCAACATTACTTGAAGGATATATTTTGATTCACTTGGGTATGCGTTTAAATATAGTTATTGAGCTTGCAGATTGCAATTCACCACTTCATATCGTATCATATTGTTAGATGGGTTGGTGGGAATGATTTTGATGTCAATGGAAGCATAGTTGTGTAATTGCTTTTGAGGGTGTTTACATTTATCTATTGGTGTGAGTAGTTTGCGTATATCTATAATGAGGGTTTTAAGCTTAATGAATGAAAATGCGGTAAATAAAAACAAAGAAACGACATTTGAAATTATGGCAGCAACATCACTTGAAGGCCATGTTTGGATTCACTTGGGGTTTGTAGTGTGTTTAACTATAGTTATTGAGCTTGTGGGTTGTGATTCACCACTTCATGTCTTATCAGATTGTTAGATGGGTTTGGTGGGAATGGTTTTTATGTTAATGGAAGCATAGTTGATTGTTTCCACTTTCATCTTTTTTATGGGCTTTTTATCCATTTTCTTTTTTTTTTTTTAGAATTCAAATCATTTTTTGAGGATGTATTACCACATTCCCATGGATTTTGGATTTGAACAGTTTTGTCGCCAATTTACACATCATTTCCAGGAAAAAATTATTTTCGTAATTGAGGATCAAAGTTTTGGGTTTCGATGGTGGCATAAAGTATGTAAATGTCAATACTAAGGCTGATTATCTTTCTATGATCCTGTTCTATGTTCAAGTATTTGGCAAACAAGATTGTGGATGATTGCACTAACACATATGTTGTGTTTTAACTTTGCAACTTCCAAAAAAAAATTCAAGAAACTAATTTCTTTATCAGATTTTTATGTGACTATCCTTTGTTCATTGTTTGCTGTTTTCTATTTTTGTTGGTGTCTTATTTGATTTAAAGCTATTTTTTTTTTCTAGAAAGTTTGTAGCCAATGGGCTTTTTTTACCTATAAAGCTAGATAAAAAAATTTCTTAGCGCGTGCATCAAATAACGGTTTGAGAATTTATAATTTATAAACTTGTTTGATTGCTTGTCCTAAGAGCATATTTGAAACCAAAGCTACTTATGTTCTATTGCATATTGTTGAAGTATAAATACTTAAGTTACACCCTCTCTAACAGTATAAGCTTTTAGAGTAGATGATTGTTTAACATGGTATTAGAGTAGGAGGTCGTGTGTTCAAATCTCACCGTCACCTTGATTATTTGAAAAAGATTTTCACATGCTAGGCTCAACATCTAGCCAAAACTTGAGGGCGTGTTGAAGAATAAATACTTAAGTTATATCCTCTATAAAAACCTATGCTTTTGGAGTAGGTAGTTGTTCGACACATATGAATATTCAGTTTACTTGTTGAATCCCATTGTTGCAATTGCTCTGTCCTAGATGTTTGATGTTCATTTGATTTTTACTATTTTTATATTATTATTGTTAGCGCATGGTCATATGTATTGATATTACTCTTTGATCTTATTGCTGTTTTCTGGAAAACAACTGGTTGACTTGAAATGAACACCACTCACGTTGCAAGGAAGTGTTTGAAACAGGATTTCAACAATTTTTTTTTTCTTCATTTTCTAGGTGTTCCACTTCCATTGATTGGAATGGTTGCCTATGGGTTAGTTGCAACGCTTGGGTTGCAGTTGGCTGGAAAGAATTTTCCTTTTGGAATTGGTGAAACTAATGGCCGTTTGATTTTACTGGGGACAACTACCTCCATGGCGGCTGCCAGCGCATATTTTTTGTACATCCTAAGCACAAGATTTGCAGGAGCATCATGTTCATATTGTTTAATGTCAGCTCTGTTGTCATTCAGCTTGTTCTTCATCACTCTAAAGGTTTTTTCCCCTAAAAAAATAGTGTTTCGTTGACTTATTGGTAATTCAACATTGCTGTTCTTAAGTTTACAGCAGTTATATGATTCTCCTTGGGGTTTGTCTTTGCAGGATTTTGGGCCTCAACAAATACTAAAAGAGGTGGGTCTACTGCTATGTGTAGCTAGTTTGGTGGTTACTGCTTTAACCACCTCATATAGAAGTTTGCAACCCATCTCCACAAGGTAATTGAGTCTTATGGAATATTTGCAGCATTTGTGTCATTCTGCTGCCATCTACTTATACTCTACGCTTTTCTTTTTGTTTTTTTTATCTCTGTATTTCAATTCATTTTTGAAGCTGAAATGATGATTGCTTACTACTTTTTAGAACATGGCGTACTTTAATGGGCAGGTGAACAACTGTTGGAACATCGGAATCTTTTTGTGATGCAAGTTATTAATGAGTTAATTTTCATAAAGGCAATGTATTTGAACTGGCTTAATCTTGGAAGATTGATTTACCATCATGACCCCATTAAAATTTGCCTTGTCAGTAGCTGGTTTGTTAATTAGTTTTTTCCCCATCATTTCTACTCTAGCATGTTTAGTTGTGTCTTTGATGCTTTCTGTGTTTGTCATTGGTTAAGTGAATGAGTGAATACAACTTGCAGTCCTCATTGATTATGTCCGTCTGTAAATAAGTGAATAAATGAATTTCACGAGGGTAAATATACTTGCACCAGGTGCACTAGATATTTAGTTCCCTCTTGGGTTGAAAACAATTTAGTGATTCCCTCAAAATTGTCCCGATGGAACTTTATTTCTACAGTCTGAACTCTGAAGTCATGGATGGATTATGACTTACTAGTTTATTTTGTTACTGAAATGATTCCATAGTGTGCATACACCTTATCATCTTGGCAATAAGGAAACCTTGGTTGTTGTTGTTCCATTGTTGTTCATGTGTGTCATACCTAGAGATGAGGTGATGTATTCTTCCATTCTTGTTATGTGAAAAAAAACAATTTGTTAACTCTGTCCGCCACATCTCATAACAGCTTGGCTGAGATTGACCTGCCATATGCCACAACTGAGATCACAACAGAGTCAAGTCCCTTCACTCTTGCTCTTGCAAGACATCTGCATTCAATAGGAGCTAAAATGTATGGGGCTTTCTGGTGTTCGCATTGCGTTGAACAGAAACAGGTACTTCATGCTTCTCTGTCTATCAAAAAAAAAAAATACAAAAACAACAGACTCCATCCACAAATGTATTTTTTTGAACTTTTATTTTAGTGTGTTCTGGGACTTAATAAAATCAACGTTGACAACTTTTACAGAACTCTTAAGAATCTTGTCTGTTTGCTTTTATTTCTACTACTTTGTATGTAAGTTCTCTCCGCAGCAACACACAAATTTTTCGATGTAACAAACAACTAGTTGAGCTCATATGCGGTTGGTTCCAACTACGCGAACTGGGCAAGACATTACAGGATGAGGCACCAACAATTGTGATGCCCTAGAGCTTAATGATGTTATGTGTTGTGCCACAACTCCTTTTTAAAGGTGTCTTGTTCCATTTGGGGTCAGTTTTTTAAGGGACTCTAGATTTGTTGCATGCCATAATGGCAAGGTACAATTGTATTTGGTAGAGGTCAAATGTGTAATGTTCTGTTGGCAAACTTGTTTATTTGCTTCTTTAGTTTTTCCTCGTGTTCCCAGTAGGTTGAATCTGATTAGTGACTGAGTTTCATTATCTCCTCCGCCTCGGGAATGGAATTTTGGTTAAAATTTATTATCATTGCCTGCTTTGTGTCTCTGGCTAGATGTTTGGACGTGAAGCAGCAAAGGTGTTGGACTACGTAGAATGCTTCCCTGATGGATACAGGAAAGGAGTAAAAATGGCTGAGGCATG
This sequence comes from Ilex paraguariensis, assembly GCA_963454935.2. Lineage (NCBI taxonomy): Eukaryota > Viridiplantae > Streptophyta > Magnoliopsida > Aquifoliales > Aquifoliaceae > Ilex > Ilex paraguariensis. The sequence goes on from CAUOFW020001253.1 coordinate 43,464, forward strand.
TGCAAACGTTGCAATTGAAGGGTTTCCAACGTGGGTGATTAATGGTCAGGTGAGGAAGCTCTTTTATTGCCTACCATTTCTTATATAGTAATTAGCATTTTTTTTTCTTTTTCTGTACTCAAAAGTTTTAGCATGATTCTAAAAATGCGTCCTTTCTTAAGTAATCTATCTTTCTAAACTAGACCAATAAGAAAATCTTTCTGAACTGTTCACCTCAACCAAACCCAGTCGGTATGTTGGCTAGTTCTACTTTTGCCAGCGTGGTTAAGAATGATAGCAAGACTTGGCTCCATGCTTTGAATATTCAATTATCCTGTGTGCAAACAAGGAAAACCAATGCTCTGTTAATAGATGAAAACAAACAAAGCAAAAAAATTGAAAAAATAGATGTGTGTATAACTAATGGACTTTGATTAGGTCAATTGGTAGGTATTGCATGACTTGATGGACTAAAAGATGGTAACTATCTCTCCCCTTTTCTTCCATACCTGCTCAACAATGAAGTGCAGTGAAAATACAGGTGAAATTGAGAAGTGCTGAAAAATGTTGCATGCAATGAAGCTTGAGGGTGGTAGTGCCTTAATTATCTTCTATCTTTGAAGATGCTCTGTTTTCATAGGAGGTATTTCTTGCAGGTTTTGAGTGGAGAGAAAGAATTGCCCGAGCTAGCAACACTATCGGGATTTGAATTTGAAGATTCGAGCAAATCTAACTAAACTTTCCTTGTGGGTTTAACTGTGATGCCTGTACAGCTCCTAGATAAAGCCTTAACAGCTTATGAACTTAATTGATCTTCGAAGTTTAGGCAATTTTTCTATAATTGTTGTTCTTTACCAATAACATGATACAGAGAATTTGTGATAGGTGGTGATTCTCTTTGTTGTTGAATGATAACATGAAGTCAGTAGTACTTTCATCCCTCCCCCGGCAGCAACTTCATTCGGCTTACTATATCAGGGGTATGTGTGTACATGCTAGCATGCTATGTGCTCGTACGTGTAATCTATGGGGCAGTCAATTAGCAGATTCAAACTATTTATTTCATGATGGATAATTGGATATATAGTCTTGAATGCTGATTACATGAATTGAATACCGATTAAATATCACAGTTACAGAACGATAATTTTGATTTGCTACTCAAGTACGATGTGATTTTCACGTTTTTGTATTTTTTGGTTCAATGGTCTGAGGTAACTAGATTAGTTTATGCGTATCTCGATTAATTTCTTTTTTGGTCCAGTTAAATGTTGGTTATTCGTGTCGAGACTAGAGTAATTAGGCCTTAACCCACAAACATTAATAATCAATCGTCCAGCAATATTCGGCCATTTTAATGTCCCATAGTCATTTGACTCATTTCTTTGTGTGTTTTTGTCGACTATTCAAAAAATTAATAATATATATAATTATAAAATTAATGCATTATAAAATTAAACTTTTAATTCAAACGGTTAAAGTTGGAATCGATTGAGATTTTGAAAATAAACTGTTCACATTAAATTCAAATCGAACCGTTAAATTATAAGGTAGAGGTTTTGTTTTAGTTTTTTTTTACATTTTAAAAACTTATAAATTAATTTTGGGTAGCGTAATATTTCCCAGGCTGATCCAATCCGATCGCCGCTCAAAGCGGACGGCCCAGATCAGCCTTTCAAGAAAATCCATAACCATCGGAACTCGAAACCAAGAGGACCCACATGGATCAATTAATCACGGCCTGTAGTCGTCAGAGCTGACCAAAACTCATCCCGGTCCAAAACCGAAGATTCTTCCGAATATTCCTTATCCCCCCCCCCCCCTACTCACCGATATCCTCACCCGTTTTTTTCTCTCCCATCCCCACCCCCATCCCCAATATTCTGTGTATAAATACTCCTGTCCTGTTCTCCATTAGTCACCGCAACCCTCCTAACCGTCACTGCCTTTTACACAAGACTCTATTTTCCTCATCTACGCCTATAATTTCTCCCTTCCATTCACCATCTTTCTGTCTTAGCACATTCGTATCTCTTCAACCAAGAAATCTGATAACCATGCTTTCACGCATTCCCGAATCCGATCAATTACAACTCATTGACAAACTCCATGTTTTCAAGATCCAAGGTCGTGATAAATGTGGCCGCAAGATTCTCCGCATCCTCGGAAAACTCTTCCCTGGTAAGAATTCAAATATCTCTCTCTCCGCCATTCTCTCTGCCCATGGACTTATGAATTGGAATTTTATTTTTTGGAAAAAATTTTATGTTTTTTTGTTGTTGTTTTGATTAGCGAGGGTTGTGAGTGTTGATGTTTTGAAGAAGTATTTGGAGGAGAAAATATTTCCTGAGTTGGAGGGGAAACCTTTTGCTGTGGTGTACGTGCACACCGATGTTGAGAAGTGCGAAAGTTTTCCTGGAATTTCAGCCCTACGATCTATCTACGATGCCATTCCGATCAACGTCCGACAGAACCTCGAGACTGTGTACTTCGTACACCCAGGCCTTCAAGCCAGGATCTTCCTTGCCACCTTTGGCCGCTTCATGTTAGCCGGAGGGTAAACTCAAACCCCTCTCTCTCTCTCTCTCTCTCTCTCTCTCTCTCTCTCTCTCTCTCTCTCTCTCTCTCTCTCTCTCTCTCTCTCTCTCTCTCTCTCTCTCTCTCGAATGAACAAGAGATGAATGGATATGTCAAATTTTTTTAATAGAATCCATGTTCTCTAGTATTGTTTAATTTATATAATTAAATAGGTGCGTGTTTGAATTTTATTTTAATTATATTTTTTTTTCAAAATTATCACTAAATATTTATCTTGCTTATCGTCTCATTGTTAAACTTAAATGTCAAATTGTATCATTCATTTTTATCACATATTTAAGTATTTATATATTTCTTCCTTACACACTTATTTTTATTATTTATTTAATATTTAATTAATTTATAATTAATATATTTTTAAAAAATTTAATATAGTGAAATCGATTTTTTGAACATCCCTGAAATTACGTTACGATTGGTTTGCTGATATTTTTCATTGTCTTTTATTTTGTGGTTTGAATGGGTTTGATACTGTGTGTGCAGCTTATATGGGAAGCTGAGGTATGTGAGGAGGGTGGATTACTTGTGGGACCACATAAGGAGGAACGAGATACAGATTCCTGATTTCGTTTACAATCATGATGAAGATCTCGAGTACCGTCCGATGATGGACTATAATTTGGAGAGTGATCACCCTAGGGTCTACGGTGCGCCCGAGGTGGATTCCCCTGTGGCTATGTACTCAATGAGGTGCATTTCATAGTGAAATGTGATTTAACGTTTTGCTAGAGTCGGTGGAAGCCTTTTGGGTTCTCTTTTTGGTGGATGTTGTTTGTGTAAATATTGTAGAGAATGTGAAACTGAATCAACGAAAGTATGGTTTTTCGTTTAAGAAAAATTATAATTGCATCCCTTATAGTTACCCCCGAGTATAATTACATCCCCCAATGTTTAGAAAATGAGTAATGTTATATGAGTTAATTATAAATTACATTCCGAAAGATCGTTTAAATTTTAATTTGCACTTTTAAAGATCAAAAATTAAAATTATACTCTCAAAGATAGAAATTTATATTAATGTGAACCCTCAAATATCAAAAATTTTAATTTACACCTTTAGAGATAAAATTTTGTATCAATGTGTACTTAAAATTAACTGTCATCAATTTACTACTTAAATTAAATTGATAAATTATATTTAGATCTTCTTATACTTGTCACTTAATTATTTTGACCCTTTTCACAAAATAAAAGATAATATAAAATTATAATTTTTGTCATCAATTTACTACTTAAATTAAATTGATAAATTATATTTAGATCTTCTTATACTTGTCACTTAATTATTTTGACCCTTTTCACAAAATAAAAGATAACATAAAATTATAATTTTTTATTAGAATAAAATTATATTTTTTATTAGAATAAAATTATATTTTTTATTAGAATAAAATTATATTTTTTAACGACTATAAAATCCTAATAAAAAAAACTCTCAATCTAAAATGTCCTCCCAATTGGACATTCAAATAATTATATTTAAGTGATATAGTACATTGCATATAAAAAACATTATATAAATATATACATTCTATTGGACATTAAAATGATAAGCTTGATTTTAAATTTTAGAGTATATTGGGTTTATAAAATAAAAGGTAATATGAAATTATGACTTTTTATTAAGATAAAAATATATTTTTTTAACTGTTTTATTAACAGATATCAACGAAAAAGGGTTACGTCTTACATATGCACAAACGTCATGAGATGAAAGAATAATATTCTAAATGTGAAGAGATTCAAATGATTAAGTGACAAACACGAGGGGATTTAAGTATAATTTATCAATTAATTTTAGGCAACAAATTGATAACGGTTAGTTTTAGGTGCACATTGATACAAATTTCTATCTTTGAGGATGTAAATTGAGATTTTTAATTTTTGGGGATGCACATTGATACAAATTTATATTTTTAAGGGTGTAAATTAAAATTTTTGATCTTTAAGAGTACAAATTGATATTTGATTCGAAGTACAATTTAAAATTAACCCATGTTATATTGATAAAAAAATTAAGGATTAAATAACGTTGTTGATCTCACTTTTAGGCTTTTTCTGTCAATGAGCAAAATATTCCCAAAACAAATTTTCAAAAAAGATTTTTGTGCGTGCAGGATGTTGCACAATATAAAAAACGAGAACAGATCTCTCCCTTGATGAACTCGAGTGAGTCAGTTGAGTGATCAACCACGCTGCTTGGGACAGCCTGTGAGGTCCGGTGGTAACCTGGAACGGTAACGGGAGACCCTCGTGAATTGAAGGAATGATCCAGTAAGGCTGGGGAAAGGTTCCTAGAATAAAAGAGAACAAGTTAGAAGGGCGCCGGAGTGTTTTCCGGCTTATCCCCTCTGACGATCAAGTCAGTTTTTGAAAGGGAGAGGAAGAAAAAAGCACTGAATATATTTCGTAGTAAAGAGTTTCTTGTTGCATACCGTTTTGCCTTTTATGAGGAGTATTTATACCTCAAAAGCTCATGATTGCTGTCAGTGTTGTCAGTAGATGATCATTAGGTACAGGCAGTGTACGCACTGATTCTGATGAGGAATGTCTTCCTTTCTTTAACTGCTCGGGGTGTCGAGCAATTAATGTTGTGTCATCGGGCTGCCGACTGTCTAATGATCTCCACTCGGGGAGGATGCAATAAATGTCCAGCCTTAGAGACATTTATTGTCTTTCAATTCCGAGCCTTACCGCATTGAATGCGGTCTCATCAAGGGAATGATGTAATTAAATGTTTGCTTTCCCAAGTCGCGTGTCAGTAAAAGCATGCGGTCTTTCTGTCTCTGATGTGACACAATTTGCCACGCGTCCATCTCTTATTGGCTGTGGATCCTGCCTTCATGTTCCTTCTGACACCAATTGTGTAAGACGAGACCATGATAACTAACCTAGACTAGCCTAGGCTAATGACCTGTACATCAATAACTTATACTGGAGCAGAGAAAAAGGCATTCTGGACAGGGTACATCTCGGTACCGAGGACATGCACATCTCGGTACCGAGGATAGGTACATCTCGAGCCGAGGGAAGCCGTACATGATGACCGAGGTACCATACCAGACCGAGGGATACGTGTCGGTACGTAAAACGTACTCGACACGTGTCAAGTACCTCAAGCGAGGGAGTTGTAAAGTCGATGACACGTGATCTCAGTTAACAGAATTTTTAGTGACGTTGAGGACACGTGTCTTCATCTTAGACTATTTTCAGAAAAGTCTCATCAATCTTTATGCTAAAGCAATTAATATTTGCATTTAACACTTGCTGAAGATGCATTGGGAATTTCTCAAGGTGAAATGGCATAGCAGCAGCCATTACCCAGAAAAATCACTTGCCCAGTCTCCCTAAACTTCTCACACTGACTGACCCATTTCTGTTCCTCCTCATTTAGCTGGCTTTGAACTGAACAAACATATTGGTAGTACCTAAATCAATTAAAAGAAAACTCTCCAAAAGATTGTACCAAATGCTTGGAACCCCATAGAAATCATTGCAGTTACTATTTCAGTCACCTTCAAAGAACATAAATGATGACTGTTTGTCGCAGAGTAATCGAATGCCAAGATCTTCCCCTTGTAATTAACAATGTCCAGATAATACTATGCAAGGGCGATTGCAAACCTGTCTGTGGCTTTAGGTTAAAAGTGGGTATTTACACCGAAGGGGTATGACCTGTTTTTGGAACGAGATTACTAGACAAGCTGGACGTGGGTCTAACATTATGTCCGAGGGGAAACTCTCCTGATTCGTCCGTACATGGAGACGACATAGAGTTAGCCCCAATTAACAAAGGGTCAATTGCCTTGCCCTTGAGCTGCTCCATTACCGTGTCTTGGGTCGCGCACACTCTAGTTCCCTGGAGAATGCAAGCAGAGCTGTTATTGTCCATCAATGATCAGCACGGAGCATTAATTCATCATTATTTGTCGACCGAATTTGATTGGTTAAGTTTATTCCTTGTCTCCTCGAGGCTCGACTGTTAAATAGACAATTATAATAAAATATCATATAATTAGTTCAATTATTTTAAGATTGATAATTTTATGTATATTTTTTAACAAATTTCTTATATCAGAAGGACGTACAATCGTTATTCTCTTGAATATTTATTTTTTCAATTACTTCAATCATGTCAAGTCAAATCATTGATAAAGAACAAAATATGATCTCAAATAGCAATCAAATGTTCCAACAAGATTAATTGAAGTAACAAGATTACATTATTGTCCCAAACCGATAGCCCAAAAAATTAGTAATTCTATATTTCCCCTACACACCCTTTATCTTATTTCAAACAGCCTTATTCTTATTTTCTAGGGCAAGATCTTATTCTTCTCTCGAACAAGGTTATAACTGCACCACCCAAACACACCTATTCCTCTACGGGCGGGTCTTGCTCACTTTCGCTATCTCCCCAAATTCAAAGACCCCAAATGGAACCATTTTATTCCATCTAAAAAACCCACAAAAATCTCACCTATTCGTCATTCATATTATCGGATTTACTCTCATTCCTTGATCCCCAACTGTGAATTTTGTGCTACTGAGTTCTGATATCTTGGTGGTTCGATGGTTTTCTTGTGCTGGGCTCGGCCATCTCCTCAAGAACAGAAGGCGTGCATCGACAAGTAAGATAAGAGTTTCTTGTACATAAATTATGTTTCAGTCTTCAGAATTCGGAATTGTATATATACATGCGTGTTGGGCTTATGAAAAACACCCATTTCCAGGTCTGGTGACTTCAACTATGACAGTAAATACAGAGGAGCTTCAGCTAAGCCCCTGTCTTCTCTTCAAGAGGATAGGGAGCTCTCAAAAGATGGTTTCTCGGTAAACCACGCTCGCAATTTGGTGGGTTCAGGTCTTGAGACTTATGAAAAGGGCAAGATTGCTCTGCAAAGTTGGAGGTGTGTAGAATATATTTCTGGGATTTTTATGAAATTTAATTGAGAGGGAGATTTTAATTTTACAGTTCGATTCGATTTGCAGGCATTTTGGTTTGAATTGGGCATTTGTTGACCCCAAGGTTCCAATTCGAAGTGGGGTGAAGTTCTGTGTTTGTGTGAAGGAATTTTTCCCATGGCTCATGATGCCTCTGCAGGTAGTTTACGTTAATGAGAACAGAAACGCTAACAAGGCTATGGCTTCGTTCAGTTTCGGTGGTGGTACCCTTCAGGGACACCTACTGGTTAGTGTTTCTTGACTACTTGTATTCATTTGTTCGCCAAAGGTAACTTTGGACTTGTGTGGATGTGTTTCTGATTTGTATGATTTACATGGTGAAATCATATTTAAGGTTTAAAGTATATGTTGCCCTTGTTGTCTGTTAACACAGTTAAATGTGATATTATCATGCATTGACCTTGTTTTCTAACCTAATAGAATTATGGAGGACCCTGAATGTGATTCAAATTCTTGCTTGAACCATATGCGGTACCCGAGTCTTTGGATTCTGTTTTTTCATCCCATTCTTTGAATCTATTGATGACCAGAACAAGAAATTAGTTTCTCTACCTCCTTTGTGCTCTTTAGTGAATATGCCATGCCAGAAATGACATTTTCTTAGGTCTCATTTAGCACTTTCTGCGATGGCCTGTAATAGTTTGCTTTCTGTGTAAATGGTGTATCTGAGAATATTTGGGATTATGATCTTGGTTTCGATATTGATGTTGTACCATCAATTGAAGTTTGGATGGTCTAGGCTGTTTAGGTCTTTGACTTTGTGCCCAAGGCAGTCAAAGGATACACCTAGTTCAATGATACAATAGAGTTATGTCTAGTTCTTGTGTCCAATTATTCAGAGTTTTGCTATTCAATGCGCAAGTTTTAGTTTTCATTGTAAGCTTATATTTAAGTTTGATAAATGGAGAAAAGAAAGTTGAAGAAAAGGAGTGGATGTCTTATGAATCATGTTTGATTTAGTAAAATTTTAACTAAGGTGCAAATGCTGGAGTTTCAACCCCATAATGAATGGGGAGGCGAATTGGGTTTATTTCTGATCCCTAGCAAATTTTAAAAGAAAGGTCTGATATGGTGAAATTCTTTTAGTTGTAATTTGGCAGGGTTTGTGAGTGAACCTTGTTGTAACATTCAAATATGCAACTTGAATTTTTTAACTGTAACATCTTTACCAATTAACTGCTGACTAGTTGACTTCTTTATATAATGAGCTTATCAACACCGTTCGCGAAGGGAATTTGGAAAGCTTTCCTCAGTTTGCAGTATAGTTTTTGGAGTTAAGCATTTACTTGTGGGAATTGCCCTCTTCCACATTGTACTACTGTTTTTTTGTTCCTCAGTTGTGAAATTATTTTGGCGTGAGGCCTATTACATGTGAGTAATGTTTTTGGAACTCCCTTGAGTGGTATTTAGGGGCGGCGCCAGACATTTTTCCAACTTAAACCATGTGAATATTAAAATTATTAATATTCACAAAAGTATAGTTTCATTAATGAAACGTCAATTAAAGCCGCAACCCATATACATGATCGCTATACAAAAAGAGCCAACAAAAAAAGTTCACTATAAATTTATAAGACCTAATCACCTGTCAAAAAATTTTGAACCAAAATATTGGGCTCAATCATATATAGTTTAATTTTAACAAACAATCGAAACAAACGTAAACTATGACTATTCTATTAAACTAAACTTGGGTATACGAATTACTTAACTAATCACAATAAAACTATTCAAATCACCAAATCAAAATAATTTAATCTAACACATAATTGAGGCATTTAGCCTTTTAAAGGAATTTTTTTGACGTTTATAAGTGAGACTCATATATTTGTCAAAATATCATAATTACCTATAAAAAGTATATATATTATTTTCCAAAAGAGACTTGTCTCTTTTATGTTGTTTTAAAATCTTGTTTGGATTTGAGAGGAATTACTGGAAAAATCTCTAATAAATTTAAAATTTTTTGAAATTATACTACTCCCCTAAAGTTTTTAAAATTCCAATGGGGGCAGCTGCCCCCACTGTGGATCTGCCACTGGTGGTATTTCCTTGCTAAGTACTCGAGTGCTTTGTTCTCATCTTTAGACAGAAGTCACACAAAGATGATATGCCTGTTTACTGCAGAAGCAAAACCAAATGTTTATTCATAACAGTTTGAGTTCTATTTGCCTATAATGTAGAACACACTACAACATGGTAACTGGTGTGAGACATTAAACCTTCTGGATAGATGCATTCTTTGTTATAACATTGTTGTTTGACCAGATGTAGTTTTGTAGATCATTGTTTTTGTGACCAAATCCCATATGCTCGGCTGCTAAGAAGCACATTAGGCATAGACCTGTGACTGATTCCTCCCCCCCCCCCCCCCCAAAAAACACACACACAAATGTATAAGGTTGCTTTTTTATTTTGGGGAAAAATATTGATGTTCGGAGCTCAATCTGTGAATCGGTCATACAATGCATTCATGCAGTGGTAGATAGGTATTTGTTCTCTCTCTAAGTTACTTGTATTTCTCAATTGGTTGATTGACAGGTTTGTTTTATTATTACGTCATTTTTATTTTAAGAATGTAAGAAGAAGGCTGTCCATGGGCCTTAGCAACACACATTACCACAATACCACTCTGTTGATAGGTAATATTATGCATTCATGCACTGATAGATTGGTGTACTTGTTCTCTGTTGAACTTTTACTTATATTTCTGGATTGGTCGATTGAAAAGTTTGGTTTATTATCATTTACTTCTTACTGTAGTCCAAGGCCTTAGCAACGCATGACTTTTGATAACAAGGCTCTGATATACTCTTGTAATTGGTCCATCAAACTACATTCCCTTTGCAAAGTTGACCGAGAGAAGCATCTCTACCTGCCAACTACTACTTATATTAGGACCTGCATACCTAGCAACGCTGAGTTATCCAGAATTCTATCTAGACTCGTTAAATTTTTAAGCACTTGAACATAATGTTCACAATTCCATACCATTTTTGAAACATAGTTTTTTGATAGTGTATGGATTTAGGTTATTTATTATCATCTAGTCATATGCTTAAGTGAATGAAAATTGCTTCACTAAAAACTTTACTTGACAATAATGTATGTGATGATATTTCTTTGGGCTGTCTTCACATTTTTTTTTTTTGTGATAAACTCAAATATAGTTTTGCAGGAGGTGCTTAAATTCAGTTTCTAATTTTCTTTGATTGCTAATCATATTTTTGGAATGTGGGTAACACTGATATGGCTTTGGATTTGATTGAAAGCAGGCTGGGGAAGAACGCTTCGCCATTGCACTAGACGAGAACAACCAAGTTTGGTATGAAATACTCTCCTTTTCCAAACCGGCACACTTTCTATCACTTTTTGGGTACCCATATGTCATTCTTAGGCAAAAATACTTTGCTTATCAATCTACCATCGCAGTTCAAAAACATTTGTCTTAGTATCTCTGTGGTGGTCTAGTCTTGCAAATGATCCCCCCCCCCCCCCCTCCTTCTCATGGAAATAAAGGGCATTCCTTTGTTGTATTGCTTTGTAATATGATGGACTTAGTGTTATCAAATGTACTTTCTGAAAAAACTTAGTGTTAGCAAATTGTATAAAAATGTGTCAGCATTGCCATCAAAGGAAAACAGTAGCAAAAGTTTACCATCCTCTAAGTTGCACAAACCAGTCTTTCGTGAATCTCCAAGGACATCTTCATAGCCATTTTCAACAAGCAAGAAGTAAATTAATATTCGAGTAATAATATATGCAATTCTTCTTAAATCTGGTAAACTCGAGAACAGAAAGAGAAAAGGAGCAATCTACACCCACAAAAAACACCCTATCACCTAAGCTTTTCACCTGCTCCCATTTTTACTCCTTTTCATTTAGCTTATAAGCATCCAACTCAACAACCCTATGATCCTCACTCCATAAATTGTCTCCGAGCTCTATCTAGCACCACATTAACTAAAAACAGCTCCCCACAGGACCCCACCAGGTGTATGTTTCTGGTCGCTCCCTTGTCTACAGAAAAGGAGATTGTTGTTCCATTGAACGATAAATCGAACAATATAGTTTTTCCCCGCCATTAACAGTTTGTAAATGATAAGTTCCACCCAATGACAGTACCTATATTGATACCAATCGGTCCAGTTCTTGTCTCCTGACTTGTAATAGGTGGTCATTACCGTGAACTCATCAGCAGCCCTATGCAATAGTACTGTTTTTCTGGCATAACGTTGAGCACATGGAGGGGAAGATAACGATGGATTGACATAGTGAAGATCACATGCTTTAAATAACTCGGTAATCCAAAAACCGGAGAAATTCCACGTCTGTGGTGAAGTATTTCCTGGGAAAAGCATGATTTGAAAGCCTGATAGCGGATTCAAAAGACGAAATTTGCCTGGTGGAGTCTTGTATCTTAGCCAACCAGCCTTGAAACACTAGAAGAACACGAACTGTTTCCGGAATCATAGACGGTGTTTTCGTTGAGATTAAAGTATCCGGTACCATGCAGAGCTTCTCTGGGGTGGATCTCGGAAAGGGTAGTTTGAGAGGAAAACAAAGAGTTTCTTTAATGGAGGAATGAATATTGGATCGCCATACAACGCAGACGGAACATAAACGCAGAACATTGATGTGGTTGTCTAGTTGTTGTGGAAGGTTGGACCACGAGAGTCTCATCCACGTCCCCTCCAATATACTTTTTTTTTACCACACTATCCACCATTAATAAGTGAGGGACAATCTGACTCCTAAGAGTCTTCTTCTCATAATCATCTTTAATGCTTACCAATGCAGTAAACCCTAGAGTTTCAAGCTAAAGAACGATCCACAGAGGATCTTAGGAATTTTTTTGGGGGGGTCAGAACAGAAATTTATTGACTCTGATGCATCAAATTAGATCAGCACCTGAATAATATTTTTCTATTTTTTTTTCGCCTTTTAGAATTGTTTTTTTGCTGCCAGTTGACTGTTCCATTAGTGTTCTGGGGGAAAAATATAGGCAGAAAAGAATATGAAATCATTAGAAATTATAATCATATGTTAGACCAAGTTGGTTTACTGATAATAATGTTACTGATGACATTAGTTTTGAGGAGGAGGAGGAGGAGGAGGAGGAGGAGGCGGCGGCCATGGAGATGGATGGGTGAGTGCAGTGGAAGTTTTTCACTTATCTCCAAGTCATTTAAGAGCTGATGCACAGCCTTGTGACCTAAGAAGTACGGACACGAACACAAGATATAAATATGACACGATATGAACATGCAATTATTTTACAAAAACATAAGACATGGACACATTGGGGACAAGTTGAATAAATATATGTATTTAATTTTTGTATGACTAATAGTTCATGAAGTTGACCCAATACACATGTTTATACATATTTTTGTCCAAAGTAAATGGATAAATTTGGCTCAAATGTAATCTAATTTTAATTTTTCCATTAATTTTATTAGACCAAACAAAGACTCATAAAACAGATCAATTATTAAGTTAGCTCATCCAATGAAATATACAAGTTTTAAGTTCTCATTTAATTTATGCCACATTTGATCTTTTTCAAGTTGATAAGGAGATAAGACAAAAATCTGAGAAAACTAATAATGACATGCCACACATGGCAATGACTTGATTTAAACTCGATCGTCGGAGATGACTGCTGATCGATAGACACCTTTGGTGTTCAATTGCTCAAGTTTCGTCTTTTTTGTCAACTTCTTCATTGTCGTTGTTCTCTGTCTTCATCGACCTCAGTTACTGTGAATAATCGAAAATTGATAAGTTGGAGAAAACATATTCAGAATGTGTCCGATTATCAAAAAAAAAAATCAGACACTAATTTTTACGTATCCGACATGTGTCCGTATCCCAGACATGTCGGACACGGATAGGTAAGGACAAATAGCATCTCGGTCCTTCATAGCTTATGAGCCTAGACTCAATGGAATTGGATTTGGAAAAAATTTCGTCTTCTTTTGGTAACTACTAGAGGTTTTTTTTTTTTTTTTGGGTCTTGGTAACTATACTAAAAAAATTTATAGAACCCACTTATTCAAAAGATGATATGCATTTGAATTGCAATTTTTTAGGTTATATTTGGATTGTGCAGCATTATAAGAGTATTTTCAATAAAGGCTCAAACCCTTACTAAAATTTGAGTAAATAAATAAAAATAAAAAGTTTGATTTGGTATATACCACTCTAATGGATAATCCTTTTTTTAAAATAAGAGAAATTTAACTTTAAAAAAGGGTAAAATATGATCATTGGATCTTTTAAAAAATAGTATCATCTTACCATTAAAGATTTTGGTTTTAAAAAGGGTCTCTCCTGATTTGGGTTTAGACAAGGGTTTTTCTTTATTTGGTATGGATATGAGTTCAACATTGGAGAAGGTTTTTAAAAGTTTTTAACTCATTTTAAAAAAAAAAAAAGTTTAAAAAATTGTCCATATTGGAGATTGTCTATCCTAATCTTCAAATCATATAGAGCATGTTTGCTTCATGGGTTTGGGTGAAATTCATGAGTTTTCTCAAAATAGTTCAATATAACACCTTATTCCTTGTTTTAGTTGTAGATTTTAGGCTTAGAATTTGAATTCCGACCCGTAAGTAAAACCCATAAATAGGGTTTCAATAAACCTACGAGAGGAGGTGGTTTGGGTGGATTTAGTCAATTCAATAGCAAATCTTATGTGTTATTTGTGATTAATATTTTGATCCTATATATATATTTGTGTCACTTATTAAACATGAGATTAAATATGATACATTGCTTATCCCTATAAACAAAAAAGATTGCAGTTTAAAAATGTAATTTCAAAAAAAACAAAAAGTCTAAAAAGGTTTATAAACCCATTCTAATCCCTTTCTTAATAATTATCCAAACAGCCCCAGATAGATTTGGTCTCACATGTAAACTTCAAAATTATCGAACAGTCAAAGGATAGGAGATCAAAGCAGTGTCTTGGAAGAGCCCATGAAATGGCCCAAGTTGAGTCCCAAGGCCTATCCATTGGATTAGTCCTAAGAGTAATCTTTGTGATTAAATAATCGAGCAATGCTATATAGCTTAAATAAATTTCAAAATCAGCAACCCAAATAACATGACATACGCCATGTCATTTGATGGGTTCCACTATGTGTTTGCTTTGTCATCACATGAAGCCTGATGAGATCCAAATTTTATTTCCCTTTTTTTTTTTCCTTACGTTATTCAGTCTCCTCAAAATGTAAAACTCTTTCACTATAGCTAGGGCTTTAACGGGGAAACAAATTTGACAAATCCAGCAAGATTAACAAGTCTGGTAAACACGAGATTTTTTTGGGTTACCATCCTATGCCATTTATCCAAGGTAATTCATTAATTTTTTTTATTTATTTTTTTATTGATTTCTCTGTCTATCGCTCTTCTTGCTCGATTCAGTACTCCTTTCACCTCTCATGTATCCTTTGCTTCATTCTTTCATTTATTTATCTTCCGTTATTTCTTTGTATTATTTGTACATTCGACAATTTTTTTGACCTGGAAAATAAATTAGGGTTTGATATGCCACACATAGATTTTTTGATTTCTAGGCTATCAAAATTAGGTGATTCAAAGTTAATTCCATTTCAAAGTATTTTGGTGGGAAGTCATGAATAGTGAAAAACAATTGATATGAATTTTGTGGGAAGGTATTAACAGTGAACATATGTACTTAATTTTATTCACATTTACAATTTGTTTGATTAATGCATATAGTTATACGGTGTTAGGTGGTTGTGAATCTTGTGATACATAATAGTGTACTTGAATTTTGGAAGGTTATTTTTTTAGAGCATGGAAGAGGAATTATCAAGTTGTTCCAGATGTATTGAATTGAATGATGAAACTATGGAAAATGAAATGGAGAAAACAAAAAATGTAGAAGTTAAAATAGAGGAGGTTAGGGTGGGAATGTCATTTAATTCCATCGATGAGCTTACTGAGTTTTATACAAGATATGGCAAAAGAAAAGGGTTTTTCAGTGTCTAAGAGAACATGTTCGAGAGGAGAAGATGGAGCATTAAGGTTTTTGACATTGGCTTGTTTTCTTAACAGAAAGCCATTAAGTAAATCAAGCAACCCACTTAAAGAGCAACTAGTTTCAAAAATAGGATGCAATGCCAAGCTTCGGGCCACCCTTGAAATCAATGGCAAATGACCTCTATTGTACTTCACGATAACCATGCATTGAGCCCAGGGAAATCATGATTTTATCGGTGCAACCGCTTGCTTAAACCATTTGTGAAAAAGAGACTTAAGCTGATTGATAGAGCTGGTATCAGAATGAACAAAAATTTTAATTCATTTGTAGTAGAGGTAGGGGGATATGACCTGCTGTCATTTCTAGAGAAGGATTGTAAAATTTATATTGATAAAGTATAACGATTATGGCTCAATGAAGGAGATGCTACTACAGTCCACAATTAGTTTCTAAAAATGCAAGCTGACAATTCTGATTTCTTCCACATGATGGACTTAGACGACAAGGGACGGTTAACAAATATTTTTTGGGCAGATGCAAAGAGTAGAACGGCATTAAAGAGTTTGGCAATGTGATTACTTTTGATACAACATACTTGACAAACAAGTATGATATGTCATTTGCACCATTTGTGGGAGTAAATCACCATGGACAATCGGCATTACTCAGGTGTGGACTGATCTCAAGTGAAGACACTGAGACATTTACATGGTTATTCCGGTCTTGGCTTACCTGTATGAGTGGAAGTCATCCTAGTGCAATTATTACAGATCAAGACAGAGCAATGCAAAATGCAATTGAGATTGCTTTTCCAAATGCACGACCTCGGTGGTGCTTGTGGCATATCATGAAGAAATTGTCTGAAAAGCTAAAAGGGTATAAGCAATATGAGTCTAACAAATTTTCATTGCAAAATGTGGTTTATGATTCATTGGCAAGAGAAAAATTTGAAGAAGCTTGGTGTCGATTCATTGCATAGTATGGCCTTGAAACTAATGAATGGTTACTTAGGTTGTACGAGTAGAAAAGTCATTGGATGCCTGCATTTGTGAAAGATATGTTTTGGGCAGACATGTCTACTACACAACGAAGTGAGAGCATGAATTCATTTTTTAATGGGTATGTCAATTCGAAGACCGCTATGAAATAATTTGTAGAGCAATATGAGAATGCATTACGAGTTAAGGTGGAAAAAAAAAAGCAAGAAGACTTCAATTCTTATAACTCATGGTTTCCTTGTATAACTCTATATGAGATGGAAAAACAATTCCAAGATGTTTACACGAGGGCAAAGTTCAAGGAGTTCCAAATAGAAATAACAAGGAAAATTTGTTGTAACTTGTCTTCATGTCAACAAGGTGTTCGTGTTTTTGTTTATGAAGTATGTGAAGATGTACCTTTGGAGAAAGTTACCGAATTGCAACCTTCAAAGTTTCATTGGATGAGGGCAACAATAATATGAACTGCAACTGTCGATTGTTTCAGTTTAGAGGAATATTGTGTAGACATATCATTTTGGTGCTCCTACATAAAAAGATTTCAAAAGTACCTGACAATTATATCGTACAAAGATGGTGCAAAATTGTCAAAAGAAGACACACCAAAGTTTGTATCAGTTATGCTAACTAGTCTGCAACATTTGAATCACAACGATTTGATAAAATGTGTAATGCTTTCTTTGAGGTTGCTAACTTGGCTACAATAGTGAGGATCGGTGTTCAAAGGTGGTGACACAAATTTCAAAATTAAAAGAGGAGCTACACAAAGATGTTGATGCTTGTGGAAGACAGCAACCCAATTTCATTAACACTCACAATAATTCAAAATCATGTGAAAATGATATTAGTATTTTAAAAGAGAATAAAAGCATTCTTACTCGAATAGTTGATCATAGCAAGGGCCAACCTCCAATTAAAAGGAAGCAGTCTATAGTTGAAAAGGCAGTGAAGAAAAAGAAAGAAAGAGAAAGGAAGGTAGAGAATCAATGTGGTGTTGAAAACTTAGCCAAACAAATATGAGCTACAACTAATGAGGGTGCTAAAGTGAAGGTATTTTTTTTTTTTTGGCAGCCACATTAATTTTAATACTTTGCATTCAACATTTTTTTTCTAACTTCGGAGAAGGCTAACTTTTTTTTGCATGTTGTAGGAGTGCGAGGAGATTGTAGATGAATAAGGTGTGGTCGAAACAGATGAGAATGTCACATTAAGTGTGATGATGCACAAATTGGCTTTGTGCAATATCAACAGTTAAAAATGTATAAGGGTGTAATTAATGAGCAATAAATAGGCAATCAATGGTAAAACAGTAAATAAGAGTCAACACAAAGATTTATAGTAGTTCCTACAGACGGTGTCAAACTGATGATGCACAAATCGGCTTTACGCAAGATCAACAATCAAGAATGTATAAAAGTGCAATTAATGAGCAATAAATAGACAATGAATGGCAAAATAGTAAATAAAAATCAACACAGATTTATAGTGGTTCGGTCTGGATGACCTATTCCACTCTCAGGAATGACAGTGGTGGCCGGAGATCTTTATTGATGAATAATGTAGCCGGGAGAGTGCACTCTAGATGAATTACAATGTCTTGGAAGAGAGGAGTAATGTGTGTAGAGAGGTGTGTAGAGGTTTCAAGGTCATGTCAAGATGTCTCTCCTTGTGGAGAAAGCTTACATTATATAGGTTTAGTAAGGCGGTGACGTGAGGGAGATGACTTCTACCATTTTGGTAAGTATAATTAAAGCAAGATTAGATCTCTGTGCATATCCTCATATTCTCTTCATCGTCCTCCTATTTATTCGGAGGATGATCCTGGGCTTGGACTTGAATTGGTGGATGCTGGACTTGAATTGGAGTGAAAGAGTTAAAAGGGCGAAGGACTCCACGAGGTTGTTGAGGAGAGGGAGCAAGGGACAAAGGAAGGAAGGATTCCTTTGGGCAGCACCCCTTTGGGGTAGCCCCTTGAGGGTGTTCCCCTTGAACTCCTTCTTGACTTTGGTTTTCCTTGACTTGGGCTCCTCCTTGACTTGAGCTCTTTCTTGACTTGTTGACTTGGGCTCCGAGGTGACGTGAGTCTTTCTTGATTAATTGGGCCTAGACCAGTTAATTTCAGGCTCATCAAAGGGTAAAAAATTTTTGTAGTATATTGTTTTAAACACCATTTATTCATTTGACATTGTGTGTTAAGTAAATTATAAATAAATTTTAAATTATATATAGGTGGATGAACATGCTTTAAATATGGGTGGATGGAGTCCTGAATTTAAGCAACCTGTCAAGTGGCCAAATATAAGTGGTTGGCCAATGAACATTGGAATAAGTTCATTTGAGCAACAGTATAGGGAATAAGGATAAAGTTTCCATCCATTCCAACCAAATGTTCACCCGGCGTTTTATCGTGATAATAGTTTTGAAGTACAAGTAAATGTGTTTTTTTTTTAATTTTGATTTCATCTTTATTTGTATTATTTATTTTACTTTGATTTCAGGCTTAATATTACCCAAATTGGAAGAGTACGCAATCAATAATTGTGCAACCCGCTAGTTTCGCCTCAAATTTTGAATTGAATGAAGACACGGAAGTTCAAAAATTAAAGAATCATTTTTTTAAATGAATGCATGTATTGTTAAGTGTCATAGATTTGTATTGTTTTAAGTGTTGCTGGATATGAGACTTGATATGAGACCATTAATTTTGTGTTTGTAAGAATTGTTGGAACTTATGGAACTTGTATGATTTGGGCCAAAATTTTGTTCTAATGAAAATTGTTGTGTGTTCAATTTAATAGTCTTTGAATGGTGGATATATAGTCATAGGTCTGGCTAAATGCCCTCAATGGTTTCGTGGAATAGTTACAGATCGCATATAGTTATGCATTATTTCTTGATTGTGTAGCATTCACTCATACTCGTCAAACCACATGATAAAGTTATTACATGCCAACATTATTAACAATGTTGATTAGTTACTAAGTTAAAAAATTAATAAAAAAAATTAACCAAAATATTAAATAAAAAAATTAACACAAAAATTAGTCAGAGAAATCAATAAAAATTTAGTTAAAAAATTAACCCAAAAAAATAGTCAAAGAAATTAGTGAAAAAAATTAAAAAATAAATTAAAAAAATTGACGAAATACCTTAGATAAATGGCGGAGGAAGATAACCCAAAGAATTTCGTGAAATTCTAACTATGGAAAAGGGACTTCACGTTTTGGGCAGACCGAATAACATTAGGAAATAAGACAAGAAATAGGAAATCAGAGATGGATCTCATCAGGCTTCATGTGATGACAAAGCAAACACATGGTGGAACCCTTCAAATGACATGGTGTGTGTCATGTCATTTGGGTTGTTATTGTGGGATTTGTTTGGGCTATATAGCATTGTTCTTTTGGTCTAATAATGCTAAATTGACCAAAATTAGAAACAAAAAAGAGTGACTAAATAACATGGCGGATGACGTGGAGCCTAATCAGCCTTCCACGTCAGCCGCCATGTCACTTGGACACTTTTTTTAGTCCTTAATTTTGGTCAGCGTAGCATTACTTAATTTCAAATAGTATTTGAATCTCAATTTGTACTCTTAAAGATCAAAATTCTAAATTTATACTCTCAAAAATAGAAATTTATATTAATACGCACGTAAAACTAATAGTTGTTTGTTTGTCATCTAAAACTAAATAGATTAAATTACATCTAGATCCCCTCATGCTTGTCACTTATTCATTTGGACCCTCTCACATTTAAAATATTATCCATATATCTCCTAACGTTTGTGCATGTGTAACTCATAACCCCTTATCGTTGATATCTATTAATATAACCATTAAAAAATATGATTTTATCTCAATACAAAATTATAATTTTATACTACACTTTATTTTGTAGGTTCGTTATACTCTAAAGTTCAAGATCAAACTTACCATTTGAATGTCCAATATAATGCAGATATTTATATAATATTTTTTGTATCCAATACAATACATCACTTAAACAAAATTATTTAAATGTACAATTGGGAGAACATTTTTAGTCATATTTGAATTCTCAAGAGATGTAGGTGTAATATTTTAAATGTGAGGGGTTAAGGTGATTAAGTGACAAGCATGAGGGAGTCTAGATGTAATTTATTTATTTAGTTTTGCAAGACAAATTGACGGCTGTTAATTTGAGGTACGCATTGATAGAAATTTCTATGTTTAAGAGTGTAAATTTAAATTTTTGATCTTTGAGGGTGTATATTGAGATTCGAACGATCTTTTATGATACAATTTAAGATTAATCCTATAATATATTATGTTTCTAAAATATGTCTCAATAACATTATTGTTTATCCTAATGGATTTTTAACGGTTCAATAGAGGCCATCCCATGGCCTCATGGATCGTCAGGATGGTGGATTCTGTTTGTCACTGGTTGATAAAGTTCATAATTTTATGCTAAAATGTCTATTTAATTAGGTATAATTGATCAATTTTGCAATAAACATTGATTCGATGGTCAAAATTATTCATCAGTATAAACGTATCAAAGTCAAGTTATAAACGTATAAAATTGAATGATGACAATCTCAAAGCTGTCTGAGGCAGGAGCAAACTCATATTATGCACTGTCGTAGCATCAACTAGTACAAAGAAGAGGCATGATAGCGAAGATCAATCCATCTCAATCTACAAAAAGCATTGTCTTGGGGCATGTAATCCAAAAAGATAGAAAGATCACTCGCCCGATAACTAAGAATCCCATTTCAACTTTTCTATTTCTTATTCCCAAAACAAAACAAAAAAAACTATTCAATTTCTTATCATTAATTATTCATATGACATCTTTTTAGGATGGTCAATGTGTTGCAAGTTTTCACATTAGTTGGGTAGAGGAAACATGGCATAAGCAATCAATAATAAAGTCATAAAAATAAAGTATGAAAATAAAGCATCCTAAGAGACTTTGGATGTGACTGGCATCGGACACAAAAAGCTAAAAAAAGAATTGAAGTGATTGGCTGATTACGATCGAGGAGGATCTGACAGGCTACATACATGGCCGAATTGTTGCAAAAACCAGTGAGGGAGTGACCAGAGTAATGGACACTTCAGCAAAACAAAAAAAAAAGCATTCTCCCTTTGTTTCTTCCCCCGATTGGCGTTGGAATGGATGTTGATGAAATAAACAAGGAACCAAGTAGTTGACAAAAAATGGATCGAAAAACTTTCATTTAGCAGTACAATCATTGAGTAAACGAGACGACAACAACTTATTTGAATCGATTATTAATAGCACTGTGAATTTGAGTTACAGAAATTTAGTAATCGAATGATAAGGTTTTTTTATATCATAAAAGAGGGAAAAAAAAAACAGAGAAAAATGACAAGGGTTGTTTGTCATCTTAGACATCAAGCACAGCCAATGCACTGAAATTCATTGGAGTCGCAAATTCTGGTCCTTCACCATAGAGGAATGTTAGAGCTGCAAATTGGGACGCAGACTGCGTTGGATGGATCCAATCCCAGAAGAGGTGGTCATGGCGATTTGAGCAAACGTTAGCTGTTGGTGTGCATGCCGACTCTCCGTTGAAGGTTCCGTTTCCACAGCAGGCTGTTTTTACCTCCTCGAAACCTAAGAAAATTTCAAAGAATTTGACATGTTAAGGTCTTCTATTTCATTGTTATGAAGTTGTATGTTCTAGGAATCACAAAAATTATTGACTAAATAGGGTTAGACCCGAAAAACAAATGGTTCATTTATTACATCGTTGTTATTATCGTTATAATTATAGATATCGTAATTAGAAGAAAGGATGCCTACGGTTTGCTCTTGGATTGTGGATAATATTCATAGTTATTGCATAAGAATTTCCAAGTGAGTACTTCACTCCATTAAATGCAATACTAAACTCCAGCAAGAGGTTCTCAGTTGCATTATAGAAAGCTCGTGCAAGTTCGTTCATTTCCTCTTGACAACCACCACCGCTGGTGTTATGAGCACGTACAGCCGGAACACACCCAATTGGTGGAACACCAATTACCGCAAATTTTCTAGCTCCAAGGTTGTATAAATCCTGAAATTTAATGACCAAAAAACGAGATCTTTCAAACCATAGTCTTTAATTTTTTGAAACATTAATCAACACAAAAAGATAAACATATTTTTTCCCTAGTAAGATAACATTTGATCTATTCATAAACTTGACCATTGAGGGACAGAAAATAGAGATTTAGACCTTTAGATGGTTACAATAGGCCTCAGTGAGATTGATCAAGAGGGTTTCCGGTGGTACAGTAGGTTTCTCTTGATAATCGAACAGGTCGTTGCTTCCCACGCTTATGATGTACAAGGAATTTGAAATCAGGCGTTGGGCTTTGTCTGGACTCAATACTGCTGTTATATTTGCTTGAACAGTTGTAAATTGTTGAATTTGCAGCCCTAGAGGAATTACTTCTCCCTGTTGGATTTTCAACATAATGCAAACATTTTTTTTAGAAAATTCGTATAGTAAATAAGTTCCATCAAAATAAACTTTTGAAATCGACCAAATGAAATGTTACAAAGCATTAATTGTACAGTCGCTACACTATGTGTGCATATATATAAACACGTCAAAAAAAAAAAAAAAAAAAGATAACTGGCAAGATGCCCCTATTTAAGAGTTTTCAAAAAAACAAATCTTAATTAGTATTTCCGAGTCCGATTCACCAAACCTTACCTCTTTTGAAAGGAGTGGATAAAATAAAAAATCACAGGCACACATGAAACGTTTTTAAGAAGTAGAAAAAATTAAGAGAAGAGAGAGAAAAGTTTACAAATTTTTGCCCAGTTTCATGGAAAATTCCAGAGCCTGCGGATGCAAAGTTCACTCCACGCAGTACAGTGGTGTTGAAGGTTGACATGCGCTTGGTGAGAGAGAGAAAAGGTGGCGGGCTCTTCTGATAATCACCCAATTGCTTCACTACCCAAGGGTAAACAACATTAACTTCAAAGACCAGGGAAGCTTTAGCTTTTGAATTAATGTATATATCATGCAGCAGCTTACAAGGTGAAATACTTTTAACCTAGCACAACCAAGTCCAAGATGTAGACAACATATATAGTAAAACTATTTTTCGATATCATACTATAATTATATAAAACAAAGGTAAATTTACAATTTTTGGTGACATCACAACCAAATGCGGTGATTTGAGACCGATTCTAATATAATGAGAATGTTTGAGATCGATTCTAATTTTTTCGTTATACCTCATTTACCTATAAGTTGTCGTAAAGGTAGTGAACTATACATGAACATATATACACATATACATATATAGAGGCTGTGTGTGTGTCTCTCTCTCTCTCTAGTGGAATTTGTGGATTCCTACCAATCATGTCGGCAGTGTTGTATCCATTGCTGAACCTTCCTGTTGACTGGGAGTAAGGATAATCAATCCCGTAATAAGGATAGTTGGCTTTGGCACTACTGTTGAGGTCGTTGTTAGTCCCAACATCTACAATGGAATCACCGAATACAAAAATGGCTTCCAAGTCTGCCTCAGCTAAGTTCACAGAAACAATGGCCAGAGATAAGAGCAGAACCCATCTACTTGCCATCACAACTCTCTCTCTCTCCCTCTCCGCGTCCGTTTGAGAAGCTTGAGTTTCAACCTGCAATTTATACCATGAAGTGTCAGAAATAACAAGGAGGTAAAGTTAATTAGGTCATTGTCAAAAACCTTAGGAAAAATAAGATTCACTATGCTGAATACCCTTGTAATAATCCACAAGAAATTAGTTCAAAACGAGGATATAATATATGAAATGTGATTTAATGACAATCCAATAATACACATAATTTATCCTCGTAGACCAACCTAGTTGATATGAAATCCTATAAGATGATTCTCATCACGTTAGCTAATCACCGTTCTAAGCCACAACCTTAATGGACCGAATGCATCAATTGTGTAGCCTCCAAATCACGACGACTAACGACTGTAATACCATTAATCTCGCTTAGTTTGGGTTTAATTCGCACAACTTTTATATATTTTATAGAATAAAAATGTAAAGCTCACACTTATATAATAAGATACATTTTTCACCAAGTATGTTGTAGAATTGGATCAAAAATTCCTGATTAAAAAAAAAGAGTATAAATTATAAAAGTTTAGAATGTTGGTGTCCAATAATATATCCAGCTAAAATAATTATAAAACTGATCCCCTTTGGTTAGAACGATGAAGGTCATTTTCATCCTGCTAAGACCAAGAGTCTTTGCTCTCTCCATGGGAACCATAAATTTTGGCAGTATATGCTTCACAAATCTGAAGCTAAGATTCTTCTCTGTTGCTATTGGTATTATGTGGTGAATCAAACTCGTGTTTACATGGACATTTTATATAATCTATGTTTAAGGAAAATTTCATCCGCCTAAATTCAATGACTTCTCTTTTCGATTTTGAAATTTCACTAACACTCTTTGTCGGTTATTGTATGTTTACGCTGTTAACGGTGAGGATTATTTTACAGAAATACCCCTTAGTATTTTGTAGAGTAAATTTCATTCACGCTCCCTATAAATAAGGTTAACTTCAATGACACTCTCTCTTGATTCTAGAATTCATTACACGTCTTTTTGTTATATTATATTAACCTTCAAGTTCATCAATTTAATATTTAATTTTTTTTTAAATTAATATCCTTTCTTTAATTTAAACTAAATTAACATTCAATCTTATCAAATCAACACAAAATTGATTTAATTTAATCAAATTAATATTATTTATTTAATTTAACACCAAATTATTATTTAGTTTCATCAAATCAATACAAAATTGACATTCAATTTTATCAAATTAATATTTAATTATATTAAATTAATATTAAATTTTATCAATTAACACTAAATTAATTTACTTTTATCAAATTAATACTAATTAATATTTAAGTTTATCAAATTAAGACCAAATTTATTCAATTAACAATAAATTTTATCAAATAATATTTAAATTTGATATGCGAAGGGTGATGTGTGAAGAGTGGTCGAGTGACGTTGTGAATGACAGAAGATAATAGAGGAGTTGAAAATGGGTGGGACTTTGACATTGACTTAATTGATTGTAATTTTTATTATAGAGAAAGCATTTATAACTATAAAAATTATAAAAACTCGATTATGCTATCAAATGAGTGATTATGTGGCTAATATATATATATATATATATATATATATATATATATATATATATATATATATATATATATATATATATATATATATAGTAATTTATTAAAATGCTTTAAAATGATAAAAATTCATTGAGATCAATTGAAAATGATTATAATTAACCTTATTTTTTGGTAAAATGTTAAAATTAATTTTTTTTCAATTTTGTTTTATTTTTTGGCATTTTTAAAGAATATATAGTCAATCGTGCACTTTACCTACTGTCAAAGACAAAAGTTATTGTTAGGGGGTGTTCATGATTCGATAGTATAAATCAGAAGGGGGTGTAGTGAAATTTCATAATCAGGGAGAGGTGTCATTAAATTTAGACCTATTTATCGGAGATGTGGATGAAATTTTTTCTTTATTTTATTATTTTTTGTAAATTATAGTTTACTAATGAAACCCTTTTTCTCTCTCTTTTTTTTTTTTTTACCATTTTCTTCCTAGGAAATTATACAATTTAAAAAATCTACTTAATGCATAGAATGAGAAAATTTTACAGAGATACAATAAAAACTATAAGACCTCTGGCTTTTTCTCATTAATTCTTAGAAAAATTCTATCGGTTTCATAGGCTTTTGGAGTATAGGAAGAAAATGTGTCATTGAGTCCAAGCACAAGGTTATTTGCCCTATTATATTTTTAACTTACAATGTGCACTTAGCGCAGCATTTCTTTTTGCAATCAGATAAAGAAAAAGACAGTCCAGTCCAGCAAGGCAAGCGAGACGAGAACACAGCTACTTAAGCTGACCTTGATTGCATCTCCATCACCCACTTACATTGTTTTTTTTTTTGTATTATCCTCGATTAATTTTTTCTTTGATCCGATCAAAAACGGATCATTCATGTCAGAATTAGATAATTCACGAGAAATAAATCTCTCATGATTTAACCTCAAAAAAATTATGAAGTTTCGAACTCAAGATATACGAGTTTATAACACATCCCTATCTATAATAGACTTTCCTTTAAAACAATTTTTTTTATTTTTTAATAACACGTGAGTTACTGAGTTTTGAATCTTAATGGAAATCTCACATTTATGTAATTGTCCACACTAACCATGTGCTTCAAATAGACATCTACGAGAACTCAAATTCACGACATTCTAATTTGTTTTTGTTATCATTATAGATTTGATTACTAAATCAACCCGTATAAGCCAACAAGGAAGGCAAATTGCCCCTATATTTTATCTTTCCATTTTGTCACGGATCACGTGATGGATTTAACAGTTTTCCTTCCGCCGTTAATCCCAAAATGTTCGTCGGCTGCTTCGAAGTGCAAACGATCATTTCTTAGTTTACCAAATAATGTTAAATGACAAATACAGCTTCAATTTAACAAGATCCGTCGATCCAACATAAAATTGACACCAATATTTATTGGAATATGTTTAATCTTAATTATTTCAAATTATATAAGTTTGAACTCGCTAAACTGTTAAAGAAATAAATTGGCACAAACCCGATTACGCCCAACTACAAACAAATTGGGCCACATTGAACAACTTTGGATACCCATTGAGAATCTCACGTAAAAAATGTTTTTGAAGGAGCAACAAATCTGCAAAACGATCCAAATCAACGTTAATTAACTAGAAAAGAGTTTTCAAATCATTAAAAAAAAAAAAAAAGGAAGAAAAAAGTTTAGATTAGATATGCTCGAAATTGTGGCATCATGTAGTGTGTGTGGTATGTTGATGTTGAAGTTTATATGAAGTATTCAGATTTCTCACCTCAAGGACTCGCAGTGAACTAAAGAAACAAAAGAGAATATTTCTTGTTTGTGTACTTCGTTCTGAACTAAGCAGGAAGCTGAGTAAACAAAGAAACATAGAAAACAAAATGAAATTAAACACACACATTAACAGAAATTAAGAGAAAAACTGAAATGCGATATCAATTTGACTTCTAAAAGAAAAAAAAATGTAAAGATATACACTGTTCATTTTCTTTTTACCTGATTTACAGTCTAAAATCATTCGCAACCCCATTGCGATGCTAAAGATGAGGCAGGAGTAAAACGAATTTCTGCACAAAAATCGGGTTAGTATGACAAATTTCTGCACTGGAGTGTGCCATCCAATCCTTGAATCGGCATTTACATACCTTGACCTATTAACCATACACCAAACATCATATCGTACATCTTAAGTATCTCATCCATCCCTGGACATACAAAGGTCCATGAAAACCAAGGCTATAACTCACAAAAATAAGTAGTTTGAACCCTAAATCGTAGCACAATGGTTTCAGGTTGTGCACATCCAAGTGAAGATCATCCCAGCCAATATGTTTTTAGCTTGTAGATGATACGACCAATTGTGCAATTTTAAGTTGACCATTCTTCTTTGTCCTCACAAGAAACTGATGTGACAGAAGATGGTGAATTGGTGATAAGTCTAGCCAGAGTACACTAAGTAGATGATTTTGCCAAGTCCAACCTTCATTCGTATGGATCATCGTCATCAATGGTTGAAACTCTATGCTGTTGAATGATTAATACTGAACCACTAATATCAAAATCTGAAGAAGCCATAAAATCCCCTACTGTACCAAGCTCCGGACACTCTTCCCAGTCACTCATTCCAGTTGTTAGAGGTGAGTGCTTTCGCCCACCCTTCCCTGTGATGAACAATGAATACATGTCTGCCATGTCCCTTAAAGCCGATGCAGTCTCTGCCCCGTTTTCCACACACTTCTCTACATATCCCACTTGACCTGATGTCACATACCTGTACTATTAACAAATTAGTCTAGGAAAACTTCCACCGATAGTTATGCAGAATGCAATTAATAGGATTAGTTGATTCAATCCTTAAGAGTTCAACAGAAACTTTCATAACAAAAAGACCTTTAAAGTGTTGTTACGGAGAACTTTTATGATGTTTAGTCATACCTGTTATAAAAGTCCGTTAAGACGATATTGTCTGCCTCATTCTCCATATCACGATCTGATATAGCCATCAAAACATCATCCTCTTTATGTGCAACATTGACCCCCACACTGTGGCCTCTTGTTGATCCTTGAAGAAACCTAATAATCGTGAGGTTTATATGATGATGTGTGCCAAGACGTTTACTAAACCCCAAAGCCTCACGGTCATCAGGTCCACCAAAAAATAAGGTAGCAACATGTTGTAAAGATTCGGAGCCAGAAGCACGTGAGTTGCCAGCTGTGAGCCCCCTATCTACAAGTATTGCAACTGAGCACTGGGCATGGCGGAGGACTTTCTGATTAGTGGTCCTTATACCCTCCTTTCCATTCTCTAATTTTCCGTCAATTCGCTGGTGCTTGTGGAAAGGGAGGAATATAATAGATGCACGTACGTCCTCAGCACAGTCACACACATCCTCATGCATGCTAGCAAAGGGTGACACAACTTTAAGCTGATGAATCACCATTCCTGTCTCTGCAGAGAAGATGTCCACAGCATCATTGATCTCCAGCACATCATTACCACCATAGTCTTCCTCATCACTAAGCTCCTCATCTTCTCGCTGGTGATACATCAAATTGGTGTTGGTTTTTTCAGGGAGCTCAATCAGGTGCATCAAGTAGGGGGTGATGGCAACATTTGCAGACCCTTTTGACGCAGCAATGAGCCCTACCATGGTTGCTACTGGATGAGGACCATGCACACAGGCTAGCATTCGCAGTTCACTCTCTGGATTTTTTGCTTCAAAGGCTATATGCTTGTAACTGAGGGTATCATGTTCTCTTTTCACCATGAAAGCTATCAGCGGTCCTGAGATCACCGAATTAATCACTATTATCGATGTCATCAAACTGTAGAATATCTGACTCAACACAACCTACACATAAGAGGCATATCCAATTCAATCAGCCTTCCCTTGACTTGACAGAATTTAAAGAAAAACATAACAAAGTATTAATCTAGTCCGGCAACAAGTGAGCGTAAGAGTCTGATATTGATTTTGGCAACGACATATAAATCCATAACTGTAAAAAAACACAATTCCAAAATACCAAACACGAGGTGAGCCCTACTTTGTAGGTTCTCAACATTGGATGTTCTTTATTCACTATTAGACCAGTTAGAACTTCAATTGATGGTACATGGACTTTTTCATGAAATCTCTTGTTTACTATTCAAGTCATTTCCGTCAGTCAGGAGAATTTTACTAGTCATCATCAAACTAAAAATTAAATGCTCAATTTGTGCAAATTAACATTCAAAGCATGCTTTTGATAGTTACATGGATCATTTTGGAATTTTTTTTGATAGTATAATTATAACCATCTGGAGATACGAAGTACTTACTTTGTTCTGCAGTCCCACTGTTAAAGTCACAAGATCAACATGGCCTTTCAAGTTCATTAAGAAAGCAAGGAGAACACCCTCATGCAGTGGAATCTTTAAGTAATGGCAAGCAGCAACGGTGCCGGTAATCTTGCCACCGATGCTCAACAAAATAACAATGACAACCAGGAGAAAGTTGCGCCAAGTGTTTATGACTGTTACATCTGCTCTGAACCCTGCGAAGCCGAAGTAAATTGGGAGTACAAAGTTGTGAACTGAATATGTCAGTTTGATCAATAATGTCCGAGCTGTTTTGCCTCCCCTCGGAAACATTGAGCCAATGAGTAAGCAAGCGATAATGCTGCTAAATCCCATTGACTCAATAGCAAGTGCTGTAACAATGACGATACCCAGAATGAGAGAGAACTCGAAATTTTTAAGGTACTTTTGGTTCCTGTTCCTCCGGTTTAACCAGTTAGCTACGTACATGTTGAGGACGATAACTGCTACAACAATGATGAAATAGACGAAGCACAACAATATCCATATCATGAATGTATATTTGTATTTGTTTCTGGAAAAAAAAATCAACACTGATACAGCATACATGTCACTTATCAACGAAGAGGATATGGCCATCCGGCCAAAATCTGAGGTTGCAAACTTTAAGTCAGCCGCCAGACAAATCACAATGGGAGAGGCTGTGTTTGCTAAGATAACTATAAGCATTAAGGCTGTCATGAACATGGAGCCATGTACTGCAGTCTCTTGATATATAAAAGGGGTTATGGCTGCTGCAAAGATGGTACACATTATGCTGCTACCACATGCAATAATGCTTGCTGGACGTGAGTTGCGCATCAGATAAGGAACATCCATCTCAAGACCGATCAGAAACATAATTACAAATCTAGCATACAAAGCCATAGTTTCATAGTAATCTGCTGTAAAAGTCTGAAAGAAGAATTTCTTTACTCCTCCTATTTGTGACAGCCCTGAGCGACCTAGCACGACCCCTGCCTGTAATTCGAAGTGCCCAAAAAAAAAAAAGTGACAGCGTAAGACGAGATATTCTGGTGTCAAACAACCATCTCTCACTAATTAAGGTGTAATTAAAGTTATGCCACATAAAATTTAAGCTTCATGGTGTACAAAATGTGGACACAGAGAGAGAGAGAGAGAGAAATGGCAGAATTTTTGCAAACCATCTCTGAGATCACAGAGCTCTAGCTAACAAAATTGTGCACACCACACAAGAGAGGATTCTATCTTAGGTTCAAAAAATTCGCATTGCAATCAGGCTTTTTTGCAAGCTATGCAACCTCCTGCTTGCTTAAGTTAATGTTAATCATTTTCTGAGAAGACTTCAGAAGCTTATTCTGCAATGTCAAATAATTCCAGCAGTCGTGTTACTGATCTGTTTCGGATGCATACTCATTAGCTTGTTCTTTGCTTAAATCAGATAAGGGTACTCATCAGATAAGCAAGTCTTTCAGATTTTCTTGCTCAGTGTAAGCTGGTATAGCAGGCATCTTGCCCTCTTTTGTATATCAGACTCTTTGACTCTCAATGAAACATTTATATAGGATAAAAAAAAGTGTTCAGATAAAGTCAAAGCACGAAAACATGCTTCCAATCATTCCGAAACACCAATCATTCTATGACAAGAGTAATGCTACTTGGATTTGCTAATCTAACCCACTTGCAATGGATTACTGCTGGGTCCCAACGCAAACCACTACCAATCCAATGAAAATAACAAATTAGGCAAGAAAACTAGGTTCGAGAAATGTTTTTGTTTTGACGAACACATATATCTAATATTACAACTAGCAAGTTGAATCCTCAACTTATAAAAGAACAACAATTGTTAAGATTAATACGATTTCCATCTACTTTGATCCAATGGAACAAATTTCATTCTAAATTTTTTTTTCTGCTCGAAAATATCATTTTCTCTTCCAATATCAGACAACTCAACAAACACGTTCTCCAATGTGCCTACTAATTCACACCTATCTCCTAGTTCACTTTAATTTTAAATTGCATAACTAAAATAAATAAATTTAATGACCATTGTTCAATTTTTGATATTGGAGAGTGTCTTTAGGCACCGGATTATTGTTAGTACAAAACAACATATACATATATATGCCAAGAAGTTCGGTGAATAATGTTTCTAATTTCTTCTTCGGATAAGACGTTATAATAACAACATTTAGCCTCACCATTATACCTGATCTACAGCATCACCATTATACGCCAAATTAGGAAAAACATAAGAATCCATGTTGAATTTCTGAGCATAAATTCGTCTGTGCAAATGATAAATACATGCATGTGAGCAAACACAGACACATAATTTCATGTGTTCAGATGACATACTTACGAGAATGTGAGCGAGGGGTCCAGGTAGGCCCAAGGGCTTGAATACAAGTTGAAAGAAGTGTGAGATCACGAGAATGCAAGAAATCTGCGCACCAGTCGTGAGAACTGGATTGAACAATTCATCGTTGCAGGCCACACGCCTCGTCTCATTCATTTCAGGCAATCTAATTCGAAGGACGAAGAAGAAGAATACAATTCAAGTAACATGAGATTCTGATTATAAGTTTTTTTTTTTTTAGTATATAGTCAAGGAATTATGGTGAATGAGTAATGATGAGAGATGAAGGTTGAGAAAGCTGGGAATGATGATGAACTCTTCTTTCCTCTTTTGCCTGATCGTCTTTCTCTGTTTTTCTGTGTGATGGATAGGAGCGAAGAGGAGGGAGGGAGGTGGTGGTGGTTGCAAGTTTGGCTTAGCTTCACATTCCTTGTTTAGAGGTGCATACGGTCGGGCGTGCTTAACGGATGATATATAGACAGGTAAATGTGTATTTATACCACCCCTTGTATTTGGTTATATTACATTAGACACCCCATATGAAAATTAAATAACCATTCCCGTATAATAAACACTGTTTTAATGATAGGCTACTAAAAATAAAAACCTCTCTTTATAGGGATGAAATTCAACATTAAATCTAGTGCATACCCACATTTGGTATGCACATGAATATATCACTATTATAATTATATATTTGTATATATATAATTATTGTACCCCTACATGGGTTTGATGAAACTCATTATTTAAAGTTTAAGACCAGGGCCAATAACGGGCCGAGTTTAGTAACTCAAACTTCAAATTTTTGGTTAAACATGAGTTTTGTACGTTATTTGAACTATTTTTTCCCAACTCATCTTCCAAAACCTCCCAATCCCACTTACCAAACAACTCCAAATTGTCATCCCATCATCACACCATCCCACCCCCTACATTTATCTGCACCGTCCCACCCTCCACCCCCCATCATCACCGTTGCCACCACCACTAGGCATAGCATATAGTTATTAAAACCGGACTACTCTTCAACCCAATAGAGGGATGGGTTAATGTATCACTTTTTCAACAATTAGGTTAATTGATCGGATAATAAAAAAATAAAAAAATGTATGTTAAGAAATTATAATTATTATAGAGATAATTTGTTTAGTATAATAGTAGATCAAATAAAAGTATAAAAAGAATCATAATTTATTAATATTTTAGATAATTTATAAAATTTAAAAGAGCATTAAAAAATTACACCAACAAGTATTAAATAGCAAATTCTAAGAAATAAACCTCAAAGTATATAAATATAGAAAAAAAAATTCAAAAGGAGAAGGCATAAAAAGCACATGAGAAGTCATACGAAGACCCAACTGACTAAAAGAAAAAAAATACGAAGATCCAAAAACAAAGACAAATCCATGGTTCTATCCCACGTCGAAATCTCATGAGAAAACAAAATAATATATAGCTTCAACGATCAAATTTTGTTTTTATGTATTGTTTCAGTCATCTAAAAAATGAAAACGTTTTAACGTGTTTCGAAAATGTTTCAACTCTTTTCAGAAATATAATAAAAAAACATAAAATTTAATAATTATTTTTTTTAAATTGATCGAAATATATCAAAATATCTTGAAACATCACGAAACAATTATGTAAATATATTAAAATATTACAAAGCATCTCAAAATATTGTGAAATACCTTAAATTTTTAGAATTTCGATTATATATATATAAATATATATTTTTTAATTTCGATTATATTACTGATTCATTTTGAACTCTTTGAAAACAAAAATATTTTAAACGTTTCGAAACAAAATTTTGATGCTTCTGTAACCTATAAAAAAGTGTGCTTTGCCCACCTAGACTTGAGTCTGCGTGAAGGTCTTGAAAATAGGAATTACAACTTTTACAGCTTATTGTAGAGGCCTTAAATATCGGCAGCCACTGGCTGAAGATCAGTTAAAATTTGAATTAATCCGATTCAAAAAATCATCCGAAAAAATAATTATTGACATTTTAATTTCATCAGAAGTATTTCAATTAAATTTTATTTTATTCTAGTAAAAAGTTTATGAATGAATCTAATTTTGCTCTAATGGTTCAGACTCGATTCGCTTCTTCACTGCGAAGGCTAAGCACAACCATTATTATAAGAGCAATTCAACTCAAACCTAGTTTAAAGACTTGGTCCATTACAATAATATTAATTTGTTGATTTAATGAATCACAATCATTAGATCGACAGTGAAAGACTTATTTTTGATCCAATGGTTATGAGTGCTTATATCAACAAATTAGATTCAAAAAACATTGCTAATCTATTATTATCATTAAATTTATTAATGAATAACAATGCTAGGAAAAATCACTGATAAGCCTTCTTTTTTCTCCAAAATATTAATGAAGTTTAGGATTTCTCGGGAATAAATTATCAAAAGTAAGACTTAATTGTCCTAAGTAAACATGATAAGACTTGATGGTTATTTTAGAGAAAAAAGTATAAGTGGTTCTTCTTACTTTATTAGCAATTCAATAATAACATGAGTAAACTACACAAATGGGTCTTAAACTATGACCTTGTGTTAATTGAATCTTCGAATTAATTTTTGTGTCAATTTAGCCCTTAAAGTCTAAAATTTTAACAATTAAGCCTTTTTGTCAACAGTTATTAAGTTTTTGGATGAAATGTCTCACGTCCTCACCACATGGACAACAAATTAAAAGTATTTTTGACTGTTCGTCCGAAATTTATCAGACGAAGAACTCTATTCCTTACACCTATCAATCGAAACCCTAAACAAATTACATAAAATTAGACTCTTCAAAGAGCTTGTTGGTCTGCTTTGTTTGATGGGTATGAAAGAGGTTTAGGTAACATAAATGTAGTCTCTTTGAAGAGCTTATTAATTTGCTTCGTTTGATAGGTATGATAGAGATTTAGGTTTAGGATTTCGATTGGTGGGTATAAGGAATGAGATTCTTCGTCTAGGTTTTGTACAAATAGTCTAAAATATCTCTAATCCAGGGCCCGCCCAAGCCCTAAGCAGCTAAGGTGTTTACATAGGGCTCCAAATTTTAGAGGGCACCCATAAATATTTATAATCATTTAATATAATAAGTCTAATTACATATATATACTAATCATTACCCGTGTCTGAAAGTACTATGTAAAAAAAAAATCGCAAACAATTGTCCAGCTTCAAAAAGAATGACACAAAAACATTCATACCAATTCTTTCAAAATAATCCAAAATATACTGTCAATTGTGTTCTCCATATTAATAGAATTATTACAAAAATGTACAGAAAAACTCTCTAAAACAACATCACATATACAAATACCTCAAAACAAATATTGATTGAACCTAATAAAATAATTTGTATAAGCGCATTAGCATAAACACATAAAATTAGTCAAATCCACTATTAGCATAAACACACATAACATTGTGTGTGTGTGTGTGTGTTACAAATAATTGAAGGATTTATGATATTTACATAACAAAGATACACCACGAACAGGTCCAACATGTATTGTCGAACCAAATCAATGAGAATCCCAGATCTAGATCACACCATTATGAAGACTTGCAAGGATCAAAGACAATCATTGTGACATTTCATCAAACATGTGTTGTGCTAACAATTATATTAAACTAAAGCAATTGGATATAATGATCTAGCCCCTTCACTTGGTTACTCTTTGATCAAAATTTAACCTTGGAAAACAAAAATCGAAAACAAATAGAATTAAGAAACCAAAATTGCAAAAAAAAATAGAGCTAGAAGTTAAAAATTCGAAGAACTTACATAACCACTGAACCTCTCTATCTTACACTCTCCCTGTCTTTTCGTGTGTGCAAATCTAAAGGCATTGGATATACAACCAAAAACCTCAAATAAAACTTGATAAAAATCAATTTCAAGTTTCAACCAATCACTAAAAATCGGATAGAAATTAATGTCAAAATTTGTATATTTACGATTGTCTATGAGTGTCAGCGTGCTGCAAATATGTGTTTGTGTCAATTTTGTGTAAGGGTGGTGGTGAGGTGCTGTGTCAATTGTTGGTAGATTAGGGTTATGAGCGGTTTGGGGCTATGGGAAAGAATAAGAGGGGGGGAAAGGGGTTGTGGCTATGACCGAGGGTAGAGGCAAGTGTGAGATAGAGAAGCTAGGAGCTGAACAGATAGTGAGCGAGAAAGAATCACTTGGGGGTGTCACATGCATGGCAGTTGTTGGTGGTCATCGGCGACAGTGATGATCGCTAACTTCGTTGTCGTGGTTGTCGCTAATGGTGGTCGATGGTTTTGTGGCCGTTGATGGGGCTTCTGATTTGCAGGGGGGCTGGGTTGGGCTATGCGACATAGGCGCTATGATGAGGGAGGGAGACGTTGGGAGACATGAGAGATATAAGGGGAGATGTGGTGCTGCGATTGTTTTGGTTTTTTTTTTGTTGATCATACAGAAAAAGGGAAGGATAGGGAGTCTTACGTTGGGTTTTTCGGGGGGGGGGGGGTTTCTGGGTTGGGTAGACAAAAATAGAGAAATAAAGAGGCATAAGTGAGATTGAGGAAGATTTGAGAGATTTTAGAAGAGAGAGGTGTGAGTCAGAGAATGAGGAAGAGAGATTTGGAAAAAGTTAAAAGCACTGATAATTAAAAAAGGAAATGTTGTTAGGCGGGAAAACAAAATTCAGTACTCACTGTAAACCGTTAGATCAATATTTATGTGATGATTTGAACTGTCTTTTATGTTGGGATTACGTTATCTGTTAGATGTGTTTATGTTTTGTCTCAAAACGATCTGGACCTCACTTTGTCTCCAAAATTCAAACTCAACTCTGCTTTACTCTCTCTCTCTCTCTCTCTCTCTCTCTTATATATATTAGATATGATCTAAATTTTGAAGGCCCAAATTAATATTTAATTTTGTTAGGGCTAAAATTACTCTCTACTTGGTTAAACTCAAAATTTGAAGGGCCTCTATTGAATAATAGGCCTATAGATATATATTATATTTTAGATATATTTCAAATTTTTAGGACCCAAATTTTAATAGTTCAATTCAATACCTAATTTTGGTAGGTCTAAAATTACTCACTATTTGTGAATTTTTATTTAAGTTTTTCTAACTCTTTTGGGTGTGTGTTATAATTGTATTCCTCTTTCTCACATAAAAAATTTATATATATTATTTATTATGGAGAAAAATTATAAAATTAGTTGTTTAAATTGTTTGTGTTATCAAAGTTTTGTACTCCCATGTGTGCACATAACTCGTGGGTAAAAAATGATTATTTGTTGTATTAAAATTATTATTTGCTCACATATTTTGTCATTAAATTGCTCGTTTAAAATTTAAATTGATAAAAATTTATTTGCCCTCAATTAAGTTTAAATGAATTTTCTATACTATCTATTGAGAAAAAATTATTATCAAAACTTGAATATAAAAATTTGATCAATATTTTGTATTTCAAAAAATAAAAAATAAATTTATAATAATTAAAATATTATATATTAATAAACAAAATATTAATAGGCCCATATAAAATTTTCGCCTAAGAAGGGCCCACTTTACCTTGGGTTGCCCTTGCCCTAATTTGTTATTCATGTGGTGAGCACGTGAGACATTTCATCTAAAAATATAATGACTATTGACATAAGGGCTTAGTTGCTAAAATTTTAGACTTTAGGGGTTCAATTGACACGAAAATTAGTTCAGATATTTAATTTACACAAGGGTCATAGTTTGAGGCCCATTTATATAGTTCACTCATGTTATTATTGAACTAGTCATTACTCGCACCTGAAAACATTCTTAACACAAAAAATTCGTCAAGGAAACGGAGATCAAAGAAATTCTTAAATAAAAAAAATTCAAGGGTTGAAATGAAGAAGAATCATATCACATTAATACAATTCAAGAATCCCCAATAACTTAAACTAACACTATTACAAAATTATCATGTCATAAATTTTTTCATGGAGGCTCTTTTTTTCACGAGATAAGTGTTCATTTTTTCAACATCTGGCTAAATCTAATGAATAGACTGTCTAATTTTAATAAGGAATCTCATTAAGAACACAAAATTAAATCACTGAATCTAATCAAACGAATTAACCACATTGAATTACAAATCAAATTTCCAAAAAATAAAAAAAAAAGTCCAACCAAACTAACATTGTCCAACAGATCTGCTTGTAGTTGTGAGGACAATTGATTTAAATTCTTTACTGTTGTGACTTCTCGGATTCTATAAAAATATTCTCACGCTGCAATTAAACCAAATTAACAAAATTAAAATTTCACCACTTCAAAAAAAAATTGATTTTAACTGATCTTTTGTCATTTCAGTATTTATTTTGTACTATTCAAATATTCAAAAAATATATGAACATTAACAAGAGAAAAAATGATGCAATTAAGGCCAAAAATGTTATGGTTTGTTTTGATTTTTTTTTTTGTGCAATTGGTTTCACTTATTTTTTTTATTGGTAATTATCTTGACTTTGAATTTTTATTTTTTTGGTATAATTGATATCACTTATTATTTTTTTATTAGTGATTAGCTTGGCTCTGATTTTTTTTTTTGATGCAATTGGTATAAATTTTTTTTTTATTGGTGATTAGCTTAGTTTTGATTTTTTTTTTTGTTTTTTAGTGCAATTGGTGTCACTTATTTTTTTAATTGATGATAAACTTGACTTTGAATATTTTTGAGTAAAAAAGTCCAATTAAAATGGTCAAGACAAACAATGTTAAGAGAGATAAAAAGAGAATATGAGAAATGAGATAGTGTGTGTCTAAAAGAAATATGAAATAGAGAGAAAAAATTATATGAGAAATAGGAGAGTGTGTATCTAAAAGAAATATGAAATAGATAGAGGATTATATGAGAGATAAAAGAGTGTGTTTAAAATATCTGACAGAGAGTTATATACGTACGAGAGTTGGGTGTATGAGATAAAGAAGAAGAGAGTTATATGAGAGATGAGAGTTTTAGAGTTATAAAATGAATGAAAGTCTAATATTAATCGTTGTATCAAAAAGTTAAGAAATGATTTGAGTCGGAAAAAGCTTAAAACAAAGAAATCTAACTAATTTATTATATAGATTGCTAATAAATTAGGAAGAATTACCAATAAGTCATACTTTTCCTCCAAAATAACTATTAAGTCCTATCATGTTTACTTAGGACAATTAATTATTACTTTTTATAATTTATTCTGAAGATTTATCGGTAATTTTGCGTAGCATTGTTATTCATTAATTTTTTTTGGATCAAAATTATTCATTAATTGACACAAAACAGATTTAATTAATACGAGTCGTAGTTTAAAGGATATTTATGTAATTTTGTCTAATAACATTATTAACATGACAGTAAGTTTCAAAATCATCTTCCCATGGTATATTAATTTGTGATTCGGATTGTGCGTGGCCCCGGTCAAACCTTTGGGGGGTGGGTGGTTGTATTTAATGTCGATTACTCTATCTCTTTCTCTAGACTTTTGTTGCCTCTTCTTCAAAATTTTCATCGCATTTTGATGACCAGAACACAGCGCCTTTAAAACAAACAGTTGGTGGGTAATGAGACGCAACTGGTGTTACTGTTAGGTTTTGAGGGAAAATCGTTGAATGAATGCTGGCAAATGGGTCTATGCGGTGGCCCTTGCAGCGAACGGTGCTTTCACTTCTTCCCATGTCTCTCCGATCCAGGTACGTATATGCCTAATTGTGTGAAATATTGTGTTGTATAATTCGTTTGATTTGATTTTCCATACATACAATTTTGTATTTTTTTTAGCTCGGAGATCGACGTTGTGTTTGAAAGCGGCGTTGGTGATGCTGCATCTAGTCTTTGTGGGCCTCCTTTTCCTTTTCGATAGAGATTTGATCGAGAAAACCCGAGAAAAACCATGGTAATACGTGTTTTGAGTTGTTTGAAGTTGGAAGGCATAAGAATTAGGGTATTACTGTACAAGTTTGGACTTTAACTAAACTGAACTCAAGGCACGATTGTGTCCACATTGTGAAAATTGAAGAGCTTATCTGCTTCCTATAGGGTAGTCAGACTCTGTGGAACTCAAGATTTTAATGGAGGGTGGTATTTTTGTATGTGGAAAAGCCATAGTGAATGAACCAAGTTAAAATACTGGCACCCAGTTTTGATTTTCATGTCCATGGACAATTGGCACACTGAACAATGTTATTTGACACAACTTTGTCTGGCATGTCAATGAAGTTGTAAGGTTGAAATTTTGCACAACCCTTAGAACATGGATCTCACACACTTGCATGATTATCAGAAATTTGGGGAGAGAATTTCCTTGGGTTATTTGGCATCTTAGTTGTATCAACAACTTCCTTGGTTGATGTTTGGTGCAAAAGATGTTTTATAATTTTAAAACTTGCTATTTTTTTTGCTCTAAGTTCTCTTTTCTCTTACAGGTACACAGCACTATACTTGTCATTAGTTGTTGCTACATTGGGTCAATATTTCCTAACCTCTGGTTCTTCTCCGGGGTAATTGTAATCCACAATTTCTCTCTTGCCAAAGGCGTTAGTCCAAAAATTGTGTGTGGAGTGCAAAGTTCTGTTTAGTATTTGTTTCTTGATTTTTTTTTTTTTGGTTTCAGCTATGTTCTTGATGCAATGAGGGCTGTAAATGAGAGAGATGCCTTAATCAGAAGGACGCCAGTTTCCTCAAAGTAAGCACTAATTTCCCTCTTCATTCAGTCGTTCACTACAAAGATTTAAAAATAAGGAAAAAGAAACTAAGCAATTTCATATGCTTTTTTGTTAAGAAAATACGTGGAGATTGTAGGAGCTTGCTGCTTGAATATAGATTTAATTAATTAACATAATTTTCTGCCTATATTGATGTTATAACGATCAAGCAAAGACATTCTGCTCCAAGCAAAAGTGGCAGCGTAGTTATTACTGTGGATGCTCACCCATTGAGAAGAAATCTTTTACAGAGTAATACAACATCTTGGACAAAGCTTGTGCTGGACATGTATCCTCCTGGATCATCTGCTAGGTATGGAAAATTGCATTTGGTTGTCTGATGATAGTTCGTTCTTATCATAGCAGTTATTTCTTATATGCACATTGCCACATAACTGTCATTTGTTAGCATTTTGTTACGCCCCCATAAAGACTGATGTGTGTAATAATCAATCATCTTGCTCCTTGTTCATCAAGTTTAATTCTTTTAAATGTAAAATGTTTGGCAACTTTGCAGCATATATCTGTATCATTTATATAAGTTGATGGTTGTAAGTTGCAAATAAATAAGCAAACACTTTATTGCCACTTGTTGTCTGGGCTATAGACCTTTGTTAGTTGTATCATAAACACAGTCAACCCTGTAATGCCTAATAAATAAAAGCACGGTCGAAATATGACTTTTGGTCGTGCTCTTGACTCGTGAAGATTCTTGAAAGCAGGCTTTGGTTCAGTTTGTTTGAAGATTGAAGACTAGTGGGAGAGCAAATGGGAAGGAAAAAGGTTTGGCAACCACAAAGGGAAAAGCTATCATCTTAATTGGGAGTGGAACGTGAATGGATAACTGTGTTTTTTATGTTTCGTAGGTGACAAAGCAATAATTTTAATGGTGAAATTAAAAAAGTTGGCTTTGTAGTGCTTAATTTTCCTCTAATCAGAAGACACAAATTGAAAAACATGGTTCACTCCTTTTCATTAACTATTTAAGAGTCAAACATTGGTTATTCTTCTAGAGTTTCTAACAAAAGCTTTTTAAGAATACAGGTCAAGAAAAACCTTAAAGAGACATATATTTATTGAAAAAGAGATCAATTAAGAATGAGTTGAATTTTTTTTTAGGTAGATAAATGAGGCAATTTTTCAGCAAATCTATGATCTTTGTTTCTAAAACTGATTGGTGGGCCGGGTCCCATATATATTTATTGCTTTCTTTTTTCTTCTTTTTCAATTATATGTATTTAGCTGTTAATTTCATCCAAGAGGCAATATTTGTAGAAGTGGTAAGGCTTCCACATGGACGGCCCTTTATTGTCTGGCTTGGGTAGCAAAGAAATTAGCCTCTTTAAGTTAAAGGGAGAAATATTCAAACAGCATTTGAAGTCTTGAAAGATAGGTGTAGTTCCTATAATAAGTGGGCTTTGCTTGGAGGAACTCAGTTTGGTTTAGTTAAGTTGCACTTGGTAAGTGGCTATGGAGATATTTTTTCGATAGGGAAGGTTGTGGAGGGTGGTGCTTCTTGGTGGTTGGTGGAATGCTGTATCTATAACTGCAGGGTAAAATTTAACACCAATTCACCTAACTTGATGTTAGTTCCATAACAATGTATGTTTTTCACCATTAATCCAGTTGTGCAATTTAGAAAATATGCTACAAATTGGAGATTCTTTAACTGACTCTCTCTCTGTTTTTCAGAACTTGGACTTGCTCTTACTGTCATGTTGTGCAGGTAGTATTTCCTTATCATTTTATTCATTTTTACAAAGTACTCAAATCTGTGATTGATCACTGAAGTCAGGAAAGAGTAAAAAAGTTTGTGCAAGAGTTGAAACAACTTTGCTTTTTGTTGCATCCTTGGTTTTATTTTGTTTTTCCCGTGAAATCATAAAGAGCACCATAATGTATGCTGGTTCATTTGCATGTCTATCACAAAGTACGCAAGCC
The DNA here is from genome assembly GCA_963454935.2 of Ilex paraguariensis. Taxonomy (NCBI): domain Eukaryota; kingdom Viridiplantae; phylum Streptophyta; class Magnoliopsida; order Aquifoliales; family Aquifoliaceae; genus Ilex; species Ilex paraguariensis. The sequence continues at coordinate 86,568 of CAUOFW020001253.1, forward strand.
CTTATTAAAGGAGAAAATGAGTGGGTTTCAATGAACGAGAGATGCATTAACAATTTTTTTTTTTTGATAAGAAACATAACTTTAGTTGGTACAATCAAAATTTTTACATAAGGCTAAGTTGGACGAGATTCAAGCTCAATGAAACAAATTACAAGGCGGTGAAAGAAAACCAAACATGACATGATTTTCAAAGACCCCTTGTGTGGATACCAGTTAGATGGATATAGAGTTCTCTTTAGGCTTGCATGTGTGTGCTCATACCCACAGGGAGCAAACGGTTATTTCAAATGCAGTGTAATTTGCTATTAGCCTATTACTTGTGCATAGGTTCAACAGTATGAAAAGTAATTGAATAGATGGATTAGTTAATAACTAAATAAAGAAGACAGGTGTTTGGTCATAGGCTTACAGTTGCTTTTAAGGTTGTCACAATAATTGTTTGGTCACGTTTGGTATTATGTCTGATTATTGTTTATTTGACCTGCAATATATGTGCAGCCGCCAAGGGCAAAACATTGTCATGATTGTGACAAATGCGTTCTTCAGTTTGATCATCACTGTGTTTGGCTTGGAACATGCGTAGGGCAAGGCAACCACTGTCGATTTTGGTGGGTATACTTTGTTGATAGTAGAGAAACAATATCATTGATCAATTATCTTTTGCTTATTCTTTTTTAAAGGGGTTCTTATGATAAGGTTTGAGGTTCTGTATCAGTAATATACTTATCTCATCTCATGTTTATTAGACCTTAGAGCTGATGAGTGATATTTTCTCCTCTGTTCATGGGTTTCTTTGTTTGTTTCTAAATCTCAGTTTGAATACCTTAGCTTATGGATAGAATAATGCATGAATTCTACCGCTGACAAACCTGACATGAAAAGCAAAATGATTCCATGATGTCTAAAGTGTATTCAATTTGAAAGTTGGTGTCACTCTCCTAACCTTTTCTATGCTTGCTGGTGAAAGTGGAGTTCCAATTTCTGTGACTACAATTGTCACATTTTGATTTTCCTCTTTCCTAATTTTGTTGAATTTTGCATTAGCCATTTAGTCCTTCATGCGCGTGTGCCTATGCAATCCTTTTTGTGGTCATAAAGTAGTACCATAAATTATTTTCTGGGTTTCATGGATGTAGTGGAATTGTTTACATACTAAAGGTGGAAACAAACCCAGTGTTTTTCTTTTTAGTAAATTATATCCCAAAGCTAGTTCACTTTTCATTTAGCAGTTTTTTAAAATCGTCGAGATATTTTTTTGTAGTCTACGTATTTGAGAGTTGTGTGATTTATTCCTTTACAGAAGAGGTTCTATATATTTTAATTTCTTTGTATGCAAGATTGGTATTATGATCTCTTATGAGATTACTAGTTATTGTCCGTGCTTGAAGACACTGTATACCATAAAAAATGTCAATTAGATTCAATGATATTCCCCTAAAATCCCACACTAATCTTTGGAATGAAATATCCAAGCCATTTGGTTGACATCAATTCTCCTTAAAAACCCAGATTCTTGCACCATTTAAGGAGATCAACCAAAATATTCCATCTAACTAGTAGCTTGCTCCCATCGCATCTTTGCTGCCAGAATTGTTTCAACATAGGTGAATGCTTTGAAATTTTCACTTCCTAAATGGAGACCCAGTTTCTAACGGAAACTATTGATGCAATCTTGGAAGATTGAGGAAATAAAATGCCTAGAGATTTGCTTCTCAAGACAGTCAAAATCCATTCCCCCCCAAAAAAATAAAATAAAATAAAATAAAACATATAGAAAACAAAAAACAATAGGGGTTGGGGGACACATTCATCCTACATACCCAAAAGTCCAAAATCAGCATGCATCAAAATGGTCCAAGACATATACACACAATCCGTCCGTGGTGGTGATGAACTGTATAGAACATCAATTGGCGCATGACCACTCGATTACATCAATAACCACTCAATTACATAAAGAGAGACAACATACATAACCACCATCTATCATAGTTCTAGCAAATTAAAAACTTCAAGCAAACACTTTCCAAAATAATTGTCCGTGTGCCTGCACGGAGTAACAAAAAAATCAATATATTGTGCCTTCGACAAATATAGACCGTGTACATTTTTTTTTTAATTGCAACCTTTAAGTAATAAATAAAATTAAATAAATCTTGCTAATTTATAAAAGTCATGAATTCATCACCACTACCCCGTCAGTCAACCCAAAAACATATCATAAATCAACAAATTTTCAATCCACCACATATAACAACAAACAATGCTGATATAAGAACTTTGCATTCACCATCATGAGAGGTCTCGACTACACATGTAGAAGAATGAAAAGCAATAGTCAAAAACCAAAACAAAAATGGCTAATTCAATAGCACTCCTGACTGTTTTTGAGAGATAACAAAGCATGGAACACAATTGCGAACGATCATCTAACCCAAATAACATGGTAGCTTAAATTTAATCTTTAGCATTATCATCACCTAAGCAGTCCCTTAGCACAAAAGTGCCCAAAACACGAAAAACAACAAAACCTCTATATTAATTTGCCTAATATTTACAGTTATATGTGTACTCAACTGAACAAAGGACTTATCCCAATTGTTTCGGGGTCGGATACATGTATCCTGTTTTGCCATTGTGTACTATTAAGGGTTAGGTGATCATATAATTGTTTTCTATTCTACCAAACACATTAATGTTAGAAAATAATCACATCACTCTTTCTCATTGATACAACGATAGACCTTCTATAAATATGCAAAAACCACCCAAGTCCATTCTCAATTGATTTATCTCATATATGTGTACTTGTAATTTTTTTTGTTTTTGAATATTCTCATTCTCAACTTTATCTTTTTTAGTTCTGCCAAACCTCCATCTTATAAGATGAAATATTGTGATTAGATATTCTTCTTATGATTGGAATTATGTGTACCGAACCTATCATTCTCTATAGGGTGTCAAATTTAATGTCAGTTGGAAGCAGGTTTCTAATTGGTTACTTTGTGGGTATGTGTGGATAAAATATATTATCTTTTCTAGATAAGATGGATCTGAATTGAGCCCTTATTATAAAAGTTGGAACTTCATGCTTTTTCTTTCCCTGATTTTATGCTGTCATCCTAGGAATAGTTCCAGGTGTACAAGAGTGGGGTGCTTACAAAAAATTGTCTGAGAGAGAACCATATATCTGAGTGTAATATCTCTTTGAACATTTGTAACTACATCAAAAGTATATTTTATTTTTTGTCCTTGTATCTATAGTGGATATATGCTTATAACTTGTCCCAAACGTGACAGATTCTACTTATCAGTCATAGAGATTTGTAATTTGACCCTATTGAAATATTCAACAGAGATGTACTATATCCACTGTTGTTTTCAGTTACTGTAGATAATTTGTATTGTATCACTTTTGTTTTGTATACCTTAAATGATTTCTTTCTAAGCATTTCCTTTGGGTTCATAAATTGATCCATCAGGTTGTACATTTGTGAGGAAACAGCATTGTGCCTATGGACTGGTATCTTGTACATTACATACCTCAAGTCTAATATACCAAAGTCTTGGTATGTATCTCTCTATGACCTTTTTACGATGTAAAGAAGTTTCAAAGAATTTTGGCTATAACATAATATAATACAATGTGATAGATAAATCTCTAGTGACCGTGGTTGCTGGTAGAAAGGTGTAACAGAGTTCATTGGTTCAAGAGTTGACGTTGTAGTTTTTTATGGTAATTCATATCGGATAGTTCCTGACCTTAAAAAAGAAAAGAAATGGAGGGAGGAAGAAGATAAAGAACAAATCATGGTCTTGTTATGACTCCTGTGCAACTTGCATCTTTTATTGAATGTGGAAACTGGACCTTGTGATTGGTTTTCCTTTCAGGTGGGTATACCTAATTATGATCATGCTGCTGGTCACTTTGTCAATTTCCCTAATCTTTCTGCTGCTGCTGCTACTTTTTCATAGGTAAGTTTTGTCGATTTTTTGGAGAACATAAAATCTTATTGTTCTTCATGCTAAGTTTTTATAGATCAAAAAATAACTATTTGTTTATCAATGGAATGTGTCAATATTTATTATGATTTATGAGGTTGGTGTTGACGCATGACTCTCATGGCCTCTGAAAGGTCAGATGTCGTATGGAGTTTAAGGAAGTGATTTTTTTTTTATTCTTTTAAATATTAAAAGAGTCACTTTAGAAACTTAATAATAAATGTGCATTTTATTTTTTTTCCTTCTCCGTTTTTGTGCACGTGCTGGGTGGGTGAAGGTTGGGGTTTTTGGTGTTTTTTTTTTTTTTTTTTTTTTTTGGGGGGGGGGGGGGCGGGGAAACCAACTGTAAAGCAACAAAGGGAGCAATGATGCACATCAATACATGACGAGAAAGTAGGACGAAGGGAATTTGGGGGGGTCCCTAAGGATCACCAGCATACAGTTAGAACTACACTAGACTTAGCTGAGTAGTCTCTGCAGTTTTTGCCTTCATGCCATATGTGTATAACAGCTTCTCCATTCTGAACAGTGTACTGGATACTTCTGCTCATTTTAACTAGTTAAGGTGGGTTGACAATATTGGCCCTGTCAATCATTTAAAATTGGCCTGAGAGTCACTTTTCACTTCAGAAAGTCTTCTCCCAGGCCAGTTTAATCCCAATCCAGATACCCCAGAGGTGAGCCGTTGTCTTAGGCTCCTGCCTGATGTTATTAGTGAAACCCACAAACCAGCTGCCCTGATCGATTCTGATTAATCTTCCCTTAAGGTTCCCTCCACATTGGGTTTGACCCAGTTTGTAACGAGGCAGTCCCCATTTAGTAAAGCTCGTTGTTTTGGAGTGTCCTCATCTCCTACTTCATGTAACCCCACCCCCCGCGGCTCCAGGGGGTGGGGGGAGGCACAATTGAATTGAGTAGAAGTCGAATCCCAGACTGGACTAGCTAGAATTTTGGCTTCACCATTATGGTCCTGCTTATTGTAGCAGCCCCAATTGAATTTTATAGTCTCAATGAACAAGATTCTCCAGTCAAGTTCTCCACCATGGAGGTACCTCCGCCCACTAGATGCCACTTTATCCACTTTTTTTTGTTAGTGCTCGAGTAAGAGTTGATTCCCCACGATGACCACGGATCGAGCAGCTAGCACTGTCCAATATTTGTCTTTTAAACTTCCAAACTCATTCTAGGTTTTGTGTCCAGAAGCAGTGCCATCATGTTTCACCTGAAGCTGATAGGCTGATTTTGTCCATTTTGAGTAGCCTTCCAAACCAACACATCTGCTATCTCCATTGTTGTCATGAATCAGAAGAGCGATTCTTATCAGCTGCTCCAGAACAACCTCCAGAAGCTTAGAATCGAGGCTTGTCCAAATTCATGAGCCATTATCTGACCAGTAACCCTGTGGAACTTTCAGCAAGCACCCCCTAGGAAAACCTTTCAGCAGTTGGTCACATAACAACACATTTTTCGAGAAATTGACCATTTCTCTGATGCCAGCCCTCTGTTTTGGACCCTCCTAGAACACCTCTTAGTCAAGAAGTTATTTGACCTTGGAATCGAAAATGGAATTTCCATTGGTTAGATATTTGCACTTCTAGTTGTGCCTTTAAGCAAGTTTTTTTCTTAAGTACTCTCCACTCTCCAGCCTGTGTTAGCTAGGTTAGCTTGATTAGCTTGATTAGCTTTTGCCATCTTCTTAAGCAAGCAAATCTTATCTCAAGCAACCCTGTGTACCTCCATGGCCTGCTCAGTTTTTCCTTTGATAATAGTTCATATTGTACCTGTCAGTTGTTCTTCACATCACATTGGGGAGGTTGGTCATCTGCATAGGCTATGCAGGGGTTACAGAAGAAACAGACTCGAACATTTTAGTCCTATCCGTCATGGATAGGGTAGAGACATTCCATCCTGAGAGGCTTGTCTTGATTTTTTATATGCCTCTTTTGGCACTCTGGAAGAAAGTAGAGGCATGCCAAGGTATTTCCCATGTTAGCTATGGAGGCTTATGTTTCTGGCAGTATGCCTATTTCCTGGACATATGGGTGGTCACAAAAAAGTTCAGATTTTTTGTCTTTGGGTCTGCTGCTGTGCAAAGAGCTTTCCTCACAGCGCTCCTAGTTTCGGTCTGCTTCAAAGTCATTTGCAAAAACAGATGGGAGATGAGATACTAGGCCCTCCTTGAGCTGGTCTGAGAGGGCAAAAACATAGGTATTTAACTAAAAGTTAAATAAAAACTGAAGAAGTAGGTGCTTTGTTTGTCCCTTTTTTTATTGGGAGATTTCATGATGTTGAGTCAGATCCCTGTCCCATAACTGTATTTGAGCTTCTTAGCGGTACAACATTAAATATGCCGATAACAAAAACCAAAAGTGGTAATAACCCAGATTTCAGTTCATTGCTTAATATCGTGCGTGGTTAACTACATGCTCTTGCTTGTGAGTAAACAAGTCTGTTCTTGGTGTTATGTTGCAATTCAGTAGACTTGCTCTCTTTGTATCTTTTTATTCTTAAGTTCTTAAACAATGAGGTTTAGCTGGTGGTACAAAGAATTAAGGAAAACAAGTGAAACTTTCACAGGAAGTGAGATTCCTGTTCAGTGTACTGCTTGAAAGATTTCCAACTGTTTGTTAATCTGGAAGAATGGTGCAACTATCTTATTTTTTAGGCCAATTTGCGAACATTTCTCAAATGGCTCAGAATTTTGGTCTACTGATATTTCTAGATGTCAGATTGTGTGGTGTATTTATGAATCAACAAGTAGTCCGTTGTTTGCTTTGATGATGATTGCAAATGCCGTAATAATGTGTCCAAATAGTGTGATTGATTGACGAAAAATATGCAGTTCTGTATCATATGGCTGTTTTTGTTCTCATGGATTCAACTTAGTACTATAAATTGGATGCCACACGATTAGAATTTTTTTTTAATGGAATGTTGGGACATATGTGTAACATTAGTTTTCTTCATTTTCTTCTTTCTGGTAGCTATCTTATTATGACAAATCAAACAACTTATGAGCTTGTAAGACGACGGCGCATTGCATATCTAAGGTCAGTCAATTTTTTATGCTCTCAAATTTATTGCAGCTTTAATTTTTTGCATTACATTGACGAGGAACACAATTCACCTAAGTTAAAGCAGATGTTCTATGAAAATATGGCATCTTTTAGGAAGCAATGCAAGACTCTACTGTGCCCATCTATAGTGTTTGCTCCAAGATGATCTTAGCAGTATTAAGTCGGTGATCATTATGAATAATGTGGTTTCTCTAGCTATGCCAGTTGACACTTGACTTGTTGATCTGTAGGGGGATTCCTGAAAGAGTATATCCATTCAGTAAAGGTATATGCAGCAATTTGTACAAATTTTGTTGTGCTCCAAGCAGCATATACAGAATGGAACCTCTGCCAACAGCGCAGGAACTTGAAGAGAAGTCAAAACCCTATACTTGCTTGGATGTTTTGTCTTGTCGTTGTTGTTAATTATTTGGGCTTTGTATTTTTGTTTCACTGTATTCCATTGAATTTTACTGCAATCATTTTGTAGAAGCATTTCGATACATCCAATTGCTCACACAACTCAATTTGTTTTTCTTTCCAAACACCTGTTTATGCCTCATCAAGTTCTATTGAGATGTTATTGTGATCAGAACGATTTTGCCCATTTATGCATGAGGAATTTGTGCTTGCCTAGTGCCTGAGGTTTGGCCATCCTACTCAATGTTATCACAATAGGAAATTTACCCAGCAGCCAATGCCTTTAACTGTATGATGTTCTGAGGTTTGATTCTTGTTCTATACCTTGATGTCAGACAAAGGCATGACTTCTGTGGTTAGCTTCTTTCTGGGTCCGAAGCCTGTTGATTTTCAAGCTATGTTATACACAGCATGGCCTGTGACTTGAGTTTTAGGCTTAATAACAAACGAAGACAAACATTCAAGAGATGTTTCTTGTTCTATACCTTGATGTCAGACAAAGGCATGACTTCTGTGGTTAGCTTCTTTCTGGGTCCGAAGCCTGTTGATTTTCAAGCTATGTTATACACAGCATGGCCTGTGACTTGAGTTTTAGGCTTAATAACAAACGAAGACAAACATTCAAGAGATGTTTTTCCTGTCGGGTAAACTATTGTTGAAAAAAATTGGTATTGTACCATTTATTATATTTTTTGGGTGTTTATATCACTTTTTGGGTGGAATTTACCAATTTTTGGAGCGCGCTTGCTTACTTTTTAGTTCGCTTATCATCTTTTAGGTTCTCTTATTCCTTTGTTGGGTAAACTTCAACGACATTCTCTTCTTTTCTATCAGGCAGAAATGAATGTCGTATACGTGAAATGTTGTGCTAATCTTCTTCTGCAATCACCTGCATTTGTAGGAAATAACATGAAATAGAGAGCCAAAAGCCACTCCTAAAAATTGTTGGTGAATAATGATGGGTTAAGCCCAAATAGTCCAATTTACGTGTTAAAGTCCAACCCCAGTTGAGGAGTCCAACCTCATTTTGATTCCACCGAAAGAAACGGTCCAATCTTTGACCACGTTTCATGAAGAGCTCCCCAACCTCCTCCTTCCGTTGAGGATAAGTCGTGATCTCCACCAAGAATAATCTCTTAGCTGCGATAAAGAAGCCTTGAGGATAAGTTGTGATCTCCACCAAGAATAATCTCTTAGCTGCGATAAAGAAGCCTTGAGGATATGTCATGATCTCCACAAGAATGATCTCTTAGCTGCTATAAAATAGCTCCAAGCTGGTAGAAAGGAATATCACGCTCCATCAGAGACTTACAGAAGACGAACCGACTACCGGAGATTACTATTTTCTTTGATTCTCCATTCTCTCTCTCAAAGCTTGTATCTCCATTCTCCATACCTTTGAATCAATAAAATACCCGGCGACTGAAGCCATTGAAGAGTGGACGTAGGTCGAATTGACCGAACCACTATAAATTGTGTCTTCTTTAATTTTTTTCGTTGATTTCATTACATTTATTATCTACACTTGACAGGTGGTGTGCAAAACCATTTTTGTGCATCATCAGTTTGGCGCCGTCTGTGGGAAACGACAAAATTCTCACTCCTGAACATTACATCCATTGAACTAATGGCGATCACTACCCGATCCATGAACCAACCTGAAGACAATCCTCCACGAGAGGAAGAGATTGCTCTCCCGCCTACCAACTCTGTCTCGGATACTCTAACTCCGAATCCCCAGCAAATGTTGGAGACCATGCAACAACTGGTTGCTCAAAACCAACAGTTACTACAACTCATACTTGCTGGACAAAGAGGAGCACCACTCGGAGGTGCACAACATGGAGGACCCCAAGGAGGAGCACCATTCGGAGGTGCACAACATGGAGCACCCCAAGGAGGAGCACCACTCGGAGGTGCACAACATGGAGCACCCCAAGGAGCTCCACGTCCTGGACATAAAAGAGCTCCACACCTTGCACATCAAGCAGCTCCACAACTTGTTGACAGAGGTGCACAATATGGAGGACCCCAAGGAGGAGCACAACACGGAGATGCACAACATGGAGGGCCCCACGGAGGTGCACAACATGGAGCACCCCAAGGAGCTCCACGTCCTGCACATCAAAGAGCTCCACGCCCTGCACATCAAGTTGTTCCACGCCTTGCACATCAAGCAGCTCCACAACTTGTTGACGGAGGTGCACAATATGGAGGACCCCAAGGAGGAGCACAACACAGAGATGCACAACATGGAGGGCCCCACGGAGGTGCACAACATGGAGCACCCCAAGGAGCTCCACGCCCTGCACATCACAGAGCTCCACGCCCTGCACATCAAGTTGTTCCACGCCTTGCACATCAAGCAGCTCCACAACTTGTTGACGGAGGTGCACAATATGGAGGACCCCAAGGAGGAGCACAACACAGAGATGCACAACATGAAGGGCCCCACGGAGGTGCACAACATGGAGCACCCCAAGGAGCTACACGTCCTGGACATAAAAGAGCTCCACACCTTGCACATCAAGCAGCTCCACAACTTGTTGGCGGATGTGCACAACATGGAGCACCCCAAGGAGCTCCACGCCCTGCACATCAAAGAGCTCCACGCCCTGCACATCAAGTTGCTCCACGCCCTGCATATCAAGCAGTTCTACGCCCTGCACATCAAGCAGCTCCACAACTTATTGCTCCCTATTTGGACGCCCCATTTGGAGTTCCCTTGGGTGCCCTTCATAGGGGAGCTCCCCACGGGGGACCTCCACCTCCTCTTCCAGCTCCCTTTTCTCATGGTGCGGGCTTTCTTTTCCAAGAGGACAAGGGTGAGAACCAGAGCATGGAGCACGGAAGCCATTTACAAGATAATTCCAAAGGAGCTCCCAACCACTGGGACGAAAAAATAAAAGAGGTACAAAATCAACTAGACGACATTTTCAACACTATGAAAGCACAGAGACCCGAGACAGTGGACTGCCTCGTAAGTCGAACCAACACACCCTTCGTACCTAACGTGACGAACTACCCACTTCCCAAGAAGTTTAAAATGTCATCCGTTGAAACCTTTGACAGTACGAAGGACCCACTTGATCACCTTGAAACTTTTAAGACCATGATGCAACTACACAGCGTCCCCGACGAAATTATGTGTAGGACATTCCCAATTACCTTGAAGGGATCAGCGCGACAATGGTTCGCCAAACTCACCCGGCCTCCATAGGCTCCTTCGCCGAACTGAGCAGATCCTTTATGACACAATTCATTGGTGGACGCCGCCAACAGCAGCCTGTCATCCATCTGCTCAGCATAAAACAAGATCGTAATGAGAGTCTAAGGAGTTATCTCACTCGTTTTAATGAGGAAGTCCTCCAAATCGAGGAACCCAATGACAAAGTCGCCATGACTGCCTTCCTGGGAGGCCTCTGCTCATCCAGATTCCTTTTTTCAGTAATGAAGCAACCACCAAAGAGCATGCCAGAACTATTCACAAAAGCTCAAAGATATATGAATGCTGAGGAAATCAACAAGTTTAGGCAAGGTGAATCATCTCACAGATCACCAGAAACTTGACCTGCCTCTGCACTGTTCTCAAACAGGCAGCCTATCTCCAGCTTAGCGGCTCTCTCACGGGTCGCCAAAAAAAAACTTGGCCTCTGCACTGTTCTCAAACAGGCAGCTTATCTCCAGTTTAGCGGCTCTCTCACGGGTCGCCAAAAAACTTAGCCTCTGCACTGTTCTCAAACAGGCAGCTTATCTCCAGTTTAGCGGCTCTCTCAGGGATCGCCAAAACAAAAACTTAGCCTCTGCACTGTTCTCAAACAGACAGCCTATCTCCAGTTTAGCGGCTCTCTCACGGGTTGCCAAAAAACTTGGCTTCTGCACTGTTCTCAAACAGGCAGCCTATCTCCAGTTTAGCGGCTCTCTCACGGGTCGCCAAAAAAAATTTGGTTTCTGCACTGTTCTCAAATAGGCAGTCTATCTCCAGTTTAGCGGCTCTCTCACGGGTCGCCAAAAAAAAAAAAAAAAAATTGGCCTCTGCACTGTTCTCAAACAGGCAGCCTATCGCCAGTTTAACGGCTCTCTCACGGATCGCCCCAAAAAAAAAAAACTTGGCCTCTGCACTATTCTCAAACAAGCAGCCTATCCCCGGCTTAGCGGCTCTCTCACGGGTCACCAAAAAAAAATTTGGCCTCTGCACTGTTCTCAAACAGGCAGTCTATCGCCAGTTTAACGGCTCTCTCACGGATCGCCAAAAGCTAGGTCTCAAAAAGTGTAGCTCTCTCACGAGCAGTTCTCCAACTCTGTCTTCGCTCTCGCACAAGCAGCCTACTTCTCTCTCTCCAGGTAATTATGTGAGATATTTTAATGTTTGAAATAACATTATTTTTGTCATCACAAGCAGGCTCTCCCGAGGCAGCCCCAGGCTCACCCAAGGCGCCCAGCACCTGGAGAAGGGCTTGATCATCAAGAGCAGCACCCAAAGCTTCCTTACTACTTGCAATGTCTAGCCCAACGCCTAGAAGTGTGCCTGACTGTTGTTGCTCGTCAAAACAAAGTTGCCCAATAGCTTGAAGGGTGTCTGGCCCTTCAAAATTACGCAAAACAGAATTTTCGGCGTAAAAATCAGCACCTAAGGCACCCAAATCAGCACCTCGAATGGGAATCGGATCAGCCCGTGCTCCCAGGCCATAGCCTAGCTCTCCCTGATGAACTTTGGACTGATTTTCAGCGCCCCTTGATGGAAAAATGCTGCTGCCCAGCGTTCCAAAGCTGCCCAGCGCAGCAGAACTGAAGCTGTCCAACGCAGCTGAGCTGTCCGGGACAGCAGAAGCAGCAGCCCAGGCTGCTGCCCAGCGCACCTGGGCTGTCCAGGACAGTAAGGCCAGCGCCCAGGCAGCTGCCCAGCGCGCCTGGGCTGTCCAGGACGGGAGGAGCAGAGCCCAGGCAGCCGCCCAGCCCCCCACCGAGCGCCCAGCGCGCCTGGGCTGTCCAGTCGCACGTCCAGCCTTTTTCCTTCGCTGTCCAGCCCTTCATTTTCAGCCCCAAAGCTGTCCAAGACAGCATTCGAATGCTCAAAACTAGTCTCCAAGTTCTCCAAAATGGTGCCTACTTCCTCCCTTTCTTCAACCTCCACCACTCCCTCTTCAATCGATATTGTTCACTTGAGAAGCTCAACTAGCAAGGAAGAAATCACACTCTTGAAAGGATTCAAGGAGAACACACTTTGGCTTCAACAAAATGGGTAGGACTTGAGTTCTCAAAATTTTCAAGAGGTGGGTGCTCAACCTTAAAAATGAGTGAAATGGGTAACATGAAGAAGAAGACTATATTTATAATCTAGGGTTTTTCAAAAAGAGGAAAAAAGCCCAAATAAAAAATTATGAGCCCTCTTCAAAATAAAGTGGCCAAATAGAAAATTATGGGCCCTCTTCAAAATAAAATGGTCAAATAGAAAGTTATAAGTCCTTTTCAAAACAAAAAGGCCAAACAGAATATTATGGGCCTTCTTTAAAATAAAGTGGGAAAGACTTGAAATTTAAAAAAAAAAAAAAAATGTAATCAATGCCTCCTTCTCCAAGTCTCCTTGGACATGGGGCATTGGGGGGCAAATGATGGGTTAAGCCCAAATAGTCTAATTTACGTGTTAAAGTCCAACCCCAGTTGAGGAGTCCAACCTCATTTTGATTCCACCAAGCCCAAGACAGTCCAAGACCGGTTAGACTTTTTGCTTAGCACGTCACCAAGAGGAGAGCATGGGAAGCTTATCTGCACCACCGAAGGAAACGGTCCAATCTTTGACCACGTTTCATGAAGAGCTCCCCAACCTCCTCCTTCCGTTGAGGATAAGTCGTGATCTCCACCAAGAATAATCTCTTAGCTGCGATAAAGAAGCCTTGAGGATATGTCATGATCTCCACAAGAATGATCTCTTAGCTGCTATAAAATAGCTCCAAGCTGGTAGAAAGGAATATCACGCTCCATCAGAGACTTACAGAAGACGAACCGACTACCGGAGATTACTATTTTCTTTGATTCTCCATTCTCTCTCTCAAAGCTTGTATCTCCATTCTCCATACCTTTGAATCAATAAAATACCCGACGACTGAAGCCATTGAAGAGTGGACGTAGGTCGAATTGACCGAACCACTATAAATTGTGTCTTCTTTAATTTTTTTCGTTGATTTCATTGCATTTATTATCTACACTTGACAGGTGCTGTGCAAAATCATTTTTGTGCATCATCAAATAATAATAATAAAAAACCATAAAGAAGCTTTTGCATTCTGGATTAAGGAAACACGTTAGCCATGGTGTTTCGAATTCAACATAAGCAGGACTTCCACAGCTGTATAATGTAAATGAGATTCAAACCAACAGCCAAGTATTTGACCTATTCGGGTGCTCATAAATGTTCTCAGTTGTCCGTTTCTGAAAGTAACAAGTGAATAATTGTGAAAAACAGAGCGAGAAAAAAAGAACAAACATTAAATAGTAGGATTCCAAAATATACAAACATTACCATAGTAAGTAAAATGTCGACAAAATGTGCCCTGCAAACAACAGGGCAAAACAGGTACTGTTTGCCATACAATTTATTATGTTCTATACTATATAATACCATGAATGCCCCCTCCATAAAAGCCAACAAAATCCATGCAAAATATTTATTTAGGTTTGAGATTTTCGATACTTGAGAGCTTCAAAACGAGCAGCAAGTGCATCATAGTCTGGCAATTTGGGATGAACAGGTTGTGGTGCAGGTCGGTTGGGAGGTAAATTCATGCCATTTATAGGTTCTTCCATCTCAATTTCGTCATCACAATCTGATTCATCAAATTTGATATCTGAATGTGCTGAGGGAACATTGTAGGTGTGCCTCCCATAATTTTTTTTAGCATCTATTCTGGAAGGCTGGTGAGGTATTAAGTTGACACCACTTGTAGGTCCGTCCATCTCAATTTCTTCATCACAGTCTGCTTCATCAAACTGGATATCTGGACGTGCAGATGGAACATTGCAGCTGTGTCTCCTACAAATTTTTCGAGCATCCATATTGGTAGGCATTGTCTCATCGCTGTTTGAAGAATGATCACATCCAAAACTCTGTCTCTTAATCCTCCTTGGGACCTTAGACTGATCGTCCAGAATCTGGTGGTTTTCTTGGAAGGTATATGGCATAAACTTGCTGGTAGAATTGCCACAACTGTTCTCAAATTCATAACTAGTCACACAATTACAAGTACCAGATGCTTGAGTGACCTGATAAGAGCCTTTACCCGCCAGATAGGCAGCAGCTTCGGCAGCAGCAATTGCTTTTTTTGCACACTCCGCAGCTGCTTCAGCAGCTGATGTTGTGTCTTCAAAATGCATGTTTTTCCTTTCTCCATCATTTGACAATCTGGAGAAAAAATATTGTGGAACAACACAAACAACTTCTTTGTTTCATCCATTGTGTTTACATATGAATATGAGGAATCTAATGTTCAAAGTAATTCTACCACTCAAAAGCAAAATATTTTCATATGAAATGCTATCCAATTGGTGTAAGTTACCTGGTTTTTTGATTATTTGGCTCAACAGATTGCTTTGCTGTAGCCTTTACAGGCATGCTGCTGGCACTCACAAAAGTGCACGGTCCCTCCTGATCAGAGAACATAGATTAGTAGATGAGCGAATAATTAACTTAGAGAGAGAGAGAGAGACTCACTATAAGCTCTTCTGGAGGTGTGAGGAGCTCCATCTCAGATTCTGTTGTATCCCATTCAACCTGGTACTCCTTCGCTATTTCCTTCATGACTTTCAGTTTCACTTCACCAGCAGGGGTTCTAACAGAGAGCTTGTCAATGAGCTGTAACACAAAGCAAGCCCTTTATTTGACCCTTTTGATATGGTTGGAGTTTTGGTACAGAAATAATCTTTCATTGTTTCCGTTGTATGTAAATAAAGGCTGCAACACGTCCTCACAAAGAAGCTATTCGTGAGAAAAAAATATTTTGTGAATTGTGATAGTATCGATATACTTACTCTGATGAGAAGGTTTATTTAGAGCTGTAAAGTATGAATACTTGATGTATTTTTTTCATAGAAGCATGATTTCAATTATAAGACCACAATTACCATGCGATTTACCCCACAGTTGGGTCGTAGGTCAGTAGCTGCACATACAAAGTCTTCTCCATATTTCTTCTCGAAAACATCTCGAATAGACACTAGTTCTGGAATGTCTGAGCATCTAGGGGCTGCAAATATTAAACTGGATATCCCTTCTTTGAGATCTGCTGGGCAATTCCTGGAGCAGATGGACCATTCAAGTTTTATTAAGTGAGCCTAATAAGTACATAAACAAATATTCAAAACGTACTTTCACATCCAACACCTTTGCTTTGAAATTATTGAAAGTCTTGCTACAATCAGCTCACAGAAGAGCTCAATGAACTCATTTGCAGCCATAATATTTTGTTCTCTTATCACATGTTCAACCTACAAAGATCAGAAACACCATCAATAGACCACATCAAACCTAAGTATGATGAAGATCTTGTAAAGCTTACAATCTATAAAAAAACTAAAACCATATTGAAGTCATTCTTCCTATTAGTCAATATGTCCATATAACTTGCAATAGTACTGTCGAAGTAGGGCATCACGAGGCAAATCTCAAAACAAAGAAAAACAGCTTCTGGTACACAAACAGACATACGCTGGCATCCATACATTTGGATAAAGCAAGCAACATTCAAAACAAGTCATTTAGTCACCTCCCTTCTCATCCACCATTCCATGTGTCATAATGCATAATGCAAGAAGTAGATAAATGAATTTTTGCACTGTTGTATTGAGGTAAGAGGTGCAGGTTTGTGTCTTCATACAGTTACTTGGTGTAGGGTACATTGTAGAGAGTCTAACTCCTGTTGTGTAGTCTAAGACTAAACAACAGAAAGAACTAAAAAGAAAAGCAGCATACTTACTACAAACTTGCAAATATAAAAAACCCCTAGAAGAACACCAAAAGCCAAACAAAAATTATGAAACATATATTTACATCCTTCCACCAACAATGTCTTCTAGTGATACATATATTAACATAACAAGTCTTAAGGTATGTTTTAACCTCCAAATGCATGACCTAATATAAGTAACATAGTTGTTCCTTCAAAACAAAGAAACAGCTGAATTCTTCAAAAGTGCCAACATTTTGCTGAGAACTCTGCATTTTGGTGGGTCGCACAGATGAAAGATGAGTAGATGACATTCAAAGATTGAAATATGTGTTTGCTGAGTGCTAAAACTAGAAGATATAAAATGTGGACTCTACTGTAGGGCTATGCATAGTAGACTACTTGCTTTGCACTTCACAATATCTACAGAATTCCCGTGGAACAATATTCATAAAATAAAACCCAAGTACTTCCACAAAAATTTCTTCACAAACCAAATTGAAAAGCTACCCGTTCATGGATCAGAACAAGTTTCTAAAAGTATGTTTTGATATGGTATCTCAAATATTTGAGAGGAAGAATAAGAGTAAAATATGAAAATACTTTACTTAAATGAGCGTATAGAGCATGACTGAAATGAATGACAAAGACGGACTTATATAATCGACTCCAAATGATTGGGACATAATAAGACTTGATTGGGTTTGGTTTAATAAGAGAAATTTGAAATTGAGCCAACATTGTCAGACCTTAGCTTTAATTTATGTTCTTACTTCTTAAGACAATATAAGTACAAAAATACGAAGAAGGTACTAGAGCAGGTTGGAAATTAGTAAGGTTTAAGAAAAGTGCTGAACTCATGTCCATTAATTGGTCCTTAGGAAGTTGAGTCCTTCAATGTCCTAAGAACAACCTTTATCAAATAACCTATTGGAAATTTGTAAGGTTTAAGGAAGTTCCAACATGTTGGATTTGTAAGCTTTAAGCAAATAACCTCTGTTGCTAGAACTACAGAAAGATGTAGTTGTGATGACCAAAATAATACAACACATAGGTTACCTACAGAAACTCAACAAAATGCCTTCCTTTAGTAATTTTGAATAGGTGTCTATAGAGGGCGTAATCTATATGGTTGTACACCCTTGATTACAAATTATTTATCAACAACCTCAAGACTAACAAGAAAGCTTATTCTCAACGTCACACAAAGCCCATTAGGGATGATTTTAAGAAAATCAACTGAATAAGTAAACTTCAAACCATTCATTTGGATGTTGGGCTATTGGAAGATGTCTATCCAAATTCTCTCGACATGTATAATGCAACTTTGTTTAGCTAAACTTCAAATTCCATTTAATTTCTTGAAATCTGGCGTAAAAAACCTAAAGTTGGGGATTTGAATAAATCACCAAGTCATTATTAGCAACTTAAATTGACACCCAATCCTAAAGCCGTAGCAGCATTAGGCCCAGTTATAACTATATCCATTTCCATATGTATTTGCCCCATTGATCGTGTAAGTGACTACGTTATAACAAGTGATTTCCTGCCAAAAAACATTATAACAAGAAATCACAGTGCCCAAAACAGGGTTTGTAATGTAGAAATTAAACATGAAATTAGATCAAGTACATCTATACGGAAAATGAGGGATTTGGGGAAAGAAACAGACCCTAACTCGAGCAGTGGCATCCTGGCCAGACTCCAGAAGTAAAGCAATGTCGCGCCTCATCTGCCTCACCACCACCTGTCTCTTGTTCCGAAGCAGCTTTATCCTCGCCACAGCCATCTTCGCCATTGTCTTACTGTTTTTCAACACACACGCATACAAATGGAAAGATTGTTAGGGTTCTGATTAGAACAGAGAGAGAGAGAGAGAGAGCGGCAAAAAGTGGGAAATTAAGAAGAAAAACGAACCATTTGGAAGAGTTGAAGCCTCTGCCCAGAACAGAGAGTCCGAACTTTATCGCCTTCTTGCAATGGCTTGTGGCCGCGCTTGCGACCGTCATGTCCGCACAGAGGAGAGAGAAGAGAGGAGAGAGAGAGAGAGGTGTCTGTCTCTATGTGTAGGGGGAGAGCTATTTAAGTGTAACGGTCACCTGAGATGGGAAAAAAATATTGTATGACGTGGCGATTTTTAATGGCCCCACCGAGGCAATTGGTCACCGACCTAATGTTTCATCTGCATAGTGAAACGATTCCTCCATTATGGTTTGAGGAAAAGGGCTAAAAGAGCCGTTACTTTGACTTTGACGCGTTTGGAAAGTGGGCTGATAATGGGGAAGCCCAGATGTTTTTGGGCTTGGAATAGGAAGGAGATGGAATATGGGCCTTTAGATTATCCGGTGAGATAGTTGGATTAGCCTGTTTTTTTTTACAGAAGCCGGTATAAATATTGAGAATTATTTGGGTAAAAGTGCATAAGCAAAAATATTTTGGGCAAAAGTCTGTTTTTCGTGCAAAAAGATTAGAAAGTTATTCAGATAAACAAACAAATGTAAAAAGCCGTTTTTTGGAAACTAAATATCAAATACTGAAAAATCTGAATATTAAGTTCATGAAATGGTTGCAGTAAGCACAAAACTTCAAATCTGGACGACACACCACACATTCAGGATGCAATCTTTTATTTTTCTTATCTGTCTGAAATTCAAAAAATTCCACCTCTTAATTCATTCCTTTTTTCAAAACCTAACGGAGTGAGTGGATACTTGGAAATACAATATCGTATTTTTTTAGGGAAAACAAAAGGTCATTCGCCCACAATTTGGGGGTTTTCAGTCAATCGTCGCCGAAAACCTTGACTCATTTCCTTTACTCCAAAAAATTGAAGGCAAAATATGAAGACTCATCTTTAGTATATCCCTTTTTATATCTTTTTGGTGCATCTCTTTTGGTATGTCTATTTGTTGAAACTCTTTAGTATGTCTCTTTGATGTGTCTCTCTGGTGCAACTCTTTGGTATGTTTCTTTGGTGCAACCTTTCAGTAGAACTCTTTGGTGTATCTTTTTTGTGTATTTTTTTGGGAGTATCAATACAATAACGTTTAAGAATGCCAACTTCAGATCTAGAGAGAAAGAGAATGTGAGACCTGATCATGCATTGCATGCATATTAGTATAATTTTGTGGGTTAAATTATAATTATGTAAAATAATTAAAGGGTTAATTAAATTAAATCTTTCATAGACATGATGCGAGGGAGCATATATTGGGTATGTGGACCCCATTAGTAATGTATTGGTGAGATTCATTCATAAAAATTTCATGTGTGAAAAACCTAGTGGGTCAATTTTGAAATTATTTAAAAACTTGAGAGGAGGTAAATGAAATTAACCCATTATACTGCCGTTGGCTAAAAAAATAGTGAGTATATCTAAGTGTGTCGTGTGTGTGTGTGTGTGTAAAGTAAAATATAATGGGGTGTATGTGTGTGTTTTTTATATAAAAAAAAAGTGTGTATGTCTGGTTGTTTACTAAAGCCGAGAGTGAGGAGAGCAAGAGAGAAAAGGAAAAAATATATATATATATGTGTGTGGGTCTATTTGAACCATGAGCAAAGAATGTATGTGAGACTCAATTTAAGCATGCGTTTGTGATTAATTTTAGTATATATGTATTTGTATATGTGTGAACTGTTTTAACATGTTTTAAATTAGTGGCTATTTTAATTTAATTCATAGACTATTTTGGTTAATTTTAATGGGATGTTTTAGTTTAATTTCAAAACATATTTTGTGAGTTTAAATTAAGTGTATTAAACATAAATTAGTGACTTGTTTTGTGTTAAATTAATGAGCTGTTTTATTTTAAGTTTAAAACATATTTCATTAAGAGTGTTAAACAAAATTTAGTGGTTGTTAAGAGTAGGTTTAAAATAGGTATACAATGGGTGTTAGAAAAATATTTGTTCCTCTCTCCCACTTTGGATCCAAGTCACAAACAATCTTTATAGGGGCATAATTCCATGCACATTAGGAAACCTTTAAGAAATCTATATCTATAGTACTAATAAAAGTATCTTAACATGAAAAACTTTTGATTTACTATTTTATTCTTATAAAGAATTAAAAATGTCACTCTGTCATTCCATACTTAATATCTAAATTACTATCATATCTTTATGCATTTAAATCTCCAAATTACATCTAAGATTACTTTTAATTATATATTTCCTATGTATAAATGTCAATTTTTATGAATTTTTTGATTAATTATATTACTCTTAAAAAATATATGAATAATTATAAGTTTTAACAAAATATTCAAAAAAATCTTCAAAAAATTGATCAATATACTATTACTCACCTTATATATATTTTTATATGATTTTTTAGTCGCAGTAAATTTTTCAAATTGTGTTAAGATTAATATCTAAATTACTTTCATATTTTTATGCATTTAAATCTCCAAATTTCATCAAAGATTACTTTTAATTATATATTTTCTATGTATAAATGTCAATTTTTATGAAATTTTTGATTGATTATATTACTCTTAAAAAATATGTGCATCATTATAAGTTTTAACAAAATATTCAAAAAATCTTCAAAACTTTTATCAATATACTATTACTCACCTTATATATATTTTTACATGATTTTTTAGTCGTGGTAAAATTTTCAGATTGTGTTAAGATTTTATGTAAAACTTGATTTTTTTTAAAAAAAAATTATAATATATATTATAGCATTGTATAGTAAATTTTACGACAATTGACCTAGATAATCCTAAATAAAATAAGGTTCTAATATGATTGGTACATTGATAATTATTTTTATTTTAATCAATGATTTATAAGTAGAATTTTAATCAAATTAATTTTCTAATTATCTATTCTCTATTTATAAATGTCAATTTTTATGAAATTTTTTGATTGATTATATTACTCTTAAAAAATATATGCATTATTATAAGTTTTAACAAAGTATTCAAAAAAACCTTCAAAAATTTCATTAATATAATATTATCATCTCATTTATAAAGATAATATTATGATATATATGTATATTTTATTTTTCATCAAAATGTTTAACCATTTCATTTTTAAGATAAAAAATAATGTATATATAGTTTTACATGATTTTTTAGTCATAGTAAACATTTTAAATTGTGTTAACATTTTATGTGAAAATTTGATTATAGGTTTTTGGTCCAATGATACTCCTTACCTTTTGAAGACTTTACCTTCTTGAGATCAAGAATTCAAGCCCCCTCCCTCTTTTCCTCCCAAAAAAAAAAAAAAGAATACAAAATAATAAAACATGCAAAAAAAAAAAGTTTTATAATATATATTATAATCTTGTATATTAAATTTTATCTCAATTGACCTAACTAATTCTAAATATAGTAAAGTTCCAATACGATTGACATATTAATAACTATTTTTATTTTATTCAATGATTTATAAGTGGAATGTTAATCAAATTAATTTTAAAAAATTTAATTTTCAAACTTCACTAAAAAATCACTTTCAATTATAAAATTATAGAAACAAAATAGAACTTTATTTATTATTTTTTTAAATTATTTTTTTTAAAGTTAGAACAACAAAACTTGAAAATATACAATCTTCAAAAATTCTATAGTGAAGTATAAGAAATGAAAAAATAAGTTTGGTAAATTTGAAATGATATTTAATTTAAATAAACATATACCCAAATATTTATTTATTAATTTTTTTTAAAAAATTAGTGCATTGCTAGTTAAAAAAAAAGGCATGATTTGGTTTAAAAATGTCAGGACTTTGATGGTGAACCTCCTTAGAGAGTTAGAGGTGTACAATTTCGCACGTAGCATTTGTCATCCTTTTATTTTTGTTGATTTTCGTCCCACATCGAATGCATTTAGGCGGTAGTAAAAGTACGCTACCTATAAATCCAGTGTCTTCAGAGGCGTCAATGTCAACTTGTTTTGTCTTTTGAGATCTTTGTTGTGCCTTTTCTCTTCAATCCACTTTTAAGGTTTTTTTGTATTTTGGGTAATTATATGTGTAGATTAAAAGGCTGTATATGTGTCATTGTAAAACTGCAAGCTGTGTACCATGTTTTGTCCAAGTTTCGGCTGTCTTTTTTAATTGACACTATTGTCTTTCTTGTGCTGATGGACTGGGTTAAAAATATAATATAAATTTCTAAATTAAAATTGAATTTTCTCGTAGAATTTGTTTCAAAAGGAGATTAACTCAGGTGGTAAATTTTCAAACATAATGAGAATCTTGAAATATTGGGTGCTAAATATACTCTTGACTGGTCATCAACCAACCAAAGTAGGGAACATCGCAGACCAGAACCTGAAACAAGTATATATATTATAAAGAGCATCTTGTTGCCATGTCTTTAGGGCCACCATGTGATGGTATAACCAAGTCCCACCAATGTCTCACCAGGAAGGCAAGAGAGCATGAGCTAGACCAAAAAAAAAAAGAGCGAGGGGAAACATGGGTATAGGGAGCATGGTCCAAGTTCACATTATTTAACATCCACTCGGAAGGCAATGTTGTTTCGATTGTAACATCGCAGAGTGGTATTGAGTGATAGCCACAAAATGCTACATAAAGGAATTAGTTACGAGTGATAACCACAAAATATTACATAAAAGAACAAGTTATGAAGAGAAGTTCTAATTATATTACAGTGTCGCGGAACAGTATGAGCTGACTTGATACTGATATCTTGGACAATAGGTCGACCGCATAGATGTTTCAACTGAACCACATTAGACTTATGTATTATACGGAACGTGGAATAGTGTCCAATTGAAAAGTGCCGAGAAACATTCTATTCAATCAGATCGTATGAATATCAGCTGATATCACTACAAGGAGGAGAGAATGCAATACAGGCATGTCTTCTGCTTCAGTACATGCCAGTAGTCCTTATCCTTACCAACTCCTTCATGGGAATGCAATGTGCATAAATCTATGCTGATTATAATAACTAATGCAACATTGTCTGTTCTAATTCGTGTTTTCCTTTTACTTTATTATTGGCTAATTAGATTGTGTTGAATAATCTTACGATTGGTGAATAAACAGCCACTGTCACTGCCTCCTCCAATCACCAATGATACCATTCTCTCCAACCACAATTTTGTCATGTCTGTCAATAGTTTATGTCGGAAACTTCGACAAGGATGGCTGGCAGTGCATTTTTGTCTGGAGAGAGAGAGAGATAGAGAGAAAGAGGGTCAACATGTGACGAGGTAGCGAAACAATTGTTGCATAGCGAGGCAAGGAACATTTTGGAGACAAGTTTCTCTCTCTTGATATTGTACGGATCCCATTGGTAAACTATGGATCTAGCCTCTAGGGGAGGCCAATATAGAATTTGCTAAGTGATTCTTGTAATTCTTTCAAAAAAAAAAAAAGTGATTCTTGTAATTATAGAGGATTTATATGTATAGGTGACATATGCTTGTCACAATACTTCCATTATATGAATCAGACCACCGTACCAATTTTGGTACCATAACAATAATAATTATGATTGATTTAAAAAAAAAATACATTTGGGTCTAAATATTAAAGAATCTAGTAATATAAGTTGTGCCTAAGGTGTTCCTTTCTGGGTATTACAAATGAGAATCTGCTATCATGGAAGAATGAACTTGAAATGACCATGAAATCCTGTACTCAGTATACATCATAAGTCGAAATCTAAGAACAATGAGTGTTACAGTGCCATGCCTATATGAGCACCACATGATGTGAAAATTTTGTTTCACTTGGATAACTTAAATTCTTAAATTTCGAATTGTAATTGTAACATTATTTTCATCAAAATATGTAACAATGTCACAATGTTATTACCACGATAATCTATTTTTTAGCTACGAATCGGTTGTTCCAATGGTGATTTTCTTATAAAAAACTTGTTTATAGTTGAATAAAAAATAAATTTGTTTAATTAGATTCATGTTTAAGATTTCGTTATTAAGTTCATAACAAATAATATAATGAACTACACATAAACAAAATATAATCTATAAATCTAAAATATAATCCAAACTAATATTCTAGATGTTTTTTCAAAGGCTGATTTGCACCACGATTGAACCAGTAGACCCATCCATTGATGAATATACCAAAAGAAGTAACTAATAAACCAAAGAAAGGAAAGAAGAAAGGGCTGGACCGGTTGGTGAAGAAAAGACAGATACCACCGGAAGTCTAGGGAGGAGAGTGCAACTCATGAAGAGGTCTAATTGCAGTAAATATTCACTATTCACTACAATTGTAATGCTGTATCCTTGTCGATACCTGGTATGATGAATCAATAACAAAACCTCTATGCTGCTTTACAAAGTATGTTTTGTTGTCCGCATACTACCAAGTATTTGAGGGTCAATGTTCACTGTTTCTGTTGGAGTATAGATAGTCTAGGTTTATTAGGATTTCTTTTCCTAGGTTTATTAGGATTTCTTTTCCCTTTAGGATTTCTTTTCCCTTTTTTACTCTTACTATGATTTTTATATTTTGCCTATATATACGGGGTTTTACTCTTAATTTGAGTATCTCCTTTTACTCACAATTATTTCAAGTTGGTATCAGAGCAAGGTTAGGGTTTGGGGTAGGGTTAGTGTATGGCTCTACCAGCCATACCTCCGAAACCACCCTGGCCATCAGCTGCCCAGCGAAACCG
This sequence comes from Ilex paraguariensis, assembly GCA_963454935.2. Lineage (NCBI taxonomy): Eukaryota > Viridiplantae > Streptophyta > Magnoliopsida > Aquifoliales > Aquifoliaceae > Ilex > Ilex paraguariensis. The sequence goes on from CAUOFW020001253.1 coordinate 111,626, forward strand.
ACCAAACCAGCGACAAAACCACTCCTACTGCTAGATCATTGTCCAGCCCACTGCTGGGTCACAACTTTCGTTGTGATTTTATTCTAGGACTTTTTTGGGAGGGAACGGATCCTCTTTTCTGTTGATCTGCCCTTGATGCAGTAGATCACTTATTTGTAGATCACTTATTTATATATTTTGGATTTCTAGGCACCGTGACTTGATTATTTGGGAGCTTTTGGACTTTCCCTATTTGTCGCTACTGTTCGACTGAAGGTATATTGTTCTCCCTTATTTTTATTCCTCTATTTATCTTAGAGTTATTTGGGAGCTTTTGGACCTTCCTTATTTGTCGCTACTGTTCGACTGAAGGTATATTGTTCTCCCTTATTTTATTCCTCTATTATCTTAGAGTTATTTGGGAGCTTTTTGGACCTTCCCTATTTGTCGCTACTGTTCGACTGAAGGTATATGTTCTCCCTTATTTTATTCCTCTATTTATCTTAGAGTTATTTTTCTGTCACGGGTGCCCTAGTATTGTTGTTGATATGACTACTACTGAGGATTTGAGAACCCTACTGTTGACACCTCTACCATTGAGACAATATACAATGAATTTTGATTGTGAGTTGAATTGAGTTTACTCCTCTTGTTCTTGATTGAACTTTTTGAACTTATCAAAGGTAAATCACTACCTTTGTGGCGTTCCTCCTTGTAATTTGAGTTCTTGAGACGGGTTATTCAATGGGTCTAGATTTTATATAATCTAGGTTCTTGAACGAGATCTCAACGGGTCTAGTTGCATTACCGGGCATGATCTCTCAAAAAGTTACGGTACAATTGTTGAATGGTCGTAACTTCGCTGAGTGGTCACGCTCATTCCAGCTTTTCTTAGGACGTGTAAGGAAGCTTGGTTGGCTGACAAGATCTCACCCAAAGACAGCTGATGCCGACCCTGGATATTCTGCATGGTTCTCTGAAAACTGTGTCATTCTTGGATGGTTATTTGGCTCAATGGAGCCCTCTGTTTGCAAGATCCACCAGTTTCATAGCTCTGTTCCGAAGCTATGGAGCGCATTATCAGAGATGTATTCTCAGTCAGGACGGGGAGTTTTTGGCCCCCAATTTTGGGCATCCATGTTTGGTTTTATTCTCTAGATTAGAGAATTTTGTGTAATCTCCCTTTGTTGATAGTGAAACTTTGCTATTGCGTTTCACCCGTGGAAGCTACTTGCTGGAAGCTCCATCCAGAGCTTAAGCCACCTTCTCGCAACATGATCGCCGTCCAGTTGATCGATATGGTTGGACCGCAAAGATTTTATATCCGATCTCTGCTTATGTTTCTTATGGTAATCTGTCTCCCACATTTCGAGCTTATACTATGGCCTTATCAGATACGCTGGTTCCTCGCTCTATTTCGGAAGCTATGCGAGAGCCCCAGTGGGTTCTTGCCATGCAGACAGAGATGGACGCTCTTCAGCGTAATCATACATGGGATCTTGTCTCCTTACCTTCAGGGTGAAGCCTGTTGGCTGTCGCTGGGTTTACACCCTGAAGTTTCTTGCGGATGGTACTATTGATCGTTACAAGGCTAGACTTGTGGCGAAGGGCTTTACTCAGGTACCAGGTCGTGATTTTGGTGCTACATTTGCCCCCGTGGCAAAATTGACTACTGTTCAGTTAATTATTTCTCTGGTTGCGGAGTACTCTTGGCCTCTTCATCAATTAGATGTGAAGAATGCATTTCTTCACGGTGATCTGGACGAGATTATTTATATGGATGCACCACCGGGCTTTCGTGGTGAGGGGGAGTATGCTGGAAAGGTATGTCGACTGCGTAAGTCTCTTTATGGACTGAAACAGTCGCCACGAGCCGGGTTCTCTCGCTTCAGTTATGTAGTCATACGATTGGGGTTCACCAGGTGTCATTCTGATCATACCTGCTTTATTCGACGGAATACTTCTGGACAGTGTGTCATCCTTCTGGTATATGTTGATGATATTATTATTACTGGTGATGATGTTTCTGGGACTGCACAGGTCAAGATAGACCTGGGAAGGCCTTCGATGTGAAGGATCTTGAATTTTTGCGATACTTTCTGGGATTGAGGTTGCCCGTAGAAGCAGAGGTATTGTTCTTTCTCAGAGAAAGTATGTTTTGGATTTTCTTTCAGACACTGGGATGCATAGGCCATGTCAGCCTCATCTTGATGCAGTTATCATATTCTTCGGTACCTCAAGTCTTGTCCTAGACTTGGGTTGTTTTATGCATCAGGATCTCAGACCGGTTCTCTAGCCTGTTATTCAGATTCAGATTATGGGGGAGCATGTGATGGTCGATCTACTACGGGTTTCTGTGCATTCGAGGGGACTCATCTTATCTCTTGGAAGAGCAAGAGCAGACAGTTGTCTCCCGCTCGTCCGCAGAGGCAGAGTATCGGGCATTGGCACTTGGCAATGTGAGATTATCTGGCTACGATCGATTCTTGACGAGTTGGGTTTTTCAGTGACCTCTCCATCCACATTATATTGTGAT
>CAUOFW020001254.1:0-113969 GCA_963454935.2 Ilex paraguariensis
ATGCCCAACTATCATACTAGCCACCCGTTCTTACAATTCTAGTTGGACCGATTTCATACACCAACTACCCCATTGATGGAGATGCTTTTCATTATTTTTTTCCTACAATTTCATTCCATAGTAAATCATATATCGTCAGATAGGATGAGAATTAAAAAATTAGGGACATAATACTATCTAGAGATACGTTGTAAATGACGTACTTTGATGATCTAATTTAATACAACTTATAGATTAATTATGAGTTTTTAATGTTATATGAGACTCGTTTTCTATTTAAGAATTACCATTGATTAAGTCTATTAAGTATTAGTATCTGTCTTGTGTGATGTTATGAGATTTATAACCCCGTCTTGTTATCGCTTATTCTTTTCAATTTTTCTTAGATATTTAAATTAATTTCAAAAAGTCTCAAAATTACATGTGTGCTATGTATTGTTCAAAAACATTTCATAAGCCATTAGATTTTTTTCAAAGCAAAAAAAAACAAAAATACATAATTTAAGAGCAAAATGGTACGAATTTTCATTTGTATTAAAAAAAATGTTTGTAATTAGAATAACGTGAAATCCATAGAGGCATAATCTGAGAAACATGTTTTTTTTCCTTTTTTGTTTTTTGGGGGGAAGGGGGGTTTAAGAGCAACCTCTCTTAACTCCTAGCTATTTTTCCAGCTTATATATTCCATGAAATAAACGTTGAGAAAAGTAACACCTTACCCATCTGAGTCTATGGCCACTTCTCCCCAAACTGTCCACCATTTGATTTCTCCGGGAAGTATTACCATATCTCCGGCGACGGAGGCAGTTGTGTGAGGCAGAGCAGTTTCTTTGAAGGCAAAGCAGTGCTTAATCAAGGTGTTGGGTACTCTGTTATTCTTGGATTTGAGCTTTCTTTGCAGTCTTTACCTCCTTCCTGGTACCACCCTTTTCCTATCTCTCATTTTTTCTTTCATAGTCTGGCTAAACTGAGTCACCTCTAGTATATTACAAGGGATATGTCCTGTTTGATTATGGTGGGAAGAAAGAGAAACGATTGGAGATTGAAAAGGGTAAAAGAGGGGAGAAAATCAAATTACTTTCTATTATGTTGAAAGTTAGCAGTGAGGATTGCCTAATAACCACATGTTTCGTTCCTTATTAATTCATTATTTGGGTGTGCTTTTTTTTTTTTGGTGGGGGGGGGGGGGGGGGGGGGGGGGGAATTCAATGCACTATGATCCTAACTTCAAATTAGCAATATTGTGAGCATTTCCATTTCCATTACTATTCTTTGACTATGAACTTGTCTGCTCAATCATCCTGCTCGATCAGATATGGCTTGAGAAGCGATATGTTGGGTCCCGTCACACGTCGGAATGGTTCAACACTGCAGGCAGAAATGTTAAAACAGGACTTATTGCTAGTGTGATTGTATCTCAGGTAACAATGCTGAGATACCCACTTTTCTGCAAATTCAGAGGACCATGTTATTAAGCTAACATATCCTTTGACATATCTGATTTCTGAAGTGGACTTGGGCTGCAACAATCCTACAAAGTTCCAATGTTGCCTGGGAGTATGGAATTAGTGGTCCTTTCTGGTATGCAAGTGGGGCTACTATCCAGGCATGTTTATGCTCATCTTTCCTGTTTTGTTTTCATTCTTTAGCTCTCAGTCTCCTCAAGATGGCAGTGAGATATATGTTGTTGACTAGTTTCAGAAATGCTGATGAACAGGTGCTCTTGTTTGGTGTCATGGCTATAGAGATCAAAAGAAAAGCTCCTCATGCTCACACTGTTTGTGAGATTGTTAAAGCTAGGTATGGTGCATTTCATACTTGCAAAAATACAGCCAGCAAAAGTGGCTTCCCACAATTCATCATTCTAAAATTCTGCATTGTACCTGTTCAGATGGGGGACTGCTGCTCATCTTGTCTTTCTTGCTTTCTGCTTCTTGACAAACATTATTGTAACTGCCATGCTTCTTCTTGGTGGTTCTGTGGTTGTGAATGCACTCACTGGAGTGAACATTTATGCTGCAAGTTTTCTTATTCCTCTCGGTGTTATTGTCTATACACTAGCGGAGGGTTAAAGGCCACCTTCTTGGCAAGTTATGTACACTCTGTAATAGGTATAATACACTATATTGTATTTTTGCCTAAAAGGATGTGAACCGTTCTAGTTATGCTGATGCTTTTCTGAGGCTTTTTTGTTGGATTCAATTTCAGTTCATGTGGTTCTAGTCATCTTTGTGTACCTAGTGTACACAGCAAGCAGTGAGCTTGGCAGCCCAAGCATCTTATACCATCGCCTATTGGAGGTTGCAAGCAAATCAAGAAGCTGTCAGGAGCCACTCTCCAATGTTGGGCAATCTTGTGGTCCAGTTAGTGGGAACCAAAAAGGGTCTTACCTAACAATGCTGAGTTCTGGTGGACTAGTTTTTGGGATCATCAACATAGTTGGAAATTTTGGTACAGTTTTTGTTGACAATGTAAGTTTCAAAATTGACCATGTAACCAGCAGCAGCCTAATCTTTTCCATTCTCATAATTTGATACACTAGCATTCTAAATTTGTTAACATCGAAGCTGTAGGGATATTGGGTAAGTGCCATTGCTGCAAGACCATCATCGACTCATAAGGGCTACTTGTTAGGTGGGCTGGTATGGTTTGCTGTTCCATTTTCTTTGGCAACTGCACTTGGTCTAGGAGCACTAGCCCTAGATTTACCTATAACTGCAAGTGAGGCAAGCCATGGACTTGTTCCTGCGGCTACAGCTATTGCTTTGATGGGGAAAGGAGGATCTGTTCTTCTTCTCACCATGATTTTTATGTGAGTTACAATCAATGACATCTCATCCCATTCTAAGTTTTTTTTTTTTATGCTTCACATGTAGCTTGTATTGATGCAACTCCATCAAGGAAAGTGACTTTAACTCTGTCATTTGTTTTGAGATTCAAAATTTTCCATATGATGATCAGGGCTGTGACATCTGCTGGTTCATCTGAGCTAATTGCAGTCTCTTCATTATGCACATATGACATCTATCGTACGTATATAAATCCAGATGCAACTGGAAAGCAAATACTGAAAGTGTCAAGGGCTGTTGTGCTCGCCTTTGGATGTTTCATGGGAATTTTGGCAGTAATACTGAACAAGGCTGGAGTTTCTCTTGGTTGGATGTATCTTGCCATGGGTGTATTCATTGGCTCAGCAGTTCTTCCCATAGCTTTTATGCTTCTATGGCGAAACGCAAACGCAATAGGCGCCATTCTTGGGACAATTATCGGTTGCATTCTTGGGATTATCACTTGGTTGTCAGTTGCAAGTGTTGAGTATGGCAGGGTAAATCTTGACACAACTGGCCGAAATGCACCGATGCTTGCTGGAAACCTTGTTTCGATACTTACTGGTGGTGCCATTCATGTTATTTGTAGTTTGTTGTGGCCTCAAGACTATGACTGGGTTACCACTAAGCAGATAACTGTGGTTGAGAAGGAAAACAGTGAATTGCCAGCTGAAGAGTTCAGGGAGGAAAAGCTGGAGAGAGCAAAAGCTTGGATAATGAAATGGGGTGTTGGTTTTACTGTTGTGATTGTTATATTGTGGCCTCTGCTTACACTTCCTGCAGGTTAACTCTTCCCCCCCCCACAGTTATATCAAACCACTTTAGTTTTTGAGTTAATGCAGGAAGTTATATATTTTTTGGGTTAATGCAGGACAATTCAGTAAAGGGTACTTCACATTCTGGGCCATCATAGCTATAGCATGGGGCACCATTGGATCAGCCGTGATTATCGCGTTACCATTGATAGAAAGCTGGAAGACAATCCAAACTGTTCTTCTTGGCATGTTTACCAATGACAGGCTCATGGAAAAGGTTTAAGAATTGAATTTCAAGCTGCACACGATAATGCTGGCAGTGTCCGAAGCAGAGAGAATATACTTACTTGAGAAAGAGAAGGCCAAGAAAAAAGAAGCATCAGAGAGAGTCCTTCACTCTGCTGCTGCTTAATAGCTTTGTTTGAGTCAACTTTCTCTGCTGGGACTGCAATAGAAACACAATGCTTTTATTTGGATATCAAAGTGCTTAATTAAAGTTGATTTTCTAAATAATTATTGTTTCTTGGGCGTTCAAATGCTCCAATATCCCGTTTACATTGGCAACAAATTGAAATAGAGCTACTTGCGAGGATGATGGCGTGATATAACTGTTGTGCTGAATATTTACTTGCGATTCACTGTTGTATGGAATATTTACTTTGCACTTTGTTGCTTTCTCATTCAGTAACATAAAATGGTGATTGGCTGAGCCTTACAGCTGAAGTTATATGTACAAACAACAAGTTAACTAGATTTCCATGGAAGTTCAAGTACTCCATTTTCCAGTATACAGAGTAATGGTGGCAACAAATCAAAATAGAGCTACTTGCTAGGATAATGATGTGATATCACCATCGTATTGAATATTTACTCGGTATTGTGGATTATGCACTTCTGGAGGTTTGAACCAGAGTACTAAATCATAGTACATAGAGGTCTGTCTTATCCTTAAAAACATCTATCTAGTCAAGTCATTAGGGGTGTGTGGGGAGGGAGGGTGTGTGTAATAGACCTGTATTCATCTCATACTCTGTGTCTTCTAAACAATGAATAGCAACTGCAAGTGAATCCCAGTATAAGAAAGCACCTACAAGATATAAGAAACACAATACCATAACAACTAAACAAGTTAACCTAAAAAACCACTTCCATTACGTATTCGCTTAATAATACTGCATAGAGTTGTTGAAGTATGCATAAAATAGTAAACCATAATGCAAAACAAAGATCTTCCAAAAGCAGTACTCAAAATATGAAAAGCCAATTTGAAAAATAGCTCAAATAAAATCCATTAGTAATCAAAATCCAACCATTTTGTGAAGTAGGCACAAGTACTTGGTGAAATAATTCCATTGGGTGTGCATTGACTAATCCTGGGACAAACACCACATGGAATTGAAGCCATTGCCCCAATTTTTGGACCCTGTCCAATCCCTGCCCCAGTTGCACATCTATAACAAGACGTGCCAATAGGAATAGAATGATATTCTCCCAATCCAGTACTCTTCACCTCTAGAATTTCATTGTCCAAAACCATACACCTCAATATCTCGGAAATTTGCTGAACTGTGCACTCAACCTTAATGGCTCCACTTTTCTTGAAAAAATCGTGAACTTGCTCCGTTGTAGCAACCTTCCGACTACGTATGAACCTAAAGCAAAAATCTTTGAGAACAGAAATGAATTCTTTATCAAGATTCCCTTCCACATACCAGGAGCCACCCGTGACTTCCTTTGATGGTTCAAACTCAGCTGCCATGTAGTGTTTTCTCCCCTTGCTTTGGATGTTTACAACCTCCTTTATCAGTTTCTTTGCTAGAAGTGACTTGAGGGATTTATTAACAAGATTTTCTGGTAGGTTTGTGTCTCGTTTGATGTCTCTTGTCCAGATTCCCATATCTTCTTTACTTTTGATCACTGTGAGAACTGCACGGTCAGCATCGACAAGAGACTGAGTAAGGGGATTCGATTCTGGCCTTTTCCGCTTAAGAGCGGAAGTATCTTGTGAATGGCTCATTCCTGTTGAAAGGAAATGTAACAGAATGAAAACATTGGTACAATACATGAAGATGCGGTTATAGAACACTACATTGAATTCTCATGAGTCTGACTGAAAGATGTTAGTCACTGAAAACTTTGAAGGGACAAAATCCACTTTCTTCTCTTTTTTTGTTTCTATCTCACAAACCGAACAAAGGAAAGGATCCCCTGCAAACTTGCAGCAGTCACAAGGAAAGAGAAAGAACTCATTGGATAGGAACCACTCAACCTGTGAATGCACATTATTGTTTCAACCATAACAGTAGAAATCATATACACAATCATCAATTATGAAGGGAACTATTAAATCCACTAATATAGATAAAAAGAACTGGCGATAAGTATGGAATTTTAGTATACAAAGGCATCATTCATTTACCACGATTCCAACGACCAACACTGGCAATCGGAACATAATGATCCAAATCTAAACCACAAAATGAAGAAGCAAGGCAAACCCGTTTGAATAAATTTGATGTGTGCAAGGAAGGCTCTTAATTGTAAGAATGACACTATTATATTTCCAGATCAAAGAGCTACGCAGTGATATATAAAAGAGGTGAGAGCAGAGAGTTGACCCATGATACAACCAAAATCTGGATCAACATAACTAAACCAGGTTTGTATGGCGTTATAGATGGGGTAACTTCTTTTCTCCAAATCTACAAGTAGAACTTACCATTGACTGATCATCAACTTTGTCAGCATAAAATAGCATGTTGTCTGTAAATGACACAATTAAGTATAGAACAAAAGGCCTTGTTTAATGGGTTTCTAGATTTCATATGTCACCGGTAAAAACAAATACTTGTGGTAGGTACACGGTTTCAAATGCCAACTAAATAGGGGAGTGTTCTAGAGAGAAACGAATGGTGCCTGTATCCTCTTCCTCAAACAGTCAAACACCATCGAGTCTCAGATAATTAAGTACATAAACAAAAGAAAATACATGTACACAACAGTGGGTGGGTCTATGTCTGTTGGTTTAGAGATTCAACAAACGTGTGGTTCACTGGAATGAAAAAGAAGCTGGGGCCTGAATTAGTTTCGTAAGTGCAGAGCATAGAACACGACAAGTAAACCATGATCCTAAGCTATAATTGTTCTTGCAACCTGGACCAGTTCATGTCCAATTCTGATGCACCGATTTCTCATAAAAACTTCTTCAAAACTCAACAATGTCTTGAGATTAAATCAAATGTCTTTGTCTCGAAAATAATAACAAAATCCCAGAACAACAGCAACACGCAAAGAGATAGGAAGAGCCTTACATAGACAGAGGGGATATACGACCGCCGTCGTCTTCATGGGTTATGCGGCGGAGGAGGGAGTGGAGATAGAGGGTGACGCCAAGCGAGAGGCGGGGCGCGGCCATAATTATTGAACCCGGCTCGGACAGCAACCCAGTGAAGTCACCACGTCGATGAGTCACTTCAACCGTTGGGTCACCAATCGGACCCATATTTCCACTAAAGTTCAGCGGCTTCAATGGGGGTGAGGTGATAAAACAACCAAAGCAGAGGGCTTTTAGGAAAGAAACATGCCATTATACCTCTGAATGATTAGGTACATTACCCATATTAGGGCTTTTAGGTGATAAAACAATCCAGGTTTAGAATCAATTAGGTAATTCAAATGTTTAATGTGAGAGAGAGAGAGAGAGAGAGATGAATTTGATTTGTAGAGTTGCTGCTATGAATGATTTGTAAGATTGTTAGGTGCGAGAGATTAGAGAGACGAGGTGAGACTGTGAAGTGAGAGGTGAGAGAATTTACCTGACGGAGACGACCGAGACGATGTAGGGCAAACGCCGAACGACGGTTGCAGCGTGCGAGGACGATTGGGAGAGATGACCTGAGACTCAGTCCTGAAAGATCTGTTCGATGAGCGGCAAATTTTTAGGGATAGAGGTTGATTTTTATACCAGCTATTCAGACCGGTCCTGACTAAACAGAACAGTCCGGTTCATACGTATTTTATAAAAACTGCCGGGAAAATTAGCAACCCATCACGGTCCAAGAACCGGTTCATCGGGTGAACCCTCCGGGCCGGGCCATATTTAATAGTAAAATTTGGAGATATATGTACTTGTTTGGATTTAAGTCCGCAAAAAAAATTTATTTGTTATGAAAATAATTTTTTGTCAATTTTATCAGACTATTCATTCTATTTAGAAGTAAAGTAAAACTAAAAATTAAAAATTCTTCAATTTTAAGAGTTTGACTAATATTAAAAAAAAATTCTCTTATATCTATCTATATCCATATATAGGTTAGTATTATATTTCTCTCATATATATAAACTAGAAATTGCTCGTGTCTGAAGGCACTATGTAACTCATAAAAAAATTACAAACATGTATCCATGTTCGAAATAAATATATTACACAAAATTTCAATAATTGCTAATGAATATGACCCCACAAAGTAAAATTTAAATAAACCAAGATGTTACAAACTAAGATATTTGGTGTCATTGACCTTTAGATATCAAATGACAAAGTCCTAAAACCTTTAAAAGAAAAGAAAATAATAATCTAAACTCAGAGTTAGAATTTCAAATAAAGTAAGCTTGTTATGATAATTAAATTTCATATTTTATAAAAAAAATTACACTATTAAACTTGTTAGGACCATACCTAATAACCATAAAAAACAAATCATAATTAATTTACACTAAATTAAATTCCGAAAATTTCAACAAAAAGGGGAGCATGCCCCGTGAACGTGCAGTCCCATGACTATCCTATTCATCACAAAGATGTAGTACCACCAAATTTTGCTTCATAACATCTGATGCCATTTGGTACAAATTGTCTAAGGAAATCAAAGAACCTCTCGTCTGAAAAATTAACAAATTAACAAACTTCCATTAGCGATTCACACACATACACATACCACTTGTTGATTTATTATAACTTTATGTCTAGAAAGATCGTATACATGTATACCCCTTACCCCACACCAACACAAACATAAACTTTCATTCACACTACTGTTACCTCAAAAAATACATAATTGTGGGGTGACATAATAAGAGGGTTAAGTGAAAATTTAAATAGATAAATTTAATACCTAAATAAAGATAGAAAGTGCAACAATGATCACTTTGTTAATTATAATTAAGATATAAAAGGCAATGTGACAAACTAATGTAGTAAATATAAAATTTTCAATTGTTATTGCTAAATAAATGTAGTGTAGATTCATTAATCTACAACAATTACATACAAAGGTTTCTAATTTAATTCCACAACGTACAAAATTACTTTTTTTAACCTTTTAGATGTATTTTTTAGCAAAAAATAACTTACTTGACTGGTCCTTATACCATGGAGTTACTCTATATGTTAATTAGAATGTCTAACATTTAGATCATCTTCAAAATGGAAAACTCCTTTGGAGATGACGATGCACACAACACAACTGGAGCTCAATGTGACTTTTGATCGGATGGCTAAGGGGCATAATTAGGTGAATAGAGAGCAAGCATAATAGAATAAAATGTTCTTAGTCATAAAACACAACATTTTATCCAGAAACGCAACATTCCACCTATTGAGATCTCACAAATCAGAAAAAACGTACACAATCAATTTGGTGTAATCATTGTCAAGACATCGTGGTAAAATGTATTATGACTATGACTATAAATATTAATGTTCTCATGACACCGTAATAGAATTATTACTATTGGCAAACACATTATCTGATGGCATACACAGTTTATTGAACTCCACTCAAGCACAATGCAATTTAGGAACTAAAAACAACTCCTCATTGTTCCCAGACAAAACATAAAGCCTCTGTCAATCAAAAAAACAAATAACTTTTCCTCAAAAAAATGAATTTGCATGGGATAATTTGAGTTAATCATTTCGAACTCAAATCCATAATGCCAAACCTAAAAACAATGAATTCCAATAGTGAATCCATGTGGGACAACACACAAATGGAGGACTTCAAGGGCTTTGTCTTGATCCAAATAGGTCCATCTTTCAAAACAATGCATTCATAAGTGTGTATTAGCATAGTCCAAAGTTCCTGAAAGGGCAATACACACGACATGATTTCAAACTTTGATGAAAATGAATCTAGGAAAAACTTGGATAAAAATAGATAGAGTTAAGGCCAATAAGTAAAAACCAAAAAGAAAAAATAAGGAAGAAAAAGTGGGTGAATGTGGCAAACCCCATAAGTGGGAAAAGCAAGCAATGAGAGTGCTCGGCCCAAATATGCCCTTGCAAAGCACCCACTACTAAACCTACACAAATAAATCACCAATATCCTCAAACTTGCATAAGCGCTAAACACCCATCACCGCCTAATGCTATAAATGACAAAATAAAAAAAACACCCTTTGAAATAAAAATAAAGAATTGAATCAAAAATTAAGTACAAAGCCAACATCATTTTAAGAACTTACTCTCTAAACAACAGAATTTTATGAAGCAAAATCACAATCAAAAAAATATTTAATTTATTAATGGATGAAGCAAATGCATTATTGTTTGATGCATAATCTTGAGGGCAAGTTTAAGTCAAATTTAAACAGTAAATCAAACTAAGAATTGATTAAAGATTGAAATTCTGACACAGCCAAAAGCAAGGTTTCAAATTGAGGACCATAGATTATCTTAAAGTTTAGATATGTAGACATTACAACCACTAATGATATGAAATGTCTACATTTGAAAATGATCTACTCCATAATAGAGAATGCAAGAAGGAATCAAAACTTCGTGTATAAAACAAAACAAAAAAAAAAAACATGTACTGATTAATCTATAATCAATTCAAGTGGACCGAGAAACCATCAATGAAATACTTACACCTAAGTGTCTCGTTTGGCTCATTTTCCTACCATATTTTATATTTAACATTTTGTCAATTCATGTTCAAGCAATCAAACCAAACTAAACCTTCATATCAGATCCAAATAAAAACCAATCTAAACCGCTCCCACTGCAACACACGTTGCATATATCACGTCTTAGCAATTATAAGTAATATAAAAGACAAATATACATAATTCTATTCAAAAATCAATAGAAATTAAAAGAACGATACCTTTTAAGAGCCAATCTCTAGAATTTCGGGATCTCCTCAATTAATTCACGCATCAATAGCCAATACAAACACCCACTCCTGGGGGCTGCCTCATCTTTTCTGAAAAACCATACAATTTAAACTTAAATTCCAAAATTCAATCCAAAACCCTGGAATTTGGACATTTTGAAACAATTAAGCAGTTACTAATTAGAGACTGTGTCACATAGACAAATATTAGATCCAATCAACTCTTTAATTTGAACCAATCACCAATCTCAGATTTTGAACTCAAATCACCTGCAACAAACCATGACCTAACTCAAAATCACAAATACAAAATTAAGGTACCAAATTACTATACAATCAAAAACAATTTCGGTTGCAATCAATACAAAAAAACAATATTTAACAAAAAAGTGTTATTTCTGTGAAGATGGGTGGGTTTACGGTGGGCGTGAAAGAGAAACGCTATGGCGTGGGGTGGGGTAGGGGAGTCGATAGCGTTGGGATGGTAAACGTCGTTGGCAAGAGAAAAATCAAAGAAAAAGGGAAGAGAAGACGTTGGATAGAGCCAGCGAGAGAGAGGCTTTTCGCGAGTGAGGTAAAGCCAGTGATAAGATAGGGCTGAAATTCGGGGGATGAGGAGGGAGAATAAAAATATATGGACGGGAGAAATTTTTTGGGAGGGGATGAGGGAGAGAGAGAAAATCGAAGGAGAGGAACAGAGTTATAGAGTGGGGGGGAGCAAAACCTGGTATTGTTGGTGGTGATGATGGCTGGCGGTGGCTGGCAACGGCGGTGGCGGTGGCTGGCAACGGCGGTGGCGGTAGCTGGCAGCGGCGGAGGCAGGAGAGAGAGATAAATTATGAGAGACAGTGAAAGGAGGGCGTATGGAGAGATGTATTTCGAGTGGGAGTGAGTGAGAGACGAACGGGAGAAATCAGAAATATATTTATGATTGAGATAAGTCTTGAGAGTCTTATAATTATAGGCTTATTGAAATTGGAGGATCGTTAGATCAAAAGTCTAGAATTAAATTGAGCCACGAAAAATTTAAAATAAAGAAATTTAATTATTTATATATATATATATATATGTGTGTGTGTGTGTGTAGGGAGAGAGAAAGGAGACGAGACAGTGTGTTTAAAACGTCTAAAAGATAGATTAGAGAAAGAGAGTTAGAAAATATTGGTGGACAAAAAAATAAAATTCATTATTCACTTTAAACTGTCAGATCACTATTTATGAAATGATCTGAACCGTCTTTTATGTTGAGATTACGTTGTTCGTTGGATGTGTTTATATTTTGTCTTAAAAACAATTTGGATAAAAAAAATAGTAACATGTTCATTCAATATTAATATTTTAAAAAAATAGCAATAATAACATATTCAACAAAAAATAATAACATGTTCAACAAAAATAGTAACATGATTAACAAAAATAGTAACATGATTAACAAAAACAGTAACATATTTAACAAAAAAAAAACAATACGGAACATTAAACAAAATAAAAAATAAAAAATAGTAACATGATTAACAAAAACAGTAACATATTTAACAAAAAAAAAACAAAACGAAACATTAAACAAAATTAAAAATAAAAAATAGTCACATTTTAACCCATAACTAGAGGAAGAAGCCTCTAAATTTTCATTGTTTTTTGCATTCCTAATTTTAAAATGTGATTCATTGTTATTAAATTAAATGATATAGGTATCAATTTTTTGGATATTTTGTTGTGCAATACAATCGAAAAATGTTTGATTGTGTTACTTGTAGAAAAAAGTTGATGTTACTACGAGGAAAAAAGAAAATTATTTTTACTTATTCGATGACTTGACATTCACAAGTAGTGATGAGTGTCCTAATTCAACTGACTATTATGTATTACTACTCTAAATAATATAATTTTTCGATTTATGGACCATATTTTATGAAAAATAAGCGAAAATTATTGTTATTGTGAAGGAAAAAAAATATTTCACTGATTTTATTGTGAAAAAAAAAATCTTGTTAATGTTACTATGAAACATATATCCTCCTGAGTTTTGTTAAAGTCATTGTGTTACTGTGCATAAAAATTTGATATTATTGTGAAAAAAAAAATAGATGTTATATTCCGGTTTGTAATTGTTATTGTGAAGGTTTGCATTTGTTATTGAATGAAAGGGTCTTCTTCTAACGAGAGAGAGAGAGAGAGAGAGAGAGAGAGAGAGAGAGAGAGAGAGAGAGAAATTTGAATTTCAATTTATGAGTAAATTAAGGGATAATAATTTCTAATTTAAGAAATTAATTTAAAGTTATTTTCAAGGTTTTTAAGGTTTCTATAATTGAACACAATAACACTGTTAAGGATAGGACTTAAGTACTTATTAGTAAAATAAAAAACGGACTTATCACCAAATAAATTTTCTTGACGGATTCAAGTCATTATAAGTCCATCCAGGATGATTCAACCTCAATTTTCACTATTAATAACACCGCTCAAGACTTACTTGACTTGTTTGGATGATATTTGGGGGAGAGATTGGATTTGTTTCCCCAAATCCTTTCAAACTCAACCCCCTACCTTTGTTTCGATCAGATTCATTTATGAATCTAATTTATACTCGCGTTTAATATGTAATCTATATATTTGCAGAACTCATAGATGTATCACCATTATCAATTTATCATCATATATTTATCCTATGAATGATTATATTGTCTATTGGCTAATCCAATTCATACTCGGTATTTGTTTAACTCGATGGTACAAATGATATTTGTCTCACTAATCCAAGTATAACTTAACCGGAACCCATCCCATAGATTTGATGAAACCCACATTCAACAGTTTAAAGTGTCGGGCCAACTATGGGTTGAGACTGCTGTCCATGACTTGAAAAATTCATCCAAATAAAAGTTTTAAAAGTTCATTAGACTATTTTTCTCAAACTCATGTTGTTGAACTCTTCCCATACCAACTTACCAAAAACTCCAAAACTATTCAATTAGCAACCCAGCCCGGTGTAAGAACCGGTTCACTGGGTGAACCCTCCAGGCCTGGCCAAATTTGTGCACAATAGTACACAGACGGTGTTAATTCCATACCTCCAAAGAAATTATTAAATTGGGTGACTAATACTTTTGCAGTCTAAAATATTATCAAATTCTTAATTTATATTTTAAAAGATTAATTTATATTACACATTCGATCAAATAATAAAAATATGGTCCAAAAATAAATATTCGTCGCTTTTTCTAACAGATTTTTTTGTTGTATTTGTGATATTATCCTTTTTTTATACACAGTCATTTGTATAACTCCCAATTATAAGTGTTTTAAATAGAAATTTGGTATTCAATTTTCTTGAAATCGAGTATATTACTAATATTTTTTTTGAAATTGAAACATAAAAATTTTAATGTTTCAAGATGTAAATTGAGAATGTAAAAATATTTCAAAGTACGAAAATGTTGTTTGTCCTTGTTATAATACATAAATTCCAGAAGCAACTTAGCACAACTGAACTGAAACTCATTGCAATTAAACTGTGGATCACCCAGAATAGGTAAATTGGACATTGCTTGAGGAATGCCCATTTTGATACTAAGTAATATAGAAATTTTTCAATGGCACCATTCCATCTGCCTCTGGTGATTATGTTTTTTATTTCCAAAAAACAAAGGGAAGAAAAGGAAATTAAAGTGCAACAAGACAGGCTCCTCAATATCGACTCAAACCGTGCAATCTCTGTCTCTCTGCGTCAACCCAATATACAAGCTAGTTTTCCTGGCCTTGAGCTATATGAAACTCCCAGTAAACTCATGTGGTAGCCTTTCTCACTTGTACACATAATAATGTGCATATCCTCCAAAACGGCCTCATCCACAGATGCCCTGCAGTTTTAGCTACCCTTCCAAGTAATAACCACCAACTACTTAGCCATACCATATTAATCAGCCTCATGATTCATCACTGCTACTTCCATTGAAGCATTGTGTGTGTGTGTGTGTGAGAGAGAGAGAGAGAGAGAGAGAGAGAGGTTACACCAACAATGATAAGAGCTTACTTACTACCAATGTACAAGATGCAATTTGAATATAAAGAGTGTTGGCAAGTTCTCTTGCAATCGGAGCATCTTACCGATATCTGAGTTTTTATCTACATTTCTGATCTTTTTGGACACCCCTACATATCAATAACACTACAAGATTGGATTAAATGGGGTTGCAGAGCCGCTGGTTGCATTCCCAAACATACAAGCTGGCCATAAGAATCTATGCACCAAAGTTTACAAATTGGGAAATGCACATTGAGGTAGGTACAGGGATTTCGGTGGCAGTGAAGCAGCAGCATCTCTACAGAAGGTAGTGGTGGTGGTACCCTTCAATTCCACATTTTACCTTGCAGGAGGTGCAATCAGTGAATCAACCTCCAAGACTCGGCAAATGGTTTCCAGAATGTATCAGAGTGGAATTCTTAATCTGTCTCATCCATTAGCAACCGGTAATTGTTGGACCAAAATAATTTTTTTAGTGTAAAAAACTGAATTTTGGTCGACTTTTAACTTAAATTAAAGTGGGACTCAATTGTTATTTTAAATAAAATTTTGTGGGTTCATATTCTGCTCCGAAAGGAGAATAATGTAGTATATTCACTTGCTCAAATCAAGTAACAAATGAATGAGAAAATAGGTTCCAAAGTGACACTTTTGAAATATGAAAATAAAGAAAGTGCAATATGGGATGTGACACCAATCCCACATTGATCGAGGAAAAATTCAACATGTGCATATATAAACCAAGTTTGCTCTATTGAATTGGACCCCAAAGGGTACCACAATTTTATGAACAGAGCAAGCACTTACATGCCTTTGGTTCAATCACACATGCGTGCGTGCCGCCCGACCGAGCTCGAGTACGGGTTAGACCAAGTTTTATTTTTTGGAAAAAATTCATTTAATAATTAGGCGTAAATTTCTTAACCCTCAATTTAATTTCGGTACCCATTGAATTACACTAGTTCGGATTTGTTACTATCCTCCAAGTAATAATTGGGCGTGAATTTTTTAACCCGAAATTTAATTTCGGTACTCATTGGATCGCATTGATTCGAATTTGTTGCTATCCTCCGAGTAATAATTGGGCATGAATTTCTTAACCCAAAATTTGATTTTGATACCCATTGGATTGCACTTGTTCGAATTTGTTGCTACCCTCCATGTTCGAATCCAGTAGGAAATTGAGTTATGACTGTTCATGGAGAACAGTTATTCAAGGTGTCTATTGGCTGTTGTGTCTTGTTATTCTGAGTTTTGTCCTTTAGTAAAGTGATTGTCCGAAAAGTCACCAATGTGTCTATAAATACTCAAACTCATTTCCATTAATTTAATTCAATTAATCAGTCCATTAAGGCAGTAAACAATTTGCATTTCAGCATTAAGATAGTGCATTTATAGGGCATTAAGACAATGCATTTATAGAGAGTACACATCACGATTTTTGGTTCCTTGGACAAGTAAATTAGAGTGCTACTTCTGTTCGTGTAAATATCATTATATTCTAGAAGGCAGACGCTCGGTATTTCATAAGCACCATGTGGGGGGTAAAATCTGTCTTAAGAACATAGTGTCAAACACTAGTCTTGATCTACCCAAAGTTCAATAAAAATTTATGTTCTGTAATCAAGTTAGTTTTTATATTAGTTTGATAAAAAATTACGTGTAACTCTTTTGTGTAACTCTTTCGTTTCTGTGTAACTGTTTATTATAACTGTTTTGTTTTGTGTAACTATTATGCGGTTCACATTTTATTTTATTTTATGTTAGATAATATGAGAAATATTAATAAACTGATTCTACTATATTTGGAACACACAATTTCCAACAGTAATCCCGGGTTTCAAGCTGCTTCGTATAAACAAGACTACTTACGCAGCTTGTTTCGAATTTCGGCAAAGCGATCGGAGTCCACCTCTTTTCTGGCAGACGAGTTTGTTCCAGCCTGTTCTTTCAGAGCTTCCTTCTCCAATTTCTTCTTTTCAGCCTCTGCCTGCTGTCCATTCTCGTCGCGTGCTTTATTGAACATCTTGGTGAAGACGACCAAAGTTTGTGTCACTGCAGACAGAAAGCCAAAAGAGCTTAACATGGACATGGCTGGCATATGCAAACCGTCAAATAAGTTACCGACTCATTCCGGTTTTAAACATGTAATTGAACAAAGCAAAATTTCTCTGACAAAGAATCATTCTTGTAAATTTACTCATTTATGTGTCGTCGAACATTCACACCTTCAGACTAGGTGAAAAGATCCATTCCAGACAGGTTGTGAAAAAACCTAAAACTCAGATTATATATAAACACAAAATATATATCATAAAGTAGCGTTGGCAGAAGGAAGATGGCAACCTTGTTTTCAATCTCGTCATAATATTTGACCTTCCTATAATTTTTTTGACGCTTATCAAAAATAAGTTTTAATTTGAACTCTCTTCTATACTACTTTGAATTTACATAATATTTATAATTAGGATATTAGGGTTCATTTATACACACTTTGACTAATTTCTTTTTAATTTAGTGGTCGAAAGTAACAAATATATATTATTTTTAATTAACTATTGTTACCACGAACATTAACGTTTGAATATTTTTTGAATGCTCACCTAATCTAATCTGACTATTATGTTAATAATTTTTTTGCATCCACCCCACCATTGAAGAAGGAAGATTCTCTTTTGCTATGGACAGCCAAATATATCTTTCATAATTCTTGATAATTTTAAGTCACATAAAATCCAACTCCCAAGTGTTAGTCAGTGTAAGAAATTAAAGAGTTGCTTACATCTAAGGGAAGAATAAATATCTATGTGAGACTCACAATTATTAAATTTTGCGTAACCAACGGCGACAGGAGCAATGACTTTGAAGATTCCAAAGTCAAGGGAATACGCCCAACCATTGTACTAGTCACTCGTTCTTACAATTCTAGTTGGACCGATTTCATACCCCAACTACCCCATAGATGGAGATCCTTTTCATTATTTTTTTCCTACAATTTCATTCCATAGTAAATCATATATCGTCAGATAGGATGAGAATTAAAAAATTAGGGACATAATACTATCTAGAGATACGTTGTAAATGACGTACTTTGATGATCTAATTTAATACAACTTATAGATTAATTATGAGTTTTAATGTTATATGAGACTCGTTTTCTATTTAAGAATTACCATTGATTAAGTCTATTAAGTATTAGTATCTGTCTTGTGTGATGTTATGAGATTTATAACCCCGTCTTGTTATCGCTTATTCTTTTCAATTTTCCTTAGATATTTAAATTAATTTCAAAAAGTCTCAAAATTACATGTGTGCTATGTATTGTTCAAAAACATTCATAAGCCATTAGATTTTTTTCAAAGCAAAAAAAACAAAAATACATAATTTAAGAGCAAAATGGTACGAATTTTCATTTGTATTAAAAAAAATGTTTGTAATTAGAATAACGTGAAATCCATAGAGGCATAATCTGAGAAACATGTTTTTTTTTCCTTTTTTGTTTTTTGGGGGGAAGGGGGGTTTAAGAGCAACCTCTCTTAACTCCTAGCTATTTTTCCAGCTTGATATATTCCATGAAATAAACGTTCAGAAAAGTAACACCTTACCCATCTGAGTCTATGGCCACTTCTCCCCCAAACTGTCCACCATTTGATTTCTCCGGGAAGTATTACCATATCTCCGGCGACGGAGGCAGTTGTGTGAGGCAGAGCAGTTTCTTTGAAGGCAAAGCAGTGCTTAATCAAGGTGTTGGGTACTCTGTTATTCTTGGATTTGGAGCTTTCTTTGCAGTCTTTACCTCCTTCCTGGTACCACCCTTTTCCTATCTCTCATTTTTTCTTTCATAGTCTGGCTAAACTGAGTCACCTCTAGTATATTACAAGGGATATGTCCTGTTTGATTATGGTGGGAAGAAAGAGAAACGATTGGAGATTGAAAAGGGTAAAAGAGGGGAGAAAATCAAATTACTTTCTATTATGTTGAAAGTTAGCAGTGAGGATTGCCTAATAACCACATGTTTCGTTCCTTATTAATTCATTATTTGGGTGTGCTTTTTTTTTTTGTTGGGGGGGGGGGGGGGGGAATTCAATGCACTATGATCCTAACTTCAAATTAGCAATATTGTGAGCAGTTCCATTTCCATTACTATTCTTTGACTATGAACTTGTCTGCTCAATCATCCTGCTCGATCAGATATGGCTTGAGAAGCGATATGTTGGGTCCCGTCACACGTCGGAATGGTTCAACACTGCAGGCAGAAATGTTAAAACAGGACTTATTGCTAGTGTGATTGTATCTCAGGTAACAATGCTGAGATACCCACTGTTCTGCAAATTCAGAGGACCTTTTATTAAGCTGACATATCCTTTGACATATCTGATTTCTGAAGTGGACTTGGGCTGCAACAATCCTACAAAGTTCCAATGTTGCCTGGGAGTATGGAATTAGTGGTCCTTTCTGGTATGCAAGTGGGGCTACTATCCAGGCATGTTTATGCTCATCTTTCCTGTTTTGTTTTCATTCTTTAGCTCTCAGTCTCCTCAAGATGGCAGTGAGATATATGTTGTTGACTAGTTTCAGAAATGCTGATGAACAGGTGCTCTTGTTTGGTGTCATGGCTATAGAGATCAAAAGAAAAGCTCCTAATGCTCATACTGTTTGTGAGATTGTTAAAGCTAGGTATGGTGCATTTCATACTTGCAAAAATACAGCCAGCAAAAGTGACTTCACATCAGTTCCGTCATTCTAAAATTCCGCGTACTTTTTTCCTCAATTGTAACTGTAAATAATCTTTGTGCTACTTCAGATGGGGGACTGCTGCTCATCTTGTCTTTCTTGCTTTCTGCTTCTTGACAAACATTATTGTAACTGCCATGCTTCTTCTTGGTGGTTCTGTGGTTGTGAATGCACTCACTGGAGTGAACATTTATGCTGCAAGTTTTCTTATTCCTCTCGGTGTTATTGTCTATACACTAGCAGGAGGGTTAAAGGCCACCTTCTTGGCAAGTTATGTACACTCTGTAATAGGTATAACACTATTTTGTATTTTTGCCTTAAAAGGATGTGAACCGTTCTAGTTATGCTGATGCTTTTCTGAGGCTTTTTTGTTGGATTCAATTTCAGTTCATGTGGTTCTAGTCAGCTTTGTGTACCTAGTGTACACAGCAAGCAGTGAGCTTGGCAGCCCAAGCATCGTATACCATCGCCTATTGGAGGTTGCAAGCAAATCAAGAAGCTGTCAGGAGCCACTCTCCAATGTTGGGCAATCTTGTGGTCCAGTTAGTGGGAACCACAAGGGGTCTTACCTCACAATGCTGAGTTCTGGTGGACTAATTTTTGGGATCATCAACATAGTTGGAAATTTTGGTGCAGTTTTTGTTGACAATGTAAGTTTCAACATTGACCATGTAACCAGCAGTCACCTAATCTTTCCCATTGTCATAATTTGATACACTAGCATTCTAAATTTGTTAACATCGAAGCTGTAGGGATATTGGGTAAGTGCCATTGCTGCAAGACCATCATCGACTCATACGGGCTACTTGTTAGGTGGGCTGGTATGGTTTGCTGTTCCATTTTCTTTGGCAACTGCACTTGGTCTAGGAGCACTAGCCCTAGATTTACCTATAACTGCAAGTGAGGCAAGCCGTGGACTTGTTCCTGTGGCTACAGCTATTGCTTTGATGGGGAAAGGAGGATCTGTTCTTCTCCTCACCATGATTTTTATGTGAGTTACAATCAATGACATCTCATCCCATTCTAGAGTTTTTTTTTTAATGCTTCACATCTAACTTGTATGGATGCAACTCCATCAAGGAAAGTAACTTTTAGCTCTGACATTTGTTTTGAGATTCAAAATTTTCTATATGATGATCAGGGCTGTGACATCTGCTGGTTCAGCTGAGCTAATTGCTGTCTCTTCATTATGCACATATGACATCTATCGTACGTATATAAATCCAGATGCAACTGGAAAGCAAATACTGAAAGTGTCAAGGGCTGTTGTGCTCGCCTTTGGATGTTTCATGGGAATTTTGGCAGTAATACTGAACAAGGCTGGAGTTTCTCTTGGTTGGATGTATCTTGCCATGGGTGTATTCATTGGCTCAGCAGTTCTTCCTTAACTTTCTTGCTTCTATGCCGAAAAGCAAACGCAATAGGCGCCATTCTTGGGGCAATTATCGGTTGCATTCTCGGGATTATCACTTGGTTGTCAGTTGCAAGTGTTGAGTATGGCAGGGTAAATCTTGACACGACTGGCCGAAATGCACCGATGCTTGCTGGAAACCTTGTTTCGATACTTACTGGTGGCGCTGTTCATGTTATTTGTAGTTTGTTGTGGCCTCAGGACTATGACTGGGTTACCACTAAGCAGATAACTCTGGTTGAGAAGGAAAACAGTGAATTGCCAGCTGAAGAGTTCAGGGAGGAAAAGCTGGTGAGAGCAAAAGCTTGGATAATGAAATGGGGTGTTGGTTTTACTGTTGTGATTGTTATATTGTGGCCTCTGCTTACACTTCCTGCAGGTTAACTCTTCCCCCCCACCCCCCACAGTTATATCAAACCACTTTAGTTTTTGAGTTAATGTAGGAAGTTATATATTTTTTGGGTTAATGCAGGACAATTCAGTAAGGGGTACTTCACATTCTGGGCCATCATAGCTATAGCATGGGGCACCATTGGATCAGCTTTGATTATCGCGTTACCATTGATGGAAAGCTGGAAGACAATCCAAACTGTTCTTCTTGGCATGTATACCAATGACAGGCTCATGGAAAAGGTTGAAGAATTGAATTTCAAGCTGCACACGATAATGCTGGCAGTGCCCGAAGCAGAGAGAATATACTTACTTGAGAAAGAGAAGGCCAAGAAGAAAGAAGCATCAGAGAGAGTCCTTCACTCTGCTACTGCTTAATAGCTTTGTTTGGGTCAGCTTTCTCTGCTCGGACTGCAATAGAAGCACAATGCTTTTATTTGGATATCACAATGCTTAATTAAAGTTGATTTTCTAAATAATGATTGTTTCAGCAAGTGGCTTCAACAAGAGCGGACGATGTGGTGTTCTGTAATTGGATAGTGATAGTACGTGTCAATGATGTATTATATATTTACCGGGGATTGTGCATTCTACCCTTCTGTTTCTTTCTTTCACATTCAGTAACATAAAAGGACGATTGGCTATGAGTCCTACAGCTTAAGTGTGTGCACAAACCAAAATTAATTAGATTTTCATAGTCGCTTAAATGCTTCATTTTCTGGTATAATACAAAATGATGGCAACTATTTGCCATAGAGCTACTTGCTAGGATGATGACGGGATCTCACTGTTGCATTGGAAATTTGGCAGGCATTGTGCATTTCGCGCTGTTGTTGCTTCTTTTCTCAGTCAGTTACATAAAATGATCGGATATAAACCTTGTAGCTGAAGTATATGTGCAAACAACAAATTGGTTAGATTTTCATGGGCATTCAAATGATCCAATATCCCCTTTACATTGGCAACAAATTAAAATAGAGCTACTTGCGAGGATGATGGCGTAATATAACCGTTGTATTGAATATTTACTGTTTGTATGGAATATTTACTTTGCACTTTGTTGCTTTCTCATTCAGTAACATAAAATGGTGATTGGCTGAGCCTTACAGCTTAAGTTATATGTACAAACAACAAATTAACTAGATTTCCATGGAAGTTCAAGCACTCCATTTTCCGGTATACAGAGTAATGGTGGCAACAAATCAAAATAGAGCTACTTGCTAGGATAATGATGTGATATCACCGTCGTATTGAATATTTACTCGGTATTGTGGATTATGCGCTTCTGGAGGTTTGAACCAGAGGACTAAATCATAGTACATAGAGGTCTGTCTTATCTTTAAAAACATCTAATATCTAGTCAAGTCATTAGGGGTGTGTGGGGAGGGAGGGAGTGTGTAATAGACCTGTATTGATCTCATACTCTGTCTTCTAAACAATGAATAGCAACTGCACGTGAATCCCAATATAAGAAAGCACCTACAAGATATAAGAAACACAATACCATAACAACTAAACAAGTTAAACCTCAAAAACCACTTCCATTACGTATTCGCTTAATAATACTGCATAGAGTTGTCGAAGTATGCATAAAATGGTAAACCATATTGCAAAACAAAGATCCTCCAAAAGCAGTACTCAAAATATTAAAAGCCAATTTGAAAAATAGCTCAAACAAAATCCATTAGTAATCAAAATCCAACCATTTTGTGAAGTAGGCACAAGTACTTGGTGAAATAATCCCATTGGGTGTGCATTGATTAATCCTGGGACAAACACCACATGGCATTGAAGCCATTGCCCCAATTTTTGGACCTTGTCCAATCCCTGCCCCAGTTGCACATCTATAACAAGATGTGCCAATAGGAATAGAATGATATTCTCCTAATCCAGTGCTCTTCACCTCTAGAATTTCATTGTCCAAAACCATACACCTCAATATCTCGGAAATTTGCTGAACTGTGCACTCAACCTTAATGGCCCCACTTTTCTTGAAAAAATGGTGAACTTGCTCCGTTGTAGCAACCTTCCGACTACGTATGAACCTAAAGCAAAAAACTTTGAGAACAGAAATGAATTCTTTATCAAGACTCCCTTCCACATACCAGGAGCCACCCGTGACTTCCTTTGATGGTTCAAACTCAGCTGCCATGTAGTGTTTTCTCCCCTTGTTTTGGATGTTTACAACCTCCTTTATCAGTTTCTTTGCTAGAAGTGACCTGAGGGATTTATTAACCAGATTTTCTGGTAGGTTTGTGTCTCGTTTGATGTCTCTTGTCCAGATTCCCATATCTTCTTTACTTTTGATCACTTTGAGAACTGCACGGTCAGCATCGACAAGGGACTGAGTAAGGGGATTCGATTCTGGCCTTTTCCGCTTAGGAGCGGAAGTATCTTGTGAATGGCTCATTCCTGTTGAAAGGAAATTTAAAAGAATGAAACAATGGTACAATACATGAAGATACGGTTATAGAACACTACATTGAATTGTCATGAGTCTCATGACTGAAAGATCTTAGTCACTGAAAACTATGAAGGGACAAAATACACTTTCTTCTCTTTTTTTGTTTCTATCTCACAAACCGAACAAAGGAAAGGACATCCCCTGCAACCTTGCAGAAGTCACAAGGAAAGAGAAAGAACTCTTTGGATAGGAACCACTCAACCAGTGAATGCACATTATTGTTTCAACCATAACAGTAGAAATCAAATACACAACATGAATTATGAAGGGAACTATTAAATCCACTAATATAGACAAAAAGAACTGGAGATAAGTATGGAATTTTAGTTTACAAAGCCATCATTCGTTTACCACGATTCCAACCACCAACACTGGCAATCGGAACATAATGATCCAAATCAAATAACAAAATGAAGAAGCAAGGCAAACCCGTTTGAATAAATTTGATGTGTGCAAGGAAGTCTCTTAATTGTAAGAATGAACACTATTATAATTCCAGATCAAAGAGCTACGCAGTGATAACTAAAAGAGGTGAGAGCAGAGAGTTGACCCATGATACAACCAAAATCTGGATCAACATAACTAAACCAGGTTTGTATGGCGTTATAGATGGGGTAACTTCTTTTCTCCAAATCTACAAGTAGAACTTAGCATTGACTGATCATCAACTTTGTCAGCATAAAATAGCATGTTGTCTGTAAATGACACAATAAGTATAGAACAAGAGGCCTCGTTTAATGGGTTTCTAGATTTCATGTCACCCGTAAAAACAAAGACTTATGGTAGGTACTGGGTTTCAAATGCCAACTAAATAGGGGAGTGTTCTAGAGAGAGACGAATGGGTGCCTGTATCCTCTTCCTCAAACAGTCAAACACCATCGAGTCTCAGATAAATAAGTACATAAACGAAAGAAAATACATGTACACAACAGTGGGTGGGTCTATGTCTGTGGGTTTAGAGATTCAACAAACGTGTGGTTCACTGGAATGAAAAAGAAGCCAGGGCCTGAGTTAGTTTCGTAAGTGTAGAGCATAGAACACGACAAGTAAACCATGATTCTAAGCTATAATTGTTCTTGTAACCTGGACCAGTTCATGTCCAATTTTGATGCACTGATTTCTCAAAAACACTTCTTCAAAACTCAACAATGTCTTGAGATTAAATCAAATGTCTGTCTCAAAAATAAAAACAAAATCCCAGAACAACAGCAACACGCAAAGAGAAAGGAAGAGCCTTACATAGACTGAGGGGAGATATGACCGCCGTCGTCTTCGTGGGCTATGCGGCGGAGGAGGGAGTGGAGAGAGAGGGTGACGCCAAGAGAGAGGCGGGGCGCGGCCATAGTTATTAAACCCGACTCAAACAGCAACCCAGTGAAGTCACCACATCGATGAGTCACTTCAACTGTTGGGTCACCAATCGGACCCATATTTCCGCTAAAGTTCAGCGGCTTCAATGGGGGTGAGGTGATAAAACAACCAAAGCAGAGGGCTTTTAGGAAAGAAACATGCTATTATACCTATGAATGATTAGGTATATTACCCATATTAGGACTTTTAGGAGATAAAACAATCAAGGTTAAGAATCAATTAGGTAATTCAAATGTTTAATGAGAGAGAGAGATGAATTTGATTTGTAGAGTTGCTGCTATGAATGATTTGTAAGATTGTTATGTGAGAGATATTAGAGAGACAAGGTGAGACTGTAAAGTGAGAGATGAGAGAAATTACCTGACAGAGACGACGGAGGGCAAATGCCGGACGATGGTTGCAGCGTGCGACGACGAGTGGGAGAGGTGACTTGAGACTCTATCCTGAAGGTTTAGTTCAATCATAGTTTTAAATCCCGGCCCAAATATCAACCCGGAAAAGGGACTAGGTCAAAGGGTTATTGGTTCAAACGTTGGGTCACTGGTTGAACTAGTCAAATAATAAAAAAATAAAAAATAATTATAAATAAGCTAAAAAAATCACAATAATTATGAAAATAGCATGATTAATATATATTAGATCAAACTAAACCCTCCAAAATCATCAAATATGTATCCAATGCATTCAATTCAATGCATAATGTATCCAAAGCAAGGCATATGTAAATTGTAATTCACTTGAAAATACAAATAATACCAATATTATCAAATGACTAATGTCAACAGTGCAATTCAATTATATATAACGAACAACAAGAATTCTTAATATTTAAAACCTAGCATCAAGAATCCTCAACATCATATTTCATAGCAGCAGAATGTAATAACTAATATGATTTATCCTCTAACCCACCTATAAATTATCAATGTATATGAAATTATGAATTCATTCGTGGGATGTCAAGGACATTGGTTTTTTTTTTCAATTTCAAGAGAAATTTTATTGATATAAATCAAAGAATTATAAGAAAGATACTGTTCAAAAGAATTAACGAATTACAAATACCAAAGAAACATTCTTTGACTTCAATCCTTCAAAAAATAATGACGCCATTATCATTATTTCCAAGAAGCCTCCCATACTCCAGAGCAGCAAGCTAATCACGTTTCCAACCACCAATCCTTTCCACCATTTCAACAACATTACCCCCAGTCATCAAAAACCAACACAGTCTTGGTTCTCAAAGTAGGCAAAAATCGCTGATCCTGGAGCAATTTCATCTTAATGGAAGCAGGCAAGAGATCAGTACCAGAAAAATCAGTCGCACAACCATCTTCCACTGCCTTGTTTGCCAAACCATCAGCCACAAATGACATTCGTATGGATTGTATAATTATTAAAATGGGTAATCTGATTATCAATGAATATGAAATATGATAAATGTTGAAATTAAAATAGGCCAAAATTTATGTAAATATAAATTAATTGAATCTGAAAATAAACCAAAAAAAACTACATATAAAATCACAGAGAGAGAGAGAGAGGTCTAATACCAGATGATGTACCTTAGATTGTCGATTGAAGGATGAAGAGGGTGTATCTGTGTGGGTCGAAGATCTGAGAATCGAAGGAGTTCGAGTCTTCGATTGAGCTGCTGAGTGCAGTGATCAACGAGCAAGTGTGTGTGTGTGTGTGTGTGTGTGTGAGAGAGAGAGAGAGAGAGAGAGAGCCGGCGGAGACCAGCAAGCGCAAAGGCAAACAAAACAACAAATGAATTTTGGGCAAAAATACCCTAGAAACTTAATTTTATAGGATTTGAGTTAAACCTTCCGGCTACCGAATTTATTATAAAACTGGCCGAGTCAGCGGGTATTATCTGATTCATTTGTTTAAATAATTTAATAACTAAATCGGCCTTGTTCAGGCTCCGGTTCACTGGATCAATTTGTCGGGCCCGGATTGGTTTTTAAAACACTGAGTTCAATGAGTGGCTAATTTTTAGGGTTAGTGGTTGATCTTTATACCAACTAATAAGATTGGTACATACTAAAAAAAAATGTTCGACTCATACTGATTTTATAAAAATTGCTTGGTCACATAAGTCTTAAACCGTATAACAATCCAATTAGCAATCTATCACAGTCCAAGAACCAGTTCACCGGGTGAACCCTCCAGGCCAGGCCGTATTTAATAACATCACTCAAGACTTACTTGACTTGTTTGGATGATCTTGGGGAGAGATTGAATTGATTTTCTCAAATTTTTTTGTTTGGATGATCTTGGGGAGGGATTGAATTGATTTTCTCAAATTTTTTTAAATCCAACCCTGACTTTTGTTTCCATAGAATTCATTGATGATTCTAATTTATACTCGTGTTTAGTATATAATATATATACATACAAAATTCACGGATATATCATTATTATCATTTATTTATTCTATAAATGACTATATTATTTATTGGTTAAACCAATTCATACTTATGTGTTGTTTAATTCAAGAGTGCAAATGACATTTCTCTCATTAATTTAGGTATGGCTTGATTGGAACTCATCTCATAGATTTGATGAAACCTACATTCAAGGATTTAAGGTGTCGAGCCAGCTATAGGGCAAGACTATTGTCTATAACTTGAAAAATCATCCAAACAAAGGTTTTAAGAGTCCATTGAACTATTTTCGCCAAACTCATCTTGCCAAACTCTACCTATACTAACTTATCAAACCACTAAACAATCTAATAAGCAACCCAGCCCGGTCTAAGAACTGGTTCACCGGGTGAACCCTCCAGGCGGGGCCAAATTTGTACACACGAGTAAACAAACGGTTGTAATTCCACACTTCCAAAAAAATTATTAAATTGGGTGATACTTTTGCAGTCTAAAATATTATCAAATTCTTAATTTACATTACACATTCAATCAGATTAAAAAAAGTCCAAAAATAAATATTCGTGGCTTTTTCTAATAAATTTTTTTGTTGTATTGGTTATCATAGTCTTTTTTTATACACACTAATTTGTATAACTCCCAATTACAAGTGCTTTAAATAGAAATTTGGTATTCAATTTTCTTGAAATCGAGTATACTACTAATATTTTTTTGACGATGAAGTATAAAAATTTTAATGTTTCAAGGTGTAAAAATTTTTCAAAGTACATAAAAGTTGTTTGTCCTTGCTATAATACGTAAATTCCCGAGGCCACTTAGCACAACTGTAACTGAAACTCATTGCAATTAAACTGTGGATCACCCAGAATAGGTAATTGGGCATTGCTTGAAGAATGCCCATTTTGATACTAACTAATATAGAAAATTTTCAATTCTCTCTCTCTCTCTCTCTCAATATACAAGCTAGTTTTTCTGGCCCTGAGCTATTTGAAACTCCCAGTAAACTCATGTGGCTTCCTACTAAGCCTTTCTCACTTATACACATAATAATGTGCATATCCTCCAAAACAGGCTCATCGACAGATGCCCTGCAGTTTTAGCTACCCTTCAAAGTAATAACCACCAACTACTTAAGCATACCATATTAATCAGCCTCATGATTCATCACTGCTACTTCTATTGAAGCATTGTGTGTGTCTGAGAGAGAGGTTACACCAACAATGATAAGAGCATGCTTACTACCAATGTACAAGATGCAAGTTGAATATAAACAGTTTTGGCAAGTTCTCTTGCAATCGGAGCATCTTACCGATATCTGAGTTTTTATCTACATTTCCGATCTTTTTGGACACCCCAACATATCAATAACACTACAAAATTGGATTAAATGGGGTTGCAGAGCCGCTGGTAGCATTCCCAAACATACAAGCTGGCCATAAGAATTTATGCACCAAAGTATACAAATTGGGAAATGCACATTGAGGTAGGTACAGGGATTTCAGTGGCAGTGAAGGCAGCAGCATCTCTACAGAAAGGTAGTGGTGGTGGTGCCCTTCAATTCCACATTTTACCTTGCAGGGGGTGCAATCAGTGAATCAACCTCCAAGACTCGGCAAATGGTTTCCAGAATGCATCAGAGTGGAATTCTTAATCTGTCTCATTCATCAGCAACTGGTAATCCCAGATTTCAAGCTACTTCGTATAAACAAAACTACTTACGCAGCTTGTTTCGAATTTCGGCAAAGCCATCGGAGTCAACCTCTTTTCTCGCAGATGAGTTTGCTCCAGCCTGTTCTTTCAGAGCTTCCTTCTCCAATTTCTTCTTTTCAGCCTCTGCCTGCTGTCCATTCTCGTCACGTGCTTTATTGAACATCTTGGTGAAGACGACCAAAGTTTGTGTCACTGCAAACAGAAAGCCAAAAGAGCTTAACATGGACAAGGCAAATGCAAACCGACAAATAAGTTACCGACTCATTCGGTTTTTAACATGTAATTGAACAAAGCAAAATTTCTCTGATAAAGAATCATTCTTGTAAATTTACTGATTTATGTGTTGAACATTCACACCTTCTGACTGGGTGAAAAGATCAGTACATCCATTCCAGAAAGGTTGTGAAAAGACCTAAAATTCAGATTATATATAAAAACAAAATATATCATAAAATAGTGTTGGCAGAAGGAAGATAGTAACCTTGTTTTCAATCTCGTCATAATATTTGAACAAATTTCTTATATATATATATATATATTTTTTTGAGGAGCTTATTATAAAATTGTTTAAAACTTTAGAGTTGTATGTGTGATAAGAACAATACGAAAGTCCAAGAATCGTGTGTTTGACGCAACATGCCTGGTGGGAAAAGCTGTTCCTTAATTACCACTGGACACCCTATTTCCTTTGCTGGCGGAACATTTTCTTTTCTACAGTTGTTTTGAAAATTTAACCTTAATCCCCCCCCCCCCAAAAAAAAAAAAACAAATGGAAGTGGTGGGAAGGAGAGAATGCACTGCGGGAGGAAACCACTCACTGCGAAGAATTGGTGTACTTTACAGTTGCCAACTCTTAGAGCATCCTCGACCTGATCAAGCAGCCTTGGGTGGAACCAATCTTTCTATATGAGAAACTAAACACCCAAGGCCAAACTTTATTACCAAGTTGAGTATCTAACCACTAATCAGTGAATGAAGAAACCACTCAACCATTTAAAACAAACTTTGATGATCCTAATCTTTCGATGTGTGATATAAGCTCTCATCCCAACAAAAACTTAATGCTAGTTTATATAATTAAGAACTCACTTTTCTATTTTAACCTCAAATGTTTTACCCATAGAAAGCACCATTTCAACTCAACTCAATAAACTCTTATCCCAATTGTTTAGAATTGACTAATCCTATTTTGTCTTTTATACAATCATCTCAATACATCCAACGTATTACATGTCGAAGGGAGAAAACCCTATACAACAGAAATTTAAATAGCCAAAACATAAGTTGGAAAGTCCATTGTCAGAACAATTTTCACAATATTATCAGTATATTGGTAATCAAAAATCACCATATATCTACCTTCAAAAAAAAATCACCACTATATATCTACAAAAAGAGCTTGTATCCACATTTAACGATGAGAATCGCCCAAGGTTGATTTATATGCTTAAGGGGTCTCTCCACATTGTCAATTGGTTTTGGATTGAATGCTCTAAATGGTATCAAAGCAGGGCCTTGAGTGATCAACAGATCAGGTCTCTTACCCATTTAAATTTCGCAATATCGATCATTGTTTATTTGTTTGCTTGTTTGTTAGCTCCACTAGCGAGCCCGGATCCCACATGAGGAAGGGTGTAATGAGAGCTTGTATCCTCAAATGAGACCACCCAAGTTGGTTTATATGCTTAATGGATCTCTCCACTCATTGCCAATTGGTTTTGGGTTGTATACTTTGATAATATGTGACATTTAGTAAATATCCACGTAATGCTCTTTTCTTGTATTAATTTAACTTATTCATTTACCAAAACTATAGCAAAAAAATTGACTACATTACTGTGAATCAATTTGTCCCTAATATTGCTTCTTTCTTCTCTTAATTTTTCATCTTTCTCTGTTTTGTGAAGTAAAAGACATGTTCTGATTAAATATCATGTGTCAAACATGGGTTAGCCATAACTGAATACTTTGCATATCTTTTACCCCTTAATAATCCAAACCATTCTCCAAAATGGTGTCACTCTTGCCAGCTTGATATGCCACCGCTCCTTAAATTTTCACAGCCAAATTTTACATTCTCCTCAATGGCTCTTGGACTAATCTTTGTTCAGAAGTTGTACGTGCCAATTTATTACTTGACAGATCATTGTAACTTAGGGGATGATATTGGATCATAGAATGCACAAAAACCAGGATTGATACCCTCATTATTTGTATCAAAATTGTCCCCAGGCTAATTGTGTAGATGTTTCTGTTTCATGAGACAGCAATAGAAAGCTGAAAAGCTTAACAAACCTTGCTCAAAGGGGCATCGAGCTGGATCCTCCCCAAAATACTGGGACAAAGAGTCAGCATTTCTTCCCTGCATGACAAACGATTTAGTACAAAATGAAGCTCTGGATAGTCAGTTTATTGAAAAAATGAAATCTACGGAGAAGGCTCACCACTTCGGAATACAGAGAGATAAGTGACCGTACTTCAGCTTCAGCAGTATCAAGGAAACCCTTCAAGACCTTAAAGAGCAGATTTAAGTGTTAACCTTTGGCATTCTATCATCCAAAATCTGTCTGATTCATCCACTTTTTAAATTATTTATTCATAACTTACTTTAGATTACGCATTCTGATCTAAAAACTTGATCAGAAAAGAAACAATTGCATAATTTTTTGAAATATCTTATGGCCAAATAGCAGTTCTCAAAGTCAATAATTCATCCAAGAATTAGTATGATGCGACGTTCAAAAGTTGCTTGAAGGCGTGTCAGATCTCAATCATGAGTTTAAATTTTCAAATTTGAACAGTATATGGATGTAAATCACACAGACTCACCAGAAAGCAGATTGGCCCGTACATTTTCTCGTACATGATATCAATCACTGAATTTTAGTTTATAAATAAACCATCATATAGGCTAAAAACAGAGCAAAAAATAATAGCTGCCTGGTACCTGGACACTAGTGTGGCAAAGAGGTAGTTACTTTATAATCACCACAATATGGTGCCCTTTCTAACAATATAAGAACACAAAACGTCCATAGAATAAAGCAATGTAAGGCCAATCCCTTAGATTTAGCTTCTCAATCTTCACAAAGTCATATTAGGAGGTTAAAAATAACGTTACTGTGTGTTAGAATTTCCCTCAGACCCTTGACTGATTGAAGCACTTAGAGCAATTGGAAAGTTTGCCATACACCGAAAAGACCTATACAGGAGATAACCTTTAATTACCAATATTTCCTGTTGCTAACTTGGGTCCAACCATCACTGCGAGACCGTTGACCACCTTCGTTGCATTCTCCGATGCTGACAGACCGTCCAGTATAGGCTTCTGCGTATTTCTCAAAAAAACCTACTGACTTGGGTTTCTAAAAAGCAACCAACTTCCCACCCTCACCACACCCTCCCCCCCTCACCCCCCACCCCAAAAAAAAAAAAATTGAAAAAACAAGAGAGAAACCAATACATGCAGTTCAGAAACTCCAATTTTTTGACAGTCATGAGGAATACTACTCTAAAATGGTACCGTATTGGACACTAGCTGAGACAAAAGGGGAGGAACAATACAATTTGTCTTGTTTATTGAAGAATTATAATCATATCAGTGTTGGTGGGCTGTAACTCATATTTTGTATACCACCATCACAATCCTCATGTCGTTCTTAGTGTTGCTTTTCAACGACTTGATTATAAGTGGAGACATAAACAAATGCATCTACAAGCATTTATTTATTGGAAGAACGGGTCAAAGAAGTAGGTCATGCAGTATCAAACTAAAAAATTAACTATGAATATGAAAGACAAGATAAAATTAACATGCAGGAGATAAGACATTTCATGCCATCAGTTTGTCGTGAAATCCAAACTTTTATTATGCAAACAGCACACCAGATTTCCCTTGAAAGAATCCACAAGCAATTTTTGCAAGATGCTCTTAATTACTTAAAGCTGCAACTCTTAAACTTGATATACTCGATTGCTTCTCAACTATTATATGACCTGACTCTACGAAACTAATTGAAGAAACATCACACTCCAATATAGCAAGCTTGAATGAGATTAGGAATCCAATGAAGGTAACCCCTGATTCCCAATTACCCAGTAAGAAAGGCCTCTGTCCCATGCCATTGTGAAGACAGGGACGCATCCCTGTCCCAAACCCCTATCTCTCTCCCCTCAAACCCCTAGTAGCCCTTCAAACCCCTATCTCTCTCCCCTCCTCGCTTCAGGGTTTATGAGTAATGAAGCACCATCAAAAGCACTCCCTTTCAACAGCAAACGCAAAACCTCAGAGCCTACAAGACTTTGTCCAAGTACTAGCATACCTCACTCGCTGTCTCCTTTGCACAGTGAGCAAGTCCACCGTATCATAAATGGTAACAGCATTGCACATGAGTCTTTTGGCATAGTTAATGGAGCTTGGGGTCCTTTTTTACTAAGTACATACATATCCAAAGGCACTTGTATAGGAGAAGATATACTATTAAGGAGATTTTCTCAGGGAGTTATATACTTTCTTTCTTGGCTTTTGAATTGTCACCCCATTCGGCAGGCATGTTTTACTACATTTTACATGGACATCTGCTCAGAGGCTTTTAAATTTTCTAACGTATTCTCAGACCTAAATTTATTAGTGAATGAACTATGGAGCCATTCAAGGAAAATCAATTCTGAGAAGTTACACTCGATACCGGCCGCCGAGAATATATTCGGATTATGTCTACCATACCTTGGTTGTAGATGAAATTTCAAAGTTAATCAAGGACTTTATCTTACCAAGAAAGCAACATACAGTAAGCATGAGATAACACAGTCGCTACTAACAGTATCAGCAGCAACCTCAAGAAATATCAGAAGAAAAAAGGACAGGAATGGGGGAAGGAAATGACCAGCAGTTCTCCTATATTTCTTTAAAGCTCAAGACAATATGCCATTCAGTAAGGCCAGGTCGGCAATGTGAATAATAGCCCAGTACTTTAATTGTGGCAGATTTGCCTGATGAAGTCACCAAGATCACCATGTACTTCACTTACCTTTTGAAATCCAGCGGATATAGCACCATCGTTCTCTGAAGCAGTTAGTTCCTGCTCAACCTTTTCAAGACCTTTACTCACTGCTTGCATTTCTTCCGCCAAAGATTTCAATTGGATCTAAACATTTCAATTGATATGGCAAGGAGAAGAAACAAGCAACAAATAAGACAAGTCAACTATACACTACCCTATTACATGTTAAGTAAACCAAAGGAAGACCCTAATTTGCAAATCAAACATACCTTAGAGGCTCCTTCTAAATGAAGGAGATCTTTATCAAAATTCAGCAACTCAGGCAATTTCTCAGCAAGGAGCTAAAGAAAACAATTGATTATAGCATCACATTAGTACCAAAAAAAACTTTGAAAACGAGTATACAACAAAAATTGCCCATGTGAATGCATGGGAAAATAGATACAAATAAGGAAGTATTACAGAAAGGGCGGGGGTTAAATTAACGATATATCCAAAATAGCAGTTCTGAAGAATCTTTAACGCAAATGTACATGCAATCGAGCCCATAATAATTCTTATTTGTGAGAGGCTGCAAAATTCATTACAAAAAAATATTGTATGTTTTGAACGCAATCAAATATCAATTACTCAAAAGCTCCTATACAAATTTCCAACTTCCTCCATAAGAAGACTGCACGGCTACATACATTCCCTCAAGCACGTTTCTATAGTCCACCATTTCAAAGAAAGTATGTTATGACAATGCTGGTGCATAAAGAAAGATCCTAATGTCCTTGCGATCAACTACCATTGGCTTCAACACCAATAAAAAGTGAAAGTACATCATCATTAGCTAAGAGCAACTTGATCATAATGCAAATAAAAAACTCAATGAACGTGATATTTCTACCTTGCATAAATAATGCATCAAGGTCATTTTGTTGTTTCTTGCGCGAGTATCAGACAATTTAAGAAGGCTATCCAATTTAAATCCTACGGCTGATCCTGCAACAGAGAAATACCGATAAAAGGGTAAGTTTTTACCTCAGAAACTTTTTGCACAACAACAGAGTGCAGGGATAATGTGGTTTGATCTCAGATACTTACCTCGGGCAGTGCCCTGATTTAGTGCATTTCCCAAAGTGAGAATTGTCTGCATTATTTGACGCAATTTCATGGATTCTTTGACCTACAATTACATGCATAACAATTAACACGCAGATGATACTTCACAGCCATTAGTGACTTTCGAAGTCTGAATATAAAGATACCTCTCTAGTAGCATCATTGATTGTGTTCAGGTTACATCTTAAGTCATTTACCTGAAGAAATCAAAGCTATTAGAATAAACAACCATAACAAATTGTGGCAATCATGGTCAAAGAACATACAAATCAGTGACAGAACAGTCTACCTGACTACAAAATGTAATCGTGAATGAAAATACTCGTAACTTGGATTCCACTCGTGGGACCTTCATTAACTCCAGGAAAAACTGAAATGCACAATAACATTATGTTTGTCAGTAATAAGAATAGTACACTTGCACTTCCCCGCATCAATGATCAGTAGTGCAGAAGCACCTGTTCACACTTTCCAAGCATGTCCTTGTCTCCAGTATAGTTCTGAAAGACAGAACAATAACAGTAAGAAACAAAAAACTAAAATCATATACATAATGATACGTAACACAAACCCTGAAAACAAAAATAGAACATTACACTGTCGAGTGTCGAGAAACCAAAAATATTATCTAAATTTTAAAGTGAATACCATTCAATTTTTTCATTTCCTGATAAAGATTAAAATAGTAAAATTCGATACATATATCATTTCTCACCTTTCGGTTCTAGTCATGTTGTCTATTTCTCACTTCCTTCACTAGCATTCATTTTGCATATCTCATCCTTGTATACCACAAAGTCTGCACACCAGTAGATTCATATATCTCCATTGAACATGAGTCATGGTGACCATCTTATACCCACTTTCTCTCACTGTGTCCAATTTTTTCTTTTTTCTGATAAGAGACAACATTTTTCTCCCATTATACCCTGTCCATTTTCATCATCCCTTTATACATTGTCTGAATTTTCAGCACTTTTGCATTTATTATACCTACTGTAGTATACAATATTAGAGCACCCCACAAGTATAATTCATTCAAACTACTACGTTTAAGTTCACTGCAAGAATTATTCACCCTTATGATCTCTATGAATTCCTAACTAAAGACACAAAACCATATAATTTTCACAAAACATTTGGAATTTTTCTCGGCAACAGAATTAATTGAACAGTTTTGTTTTTCTTGCTTGGTAAGGATTGATTGTAAATGCTTTACTTAAAAACATAAGAAACAAAGAAATGACATGAATACTCTGTTTGGCAGCAAACCGGAATTGAGAAAAAATTACTTCAAATTATGAACTCATTATTGCCATATTCCACTTCCAAGGCTCAAGTTACACCCTCCCCAACAGTGTAAAAGTACCTTCCAATCAACAGCATAAGGTTAGATGAATCATCCTAACTTTACATCATTTAGGCTCTTGCTGTGCAAACTTGGAAACCATTTGGTCATTACAGGAAGATATTTTTAACACAGGCATCAAAAGAAGACAAGGTGCAGGCAGAAAGGAATGGGGGGATAGTCTTCAATTAATCATATCATACTTTATACCGTTTAACCCAATGTTGATTTGTTTAATTCCCAGTACATAGTAACACTATCTGGAGCCAGTTACATATGAGATCAGCAAGAATGCATCAATTCCATATAGCCAAACGATGCACTCAACTAAGAAAAGGACCACTTTGAGTTCACAAGGATTTTATTCCTACTTATTTCTATTTTCTTTATGCTTTCCAGTATGTAAATAATGTTGATTGTTTAGAGGGAAAAATCAAATTGGAAATTTCATGAAAATTTTCTACACACTCTTATCTGAAAGGAGAGATTGGATAGACACACACAGAGAGAGGATGAGGGAGAGGCTTAAAGTCGCTTCCCTGAGCTAAAAAGGCTCTGGCATAGTTTAAAGGAGGTAAATAGGTTATGCTAAACATAGTGTCAAAGTCAAATTCAGCACAAGCAATCTGGAAGCTGTGGTATGGTGAACGTTCCAAACCTTTAGTAGCCCTCAAATCTGAGGGAAGCACAATCAATCCATATTTGGGAAACCTCAGTTATGAAGTCTAATTCAGAGGGTATTAAACTACTGATCATATCACATGACATTGATCATATAGCCCACAATTTGGAAAACTATAATACATTTGGGAAGTAACAAGAGATTTAACAAATCATAATTGTTAAAGCATTCAAACCAGGATCAATTGACAATGAGTAAAGAGGTCTCTCAAGCATAGAAACTCACCTTGGGTGCCCCCAATATTCCCATGTGGGATACAACCTCTATTTAAACCCTTACTGAGGTGGGGCTTGAACCTAAAGCACATAATTCTCCCCAACTATGCACGTTCTACCACTTGGCGTGTTAATTCGCAAGTTGGGAGCGAATCCGCTATAAATTCTCAGATACACTTCACTAAATTCGCAAATTTACTTTCTACATTCACGTATTCAAAATTTGTACTACAACACGTCAAAAATTGCAACTACACACGTGATTATTTAGCTATAGCTTCATGCGTTAAATTGCTACAAATTCACGCAAGCCTTAATTACAGCTAAGGCCAAGTGAAAGTCAGTCACGGCTAACTGAGAAGAGGCCTCTCAACTTACCCTTTATACAGGCTTCTTCCCTTGCCACTTTCTCACCTCTTTGCAACGTGGGATAAGTGTGCAAGGCATAAAAATAGCTTTCTTTTTTGTTGTTTCTTGTTCCATTATTCTTTTTTTGTTGTTTCTCTTGTTCCATTATTTAAATTTATATTTGTTCATAGAATTTAATTTTTGTTAAGTTTTATATACGTAAACATATTTGTGTGTATATAGTATGACACTCTCAAAGTGCTCCTGCTCTGAGGATTTTTAAAATTTTTACGCTTTTGCGCTCCTACTCTCCCTTTCACTCTCATCCCGCTCTTGTGATCTAAGCTTGAACTCACCCGTCAGCTAACTAAAAACTAACAAAAATGCATACCGGAAAATCTAATGGGCACGAGACTGAACACACTAACCACTCGAGGGTCAATTCCAATATCATATTAAATCATCCAACACAAAACCAATTGCAAATGAGTAGATATATCCCCTAACCATATAAACCAACATTGAGGTACTAGAATATTTCGATGTGGAATTCGAGCTCTCTTTACAATAACCATATGATATCCATCAAGAGATTCGAAGCCATAAGATACTTTGCAATATTGCAACCAATATGTCACTATTGTGGACCATCATCACAAATAAATTGCATATCAACCAATAATCAATACATACTTCAACTTTTATTAAGTCAGATATGTTAGAAAAGCACAAAATATGATATCACTGTAATTTCCATGGCGAGTCTAAAGCTTCGCAAGAATCGCAACTAATTACAACATACAACTCTCAATTCTTAAGTTAGTACCCTATGTTTGTAAATTTATATACTGCACATCAGGCACAAACGTTAGCAGAGAGGAGATCAGATCCCAAAACCACAAGTATTGGACCATTTCAAAGACGGCATTGCAATCCAAAAGATCCAAACACCCAAATTAGAGAGAGAGACAGAGAGTATGTACCTTAAGTGTCTCCATTTCTTCTTTTGTAGGGCAGAATTTAATAAGATTCTCAACTTGATCGATGTCTAGGGCCAAAGAATCCAAAGCCAGAATCCCATTCTGGAAACCAAACATAAGTTCAAGTTTTGCAAAAATGCTTGCCAATTATTTATCAAGAATAGACAAACTTTTGTATAAAGCAATAAGGACCTGATAATATCCTATTTGGTAATATAAGTGAATAGACAACACTGTGGCAGAAATAGGAACTAATAGTGAGGGGAAATACATTGCCCACAACCTAATATCCTTCTGATAGTTGTTGAAAATTAGAACCATCCAAACAGCAATGTCAACCCTAAAATTATGAAGAAATATACAAATTGTAATCACGGATGAAGCACTATCTACAAAAGAGAGGATTTCGGTAGCATAGAATGCACATTGTAAAGGTCCTCGAAAAAAGAAAGAAGCAGAGCAGGTGCGAAGCACTTTAGATGAAAGAGATAAGTGACCATAATCAGCTAAATCTCTGCACTTGAAGAGCACCTCTTTGAGACAACTGTGACTGGAAAAAGAAAAGCATGACATATAAAAAAAAAAAAAAAGAAAACCAACCCCAATAAGGACCCATGACATATGTTACATGCAAGACAAAAAGAAATCAACGTAAGTTGGGTAGTTTTGTTTGGTTTCCTTGTCTTTAAAATTGTTATTATGGGCTCTTGTCTCCACTCTCCTCAGAGTAGTGTTACTAAACTTTGTAGTAAGGGAATATTGTATGAATAAAATTAGGACAAGAAGCTAACCAATCCAAACCATTTCCCTCAAATCCACAATTCCAACCTAAAAGTATAGTGAACTTGTGAATTAATTTACTTTTTCACAAATTTTGCCCACGATGTTGCAGGTTTAGATGAAGTAGCAAGTGAATATGAAGGTAAATAGGCAATAGGAAGAGAAGAAAACTGGATAACAAAGAGAACCACAAAAGCATAAAAGAGCAGTATGAAGCATAAGGGATTCAGGCTTTGGGTTCGATTGTCATTCTTGTTTGGATTCGTCTACCAAGAGATGGTGGGTTGATGAAGGCCTTTAAGAAGAAAGCATTTCAAGAACATTGACTAGGGAGAACTAGACTGTCCATAAACAATGTACAATGGCAAAGTGCCACTGAAAAATTCATGTCATGGCAATAAAATTGCCTGAAAAAATTGTTTAAGGGTCAATTAACCACCTCCATGGCTGGGAAACTAACACAGCAGAAGTCTGAAAATGTTAGCACACATATGATTTACATCAGGGAAAATCTTATGATACCACAAATTTTTAAAATTTCTGAGAAGGACCTTACAATCTTCTAAAGCCACACATGATACCACAAATTTTTTTATTCCAAATCGAGAAAGTTGGCATGAAGCATAGGATTTACATCATTCAATTCCACATTCTCTGGCAAATGCCTATTCCTAACACTGTGTATATCAACAAATTGTTATACATCAGGGAAAAAAGCTTCAAAAAATCTACGTTCCCAAAAACTTACTACTATTCCTTCACCAAAGCCCCATTCACTACTGAACACACTGGCATTTCTAGGAACAATTTCCTTTGAAGCCTTTTCATGATCAGTCTTGGAAAAATATATGTTCTTATACCACTACTTCTTGTGTTCTTAGTTTCAACCAAAATGTTGTGCCACCCCCCTCAATTCAATTAAGAATAGGCAATATGAAAGACTAGATTAACGGCAACGCTAATAAATGTGAAGAGAGCTCAATCACCCAAATTGGAAGATTAAGATGTCCTCCACTAACTGCTAATTGGTTTTGAGTTGAATGGCTTTAACATGGTATCAGAGTTGGTATTTGAGTTGCCCGTGCACCAAATCTCACTCGTTATGGATTCTCAATCTGTTTCTGTATACATATCTCTAGATCCTGTCATCCCACAAGCAAGCCCAAGTTACACAAGAGGAAGGGTGTGAAGAGAGCTTCATCTCACATTGAACTTAGGGCCACCCAAGATAAGGAACTATTGTAATTCTCCATCATTTCATAGCATCGGGCGTGGCTGAACCATCTACGGATGGGGAGAGCTAATGCACAGGGAAGAAGCTTAGATAAGAGAATACATTCTCGCATCGCCTTTTTTTGTAGAAAGCTCGACCAACAAGAAAATGTGCTTGGCCAAAACCAAAAAGAGGTTGACCCACTTCATTCGCCAAGCAATGATCTTCGCTTTGCGGGAACAACAAAAATTTTAGGGAATCTCCATCCGTATTGAATTGGTTTTGATTGAGTGTCTCTAGCATGGTATTAGAGCTAAGTTCACTGGATCAAGTATCTCACACATTTGAATGCATGGTCTAGTTTTTGTCTGTTTCATTTTGGTTTGTCAGCGAAGTGCTCAAGTCACACATGGAGGAAGGTGTGAAGAAAACTTGATCTCCCGTGGAAAGATCAAAGCTCGCTAGACTTGGATATATAGCTAAGAGTCTCTCCACCCATTGCCAATTAGTTTTGGGTTGGATGCGTTTAACATAAATATCTACAATGACATAACAACATTGAGAGATTTCAAACGAAGTTGCAGAAATCAACCTGCAACGGCATCATACAACATTCCTTAGCCATGACAAGCATTATAATTTACCTATATTCCTACATATTGTATCCTTATAAAACAAGAGTAACAAAAAAAGCATCCAACGACATTCATTACTTTGAAAGAACTGAAGTACCCATGTGATCCACAAAAGTTCATGAACCTCATTACACAAGCAGTATCAACATCCAAAAAGAAGTTCTCCAAATTCAAATTTAAATTGTCCACATCACTTGATAAGAAATTCTTTTCACAAATTAAAATTAAAAGTTTTAGAAAGGATATATTAAATAACAAAAATGACAAAAAAAACATAGCTCACAGAATTTATGACTTGAGCATCTCCTTTGGAAGAGAACACCCAATAGTTTATTTGGCACATCCATTGCTTCCAATTATTCAGACATTCAAGCACATGTAAATCTATGCATAACATTAATTGCCCAGAAAAAATGTCTGTATCATTCCTTACAACTGTAAAGAACTGAAAAAAAAAACCACAAGAAAAAGCAAAGTTGCATCTGTACTACATCTTAACTTAGCGTTACACATAGATGGACTTACAATCATATCTGGCAAAGGAATCTTTATTTTTGTGAGCATAATTTCACAATTATAGGCTCTGCGCAAGTCAACCTGACAAAAGGAAACATAAAATATTTGTAACCACAACTGAACCAAAAAGCTCAAGTACTTGTGAAATATGTTCATTAATGTTCTACAAAGGGATGAGTAGGTTATGAATCATTAGTTTTCCCTGTTCATTGGTCCTTAAATCACTTGTTGTTCCAGTTTGAAGTCCAAAAATCTCAATAAGAAATTGGACCAACCGTTGAATGGAGTAAAGGACGACTGAAGTGAGTTACTGAGTTGA
Source organism: Ilex paraguariensis (assembly GCA_963454935.2). Classification (NCBI taxonomy): domain Eukaryota; kingdom Viridiplantae; phylum Streptophyta; class Magnoliopsida; order Aquifoliales; family Aquifoliaceae; genus Ilex; species Ilex paraguariensis. The sequence goes on from CAUOFW020001254.1 coordinate 42,342, forward strand.
TGAGTCTTCCATGTATTATTTTAGTCCCCAGGAGAAATTTAACGGTCGATAATGTTAGCTCTGGCTAATATGACTATGACTATCCTGCTTCCTCTTATTGGTCATCATACCAATTAAGCAATCAAATTCAAGTTGCAATAAGGAGATTATAGCCAATGCATACAATGTGCCAATACCCAGTAATAACCTAATATTGTTGCACAGCTGGAATTGTGATGCTTAAACACATATAAAGGGTATCTCTTATATTATTAACATCAAAATCAGCTTTGAATTTTCACATGCAACTTGCAAATGTTAAGAGAACCCTAGTACACGAGGCTCCCACCACTGTAAGGTCTGGGGAGAAGTCATATGTAAGCGGCTTTACCCCCATATGCAAAGAGGCTGTTTTGCCTAGTGCCCAAATCACAATGGAACAACCTTACCGTTGCGCCAAGATCACCCTCAACTTGCAAATGTTGACTAGTAAAAAAATTTTTTGCACAATATACAAAAAATTACACAGTCCATGATCATGATTTTCTAATCTCTAGATAATCACAATTTTCAGAAAACTTAGTTCCAAAATCTTGTTTCCTTAAAGCTTCATATTAGTCAGACATACTTGATATTGTACTTAGGGACTTACAAATATTGTAGAGGCCTCAATCAGATCCATAAAGAGTTCATTATTTGAGATGATACAATGATGGGTTTGTTTTGTATTGTTCTGTACTTGTCAGGAATTAACAGCACAAAAAACTATATAAAAAAAAGAAACTTATGGTCAGAATTTGGTCCCAAAAAAAATAAGCAAGAGATTACTGATTTTTCCATCCTACACTTGGCTGATGCTGGAAATACAAGTTTCTAGGGAGCTTTAGCAAAGTCGAGTTCTATATCAGATATAAAATATTATATCACCAAAGAGATGCAGACGAAATTTTAAGCACGTGGATTGGCATATATTTGCCTTGAGATTCTGATGCAACTAAAAATGCCCCTGCAGTAGGCTCCAGAAAAACCAGCGCAAAAGATTCAATTATTTTTTAAAACCATTTACAGAAAATCAAACCTCATATGATCATGAAATGCACCTACTCCACATTATTAACAGTAATGAAATTGAAAAAACATTTTTCCAAACATCAGATTGTTCTCATCTCAACTCAGTATGTGTAAACAGATCATTAGCATGATCTCACGTCAACCACATGCTGCAAGTGTAAACATAGATGGACATGCAAAAAAATAACAGAATACTAAGCAAAAAGAAAAATCAAAAGCATAATCCACTTGCCAATTGCACTTTATCTGGTTTGTTTATTTTAGAACCACGTCGGCCTCCACCCTTGTCACTGGCATCTGAAGCAGAAGCTGCTGAGAACAGACTTTCAAGCTCTGATATATCAATTTCAGGAGCCCTACCAAGAACTTTCATCATGTGACATCAGAATTTTACTAGCGATCCCAAGCAAAACAAAAACCCATAAGTTTAATAATAAATGACATCATGTAACAAGTCAAGCACCAGAATTCTACAGGAGAAACAATGGAAGCAAAGGAAATCAATGATTAACCATAAAAAGACTTCACTAAGTCTTTTGCCGAGGAATCCCAAGAAGCATACTATGGTGAACCACAAAGCTAGAAATGGCAAGCAAAGCATCACCACAGGAAATGAATATTTGATTTAAGAAACGTTAATGGAACAATTCATGAATTTGCACAAAAAGGTTCTGCACTATCTTAAAAAGTTTCAAATCCACATACCTTGACTGATTTTCCTGTTTTTGAGAATCAGCCCATAAACTTCCCTGCATTGCACGTGTAACTTTCACCCAGTGTAAAGGCTTTAATGAAGCTCTCTTGAGGGGAATTGAAGAACCCGCAGAAAATCGACCTTTTCCATGACTGGTTAATCCCAAAGAGGTTCTTCCCCTTCCAGTTGCAGGAGCTGGCGGGGGTGGGGCATTGGGACCCTTTGCTCCAGGTGGTGGGGGTGGACCTGGTGCTACCCCATAACCTGGAGGTGGAGGAGGGGCACTAGGAGGCTTTGATACGTGTGGGGGAGCTGGAGGAACCAAACCTTGTCGAGGGCCTCCTGGAGGAGGTGGAGGTGGTGGTGGTGGTGTCCTAGTGATGGTGGTGGTAGCACTAGTTTTATGCCCTACAGGAGGTGGAGGAGGGGGTGGCGGACCTAGTGGCCTATTAGTAGTAGCAGTGCCGGTGGATGGTAGTCGTGGCAGTGGTGGAGGAGAAGGTGTTGGGGGAGAGGGCCGACTGAATGTAGAGGAACGAGGGGGTGGCAGTGGAGGGCCCTTAGAAGGGATGGAAGGGGAAGGAGGAGGGGGAGGTGGCGGCGGTGGTGGTGGAGGGCCCTTAGAAGAGATGGAAGGGGGAGGTGGCGGCGGTGGTGGAGGGCCTTTAGAAGAGATGGAAGGTGGCGGTGGCGGTGGCGGTGGCGGTGGCGGTGGTGGGCCTTTAGAAGAGACATAAGGGGGTGGGGGTGGTGGTGGCGGCGGTGGCGGAGGGCCCTTAGAAGAGATGGAAGGGGGAGGTGGTGGAGGTGGTGGAGGAGGTGGAAGTCTTTTTTGTGAGGTAGATAGAGGTGGAGGTGGAAGAGGAGGTGGTGGTGGTGGTGGTGGTGGTGGTGGTGGAGGATATCTAATTGAATTAATAGGGGGAGGTGGTGGAGGCGGAGGAAGAGGTGGTGAAGGCCCTTTACTAGAAGTAACAGAGTTAGGTGGAAGTGGAGGTGGAGTAGGTATATGGGGTGGAGATCCTCTACTAGAATTACTAATAGGAGGTGGAGGAGGAGTTGGTGGAGGCGGCAGAGTTCCTCTACTAAAACTAATAGAGTGAGGTAGAGGTGGAAGTGAAGGTGGTTGAGGGACACTTTTACAAGAAACAGCAGAAGAAGGTACTGAAGACGGTGGAGATGGGGGTGAACAGGGTGGAATTTCTTTATTTGGAACTGAGGATTGTAGATGAAGAGATGAGGAAACAGGTTCAACTGGCAATTTATTTGAAGATGATAAAGCAACATTTACATCACTTTGACTATCAGTTTCAGAGGGAGAAAGAACTGACTCTAAAGTCTCTGATATTAATGGCTTCAATGGATCCTCAGAAGGCTTGAGATCAAATGCTTCACCTGAAGCAGGATCCTGGGACAAGGGATCATCTAGGAAATTCATCCCTGGTACAGTAGTATATGTTAGGTTATTAACCTTTTCAGAGTCCAGAAAGTCCAGACTATCAGCGATACTAGATGCATTGTTTTCTTCTTCGGAATCAAAAGGTGATGAACATGTACTTGGTCTACTTTGTAATATAGACAACTCTTTCGCATCATTCAAGACAGAAAGTTGCTTAAGTAACCATAAAGCGGTATCATCACCACTATCAACCCATTCAACTCCATTGAAAAGTTCTTGAACCCGGGAGAAAGCTTCAATCGGCAATCCACCTTTCTCCTCACCATTTAAAGTTGCAGTTGGAGCTTTTGGGGGAGACATACTCTCAACCTCACCAAAAAGAACCTGAACATTGGAAAAATGATTTTTTTTTATGAGATATGTGGGTGACATAGACATATTAATCAACAGCTAAATATAGTTTTCTGTGAAATATCCACCTCGGCTCGAAAGCCTTTTGGATATCGCGCCTTTGAATCCCAAAGAATGTCCAAGTTCTCATAGTTTAGCATCAAGATGTTGGATCGAACAAAAGCAGTATTGAACATTATACGAAACATCATAACTTCCCTTTCAGGATCCAAATCTAAATGGACGCACTCCAAGACAACATCCCCTTGCACCAAACATTGAATATCAATCTTAATCACATCACTGTCCTTCTGCAATCAAGAATCAGAATAAAGAAAGAACATATGTCAGCACCCACTTATACGAGTAGGACAGTAGATGCTTTTATCATATGGTTCCTGAAAATGTAAAACTTGTTACCTGCCGATAATGGCGAAGACTTCTACTTTTCTTGGGCATGGAATATATCATTTGGGTTGACAACCCACCCTTGCTAAGGAGATTTCTACCAAAAATACGGACAAATGGCCGGCATCCATTTTGAGTGTCAAACCTTGGAATAGCACGTAAAATAAGACAATCAAGCGAAAGAGTTCGTTCAGGAGGAGGCCATTCGGGAGATATATTTCTTCTTGATATGTACTGGAGGTAACGAAGCTGAGAAGGAAATGGGTTTAGTGGTGACAATAGTTGTAACAAACCTTTAGGAGCCTCTCGATAAACCATTTCAAGAATCCTTTTTTCTCCACTATGCAACTTTCTAAATATCAACAAGCTAGCTAAAAGCAAAGCCAAAAGCGACCAACCCCCTCTCTCACAGTGAAGCAAAATAACGTTCTGGTGATTCCCACGGGCAAGCCAACTCTCACAGACACACAGAAAATGATTGATCAAAGAAAATGGTAGGATGGGACACCCCTCATACTGTCGTGGATAATCCATGACTGCAACATCGTACTGACAAAAAATTTCTGCAAACTGGCTCCTTTTCTCGCCCTCTCGGAAATTGAATGCAAGAAAGCATGACTCAGGTAATTCTTCATGTAATTCGGTTATGATTTCGTGCAGATAAAGTTGGTATATTCCCTCGGGCAAAACTTCCGTTGAAAAGCAAGAATCAAAAACTGCAGAAACACAAAAAAAAACAAACACACACACACACAAAACAAATGAAAATGTGTATATTAACATTCATCACCAAATATAGATATAAACCATAGTAACATCAAAATTAAGCATGAATCTTTCGTACCATATACTCTACCAACAAATTCAAGCAAGCCATCTGGAGGTCTTCTGTAAAAGAATCTACTGAGGAGTGACATTCTTTGCCAATAATATTACAACTGGGTCTATCCCAATAAGCCACAACCTAAAGAAAGTGAATCCAAAACTGAGATTTTAATGTACAACTCTCAAATACAATTAACAAATAAACTACTCTTTCGTTTGGTTACTGAGAAACTGATAGAAAAGAAAAGAAAAAATTGATACCGCATTCAGTACATCCGGTACTTAACATCAACTCATCAAAATACTAACCAACTAAAGCAATAATACTATTTCAGCTTTAGTTAAGCTGAGTAATTTCCATTTTCTGTAAACAAAACAACAAAACAAATGCACAAGATTCAAAATTTCATTTATTTTCCCGAACTTTCTTGTGAATAAAACAAGGGTGGGTAAAGTGAAGTTCTGCAGATACAGAACTTGTTCAAAGCCAATGCTCAGCAGCACAACAAACTAGGTTTACTAATACACACGGACACACGTACATATTGAGAGAGAGAGAGAGACAGAGACAGAGAGACAGAGAAGGGGGAGAGAGAAAATTTGAATTGAAAGAACCTGAGCTCTGCGGCTGTGGAATTACAGGAGGAACCGGAGATTCCGGTGAATTGTCGACAGAGTAGCTTTCGTATCCACCGGAAATCATAGGGTTGGACCGGTGGGTTTCATTGTGTGGGGTGAAGCTTTACCTTCGAGTTTGGAATTTCAAGTTTCAAAGTCAAAATTGGTAAATTTAATATTTCTTTTTCTCTTAAAAAAATTACACTTTATACCGCTAAATATTTAAGAATTTTTACTTTATACCCTTAAAAATAAATTTTTTACATTTTATCTCAATATATTAAATATTAAAAATATTACAGTGCATAGATACTAACTTCTCATTACACTTACCCAAAAAAAAAAACTTCTCATTACAAGGTAACATTGTCTCCGAGCAACCTTCTAGTGGTAGTCAAGTCATGTGCTGCAAAGGAGGCAGTCACCCCCCATCCAGTAGCAGTAGTATAAAATAGTTATTGTAGTTTAATTAATTACTATCCCTCTCGTGTATTTTAAATTTCACCAGGAAAAAAAAAAAGTCAATAGGATGATTTTTTGACAAATGGACAACATAAATTAATATAAGGGCCACATTTTAATAATTTTAATACATTGAGGGTTCAACATATAAAATTTAATTTTTAAGGGTATAAAATAAAAATCTTTAAATCTTTTAAAATGCAACGAAAAAAGCCCCCAAAATTGCACGAATTGTCTATTTGGGTTTCTAAGCTTGGCCTTGAGGAATGGGCCAAACAAGTTATGGAACCAAGTAAAACATGGCCACAACAACCCAAACTTGTAGGCCCAATTACAAATTGAACCCAACATTGAGGCTCAAACTCTCACTGGGATTGGGCCATATAAGCTCAACCTTTTTTTATACGAAAAATTGTGAGTGCGTACCTTTTAAACTACTTAATTGTGAGAAAATATATTTACTAAAATCTTTTGTATATAATTACCTTTAACTTGAAATGTATTGTAATTAAGTACTTATTGACAAATTTTCAAATATTTTCTTCATTAAAATACCATTTTCCTTATTTCAAAGGTTGTTAGTTTGTCAGTCCTATTTTTTATGGAATTTAATTTATTATATTAATAGTTTCATACTTTAAGGGATTGAAAATTTTGAAATTCAAAATTATAAATCAGATCGAATAAAACTTAACAGTTTGGCTCATATTTTTTCAACCTCAATATTTGAAAATGAATATTCCTTTACTCTGTCAACGTTTTTATTCTTCATCAGCAACAAAATCTGCAACGTCTGTGTTCCTAATGTTTTCAAATAAACACATGACACACACAATCACCCATTTGTAATTAAAGAAATTCAGGCAATTACAAACTACTCTTGCACAATTTTATAGTGAGTAATCAAAATAGACAAATATTAAATTGTTGTTTCAACATAATTTACCGTAATAGTTAACACTGACACTGTGACACCATAGTGAGCATTCACAATGTAACGCCACATTTGCTTACCTGCACAATGATAGTGAAATTCAGTGAATGTTGTTTGATAATCGACATTTGAAATGAATGCTACTCCGACGTCAGCAAAATCAGAACGAACGCAACTACTTCAACATCTTCTCCATTTTTTGAAAGCTTTTGTGTTTGATTTGGTTGAATACTGAATGACTTTTGGGAGGGTTTTGTTTAAATGTTGAAATCTGTTCTAGGAGGTTTCTACGTCTTATTAGTTGTCGAATTTTTGTGATGTTATTGCATGAAATCCAACATTTTCTGATTATATTCCTTCCGCCTATTTGTATATCTATGTGGGTATTTTGGTCCTTCCAAAAAAAAAAAAAAAAAAAAATTAACTGTACACTTTTTTCACAATTAGTTGTTAAAATATGTACCGGCCTATAAAAACCTCTTTTTCATAACTCAAGTTTGGTAACCATGAGTTTTTGTTTTTGTTTTTTTCATTTTATTGCAAAAATAAATAAATAAAACGCATTTGATGATTGTTTTCGTTTTTTTTAACTGCTTCATTTTGAAAACAAGACTAAAATATAGAAACATCCAAAATGATATTTTTGAAAACATCAAAAAAAATGTGTGTTTAAAAGGAAAGTTAATGAGGTTTGCATTTTCATCCCACTTAGTAAAAATAAAATAAAATTCTTGCTTGAGTATATAAGAAATCCTTCTCTATTTTGGTAGTGATTATGAATTTTGGGGAGTGGTGATAGAGTTGAGCAGTGGCGGTTTTGGGTGGTGGTGAGTTGGGTGGCTGTAGGTTTCAAGTGATTGGGGTGGGTTTCGGGGATGAAGGGTGGGTTTAGGGGTGGGTTTCGAGGATGGTGTTGGGGTTGGGCTGTACTAGGTTTCAAGGGATGGGAATGAGTTTCGGTGGTGCTGGATTTCAGGGGATGGGAATGAATTTCGATGGTGGTGGGTTTCGAGGATGGGGGTGAGTTTTGAGGATGAGGGTGGAATTGAGTGGTGGTGGGTTTCAAAGAATGGGGGTGGATTTCGGTGGGAGTGAGTTTCGGGAATAGGGGTGGTGAATTTCAGGAGATTGCTAGGTATTGCAAAGAGGTTGTGGGGGTGATTTTCAATGGTGGTGGTGTTGGGTGATTAATTTTTGGTATAATAACAAACATATTTTTTATTTTTGTTTTTATGTTTTTTTAAATATAAATGACTACCAAACATATTTTATATTTTTAATTTATAATTTTTATCACAAAAAAAATAAAAAATAAAATTTATTTTTTTTTATAAGAAAAATATAAAAACAAAAAACGTTATTAAACCCATCCTCAGTTTTTTTTTCCTTTTTTTTTGGGTACTTTTGAGTTGGAGCTAAGTAAATGCATAATCTATTAAAAAATAAAATTATAAAAAATAACAAGACATGAAAACTTTAGAAGTATCAAAACTTTATTGAAAAAAAAATAGAAGTGCCAAAAAAATAATAGTTTATTTTTTTGAATAAAAACTGTACCACATCTCTTACATAAAAAATTTTGATCCACGTAACATTATTGGTATTCTTTTCCCATATGTATAAACCACTGATGAAGCCAAAGGAGAAGAGTTTCAGGAAACACTGATCTCTCTCTGTTACATGCATGCTGTGTACCCTAACTTTATGAAAATTAACGATACCCTTTTATAATTTCTGGGGAATTGTGCGAAGACCTTGGGGTACTGTTTAATTTTTGTTTTTTTTTGCATGGGAACATCACTGCAGATATGGTTTGGTCAGTTCTCAAGATCTGTAAGGAAAAAAGAAAAGAGAAGAAAAGCTGCCAGTTGATATTACCTCTAATCATTTCACTTCAATCAACACAGAGCCAAAATTGGACTCTCACTTTTGTCCATGGGTTACTTTTTCTAGGTGGGAAAGTAGATTTTTTTTTTTGTTTAAAATTATTAACAGGTACATCCAGGCCGATAATTAAACTTAAAAAATTATTTAAATTCAATTTATTTAAAAAACAAATCGATCACGAATATTTATATTTATATATAATCGAGTCGGATATTTCAAACTTATTTTTAAACCAATTTAAAAACATATTCGATGTCTATTCGTTTAAAAAACGAATTAAGCTTGAATAAGCCCAAACTGAGTTGAACTTGAGTAACTCGGTTCAATTATCAGTCAGTCCCGTACACACAACACATGCATTAGTTAAACTTAAAGTTTATTTGAGAATTTACGTGTTAATCGGTTTTAACTCACAAAATTAATTCTTTCATATTAGCATTTGCTTGTTGAGCTTAGTAAATGGCGATACCTAATGAACAATAAAATTGTGCTCATCATTTTTATATAACCAAATGATACAGTGGTGAACGAATTTATTTATTTAATAAAAATAATTATATCACATAGATTTAATATCCACAATTAAGTAAACATAATAATATTATTAGTTGTTAGTGATACAATCCATCCTCTCAATAATAGCCACCTGGCAACTGTCCTCTTTTCACACCATTATGGGGAGTCGGAATATTGATGATTGTGATAGAATACAATAGAGTAGAAAATTTAATAAATATTGATACCGTACTTTAAATAAGTGATAAAAATTTCTTATATTCACGATCTCGATGAAATAATGACACGTGAATTAATAGAATTTGAAGAGGATGTCGTAGGCATTGCTCTGGGATTTGATTACGATACAAAAAAAATAAATAAAAAAAATTGCATTATATCTCAATTTGTGGTCACTTTTATTATATTTGTGGGTCATTTTACCACTACCATGGTACTCTAAAAAATAGTAAAATAGTTATCACAATAATAGTAAAAATATCTACAAATATAGTAAAAACACTCACAAATATAATAAATTATTTTGTACCAAAGATGAGTAATAAAAATAATTACTATAAATATGACAAAAATATTTGTAACAGTAATAAAAATACCCGCAAAAATAATAAATCATCCACAAAAAAATAGTAAAATTTTTAATTATAAAATAATTTATAAAAATATCCATTAAAATAGTAAAAATTAGAGATGCGGTGACCAATCCATTGCTGTGAATTTGGAATCAAATTAATATTGTATAAATAGTAATGCTATGTTGGCTAAATTTTTGGATCAAATTTAAAACTCAAATGATATGACAGTATATTATTTTGAGTCTTTATTAGGACCCAAATAATATGATACCAAATAAAAAAACCCAAGTCAGCTGTTATGTCATTTGAACTCTAAATTTAATTTCAAAATTTGATCAATATAAAATTACCCTTACTCTTGGATTAATGGTTGATGACAAATGGCATGTTCTACACTCCAGAGGATGGGCCGCTTTTTAATGTCGGGTCTCGTTATTGACTAGCAATAAAGACCCAACGGTGAATATAATCTCATTAATGACTACAAAAAAACATAAAACACAGTTTTTAGAATAAATATTTTTTTTCATTATTAATCTCAATATAAAAGTATTGATTAATATTTATTAACCTTAGTATTGATTAAAACACAATTTTAATCTTTATGTTTTCTGTTTCTTTCTTCATTATTTAATATAAAAGTCTACGCAAAATTAATATATCCAAAAATGTAAAGTAAAATTGTATTTTCATTCAAATATAGTAAAATCAGAAAAATTGAAATAAGATAAAAAAAAAATTGTAATAAAGATAGTTTGAAAGTTATTTTATGAGTCTAATCTATGAGGCTCTAAACTTTGTGTTGTTTAAAGAACAGGTCACGAACGATATATGATTGATTTGTACTCTATCTCATCCTCTAGCTAAACTAGTCTATGAAATAATAAAATTATTTTTGTGACTCAAAATTTTAATAATCATGTTACAATGTAATAACCTTAGTTGTGCATCAAGAAGATTATGTGATTAACCAACTCATCTAGGTTTTTTAATTTTTTTTTTGGCAAGTAACCAAGTCATCTAGTTTAAAGCATTCTATCTTACATGAGAGAGGTGACAGTGACTTAACAGTCCCAAAGGCCTTACTCTGGTTATGATTAGATAAGTCCAAGTAATGAATTCTGTACTGGCACTTTATCACACACTATTGAGGAACTTGTTGGTTACTAGTTGTGAGACCATCTTGATATTTGAGATTCTTTAAAGGCAAATTCAGTAGTTGCCTGTGTCCATGTGAGGTCATTGTCCCATCCTAACCAGCTTTCATTGATGTAATTAAGTACAAGCTGTGGTCAGACACTGTAATAAAAAAAGGAACGACGAATTTTGAATTTTGTGTAAATCAAGTTTTTTCTCACATGCATGATAATCGATCAGCTAGAATGAGTAATAAATTTGTCAACAATAAACAGTAAGTATGTTTACTTTTCACTTGATGATCTTCAAAGACTGAATTTTATTTGTTTCTTAACCAATTGTTTAGGAACTATTTTTTTTTTTAGTGTAATTGTTTGAGTGTTCATGTCAGTTTATGTGTATTTTGATTAATTTTTTTTTCGGTCTGGTGAAAAATATGTCATTCACATCAAGACTAATGTATTTATGAGGGATACATTCCTCATAACCTAACTCTAAGAAATTGTCAAAATTTAAACTCAGTAGATTTAAGAGCTATTTTGTAAGGTATAGCTCCCAAACACAAAATGTAGGACCTAGCCAAAACTAATATCTAAAGATAATAAAGGGGTCAACATCTAATATGGTCGTAACCATACTAATAGAGTTGATCATCCTTAATATTCTCAAAAATCTTCTAACCAAAAAGTCAAGTAATCAATCTATACTAGTCTAAAATGTCAAGATAAAAGAAAAACTTTTGATTATCTAAAATATCCTTATAATATATGAAAATGACATTAACATCTTTTTAATCAATTAAATGTTCAACATTGACTTAAACCTCTTTAACTTCCATTTTCTTAAACAATTGTTACCCTCGAAAAAGAAACGACTTATGTGACCAACTGCCTTTTCATCTTCTAATTTGTAAGCAATGGCCCCTCATACAATCAATTAATTGTTAATTAATATTATTATTAATATGGAAAATATTATGTATCTCTAATTTGTAACTCAAATTTGCATCCCAAATGAAAAGAACCATTGAACGAGTGGGTCTCATCATTTTTTAAAATGGGACCCATTGATTCAATGATCATCTTTCATTTGAAATGCAAATTTAAATTATAGATTTGTGATATATAGCATTGCTCTATTAATATTGAGTCAGATAGTTCCTTCTCTTTCTATGTTTTTAAGTCCAATAGTGTTTCTCATTCCTAATACTAGCTACTACATTTCTACCTCTATATAATACATACATACATACATGGTACGTATATGTGATGCTAATGTAGGTCTGTTTTTGTCTTTGGGTGAGCAAAATGTTCCTCGTACTAGGATAATGCTCCGACACCAATGCTTGAAGGTAATTACTTTTTTCAACTTTTCAAGTAAATTTGTTGTTTGTTGTACTTGTATTCGTGTTATAATTTGAAATTTGGAGTTTTTTTTTGTTTGGATATTAAACACAATAGGTAATGTCGTAGTGGATATGACAGGGCAACCCAAGAAAGTCGATGAAGTGCAGACAATTTTTATGCTCTCAATAGAGTTGGAAGCTATTGAGGTTTTCATGGTATGTGTTACTTTAACTATGAATAGTATTTTTTAAAATGCAATTTGGTACGAAAACAAAGTGATTGTGTTCATTAAATATAATTTGTTTATGTTTGTAGCAACTAAATGGTGCTAAAACCTATAGAGGAGCTTACCAATGGACCATTTCTCTATCATTTGGCTCGACATTATATACTTAATACTCAATTCTTTCTTTATTTCTTCTATGCGAGATTGTAATAGCCTAGTATGTTACTTTCTATATTTATCATATAATGGTAATTTACATATAGGTCGACAGTTTCCACTAAGTAATAGACGTTGTGAATTCTCCAATTCATATATGCTTAAATTAAAGAAATGAAAAGTTAGATTAGGATCAACATTATGAAAATATGATTTAGATGAACTTATACTCTTAGGAAGAGTTCCTTACAAAGGCAACCCTGATAAAAGGTCTGATCAAGTTGATCATGTGCATGGGAGAGGCATTGGCAACCATATCCTTTAAAGTGGAAAATATTTCATTATGTGAATGTTTTGGAGATGGATGCAGTTCTTCACACACTCACTAGCAAGCATTTCTTTGAGGTCAGACTTCAACTTACGAATCTTTCTTTCACACAAAAGGGCAAAGTACTTATCTAGAACAGCTAACAACACTTTGGAGCAACATTTGCTTCCATGAATTCATATAAATCTTGATTATGTGCTTTCAAGTGGGCTAAAGAAGTACAAAAATGAGACATTGTATCCTTAAAACGATATCAAATAGTCTATTTTCATATTTTTCATAAAAAGCAAGGTCTACAAACTTTAATGAACAATCTACAGTTGTCACACACTTGCTAAAATCTATAATCTATCATTAAGCCTTCATTCTGATCAAAAAATAAAATAAAAATTAAGTCTTCATTAGGTGCCCCCCTTACAATAATTCACATACATTGCATAACTGAGACTTTAATTGACTATTTTATGTGGCTCCAATATGACCAATTTTTTTTGGAATATACAGATCATTGTCAAAAAGGAAAGTATCTTACCAAATGTGATTTCACCATCCTCTAAACCCAAGCTAAGACTATTATTTGAGGTTGTTTTTTTAGGATTTTTAATTGAGAAAACTGGGGTCCACCATGGCAATGGCAAACGGCCTCAGCTAGATATTTGTGATTAATGAACTTGATAGGACTCAAGTAGGTAATATCCAAGAACGAGATTATTCGATTATGAATAAACACTATATGGCTTTTTCGAGCTCAAAATGTGCTTAAGCTATACATCATTGTAATCATGACCATCAATGTGCTATATAAATGTTAAAATTACATGGACAATTAGGCTACATTTATAAAAGTTGAATTTGTTTTCAGCCTTTTTTGTTTTAAAATGAAGATATCGGTCTAATTAGAGTTTATCTTAGATTTATTATTATAATTCACTACAAGTGTGTGTTCATATGTACAAGGAAGTTTGGGTTAGGTGAGTATAAGAATGTTCATACACCATTAGTCAATATTCTACTCAAAAAACTAAGAAACTTAACTAGGATTGAATCAGAAGACAGATCTCACTATCAAGCGGCAACTATGTAGTCTATGCTCCTACGCTACTCATGACAAACATGCCAAAATTTACATTGCCAATGTTTAGGTTACTATCGCATTTCAATAACCATGCCTTCTTATAAGCAATAATCATGCTTGCTAGAGTACACCCATGGGTGAACTTGCGAGTAACCCACTAGGTGCAAAAGGAAAATGGGTTTATCATTCAATCTCGGACAGTGTGTACCATTTGATCCAAACAAGAAAACCAAGAAGTTTATGTAAGCCAAGGATTTCATTAATTTTATCTAGGAACTACCCTGGCCAAATAACGAGTTAGACTATGGTATAGCCAAACACAACGTTACACATATAAAATTTTATTATTTTATTTTAACACTTTGTTTAATTATTTTCAAGATCATTATTTACAAATAAATCAAAAGTAAGGTCTACAAGAGAGAATCATTATTCGGTATGATACTGAAAAATTTAAATTTTGGTATGACCCCAAATAACTCAAAGAAAAAAAAATATATGGGATGAATGTTTCATATATGTATTTATTTATGATGGTTGATGCTATTTCTAGACTCTACTGTTTTAGAGTCTTTTATGATATATGATGATCTGAGGCTTTTCCACTGTGTACAATCTTGGACATACACTATTGTTTTCACTCCTAGCCCTTCATGTACTAAGTAGCTTAAAAAAATATCATCTTTTGTTGGTTTTTTTTTTCATGTTTTAGTAAAGAACTCTTTTGCAGAGATAATGTCACCAACTAACATAGAAGGGCTTTCAGACAGTTCTCAAAGTTTGTGTTGGCTCATTGTTAATTTTTTTTACTATATCAACATATGAATGAAAAATAAGTAAACAAATTAAAGTTTTGGTACTTAATAAAAGGAAACTTGTGCATTGTTTGGTTTTCTTTGACCTTTGGAAATGCCTTCGGTAAACAATAATTTGTCGTATTTATATAATGTTGAAGCAACAGAAGGACAGATTAAGTCGCACTCTACATGCATGGTGTAAAATATCAGAATAAATTTATGGGGAACTATACAAGGGATTAACAATGTTTGATCATTGGCTAAAATGTCATCTCAGTATACTTTAATATAGATATATCAATGTCTCAAAAAAAATTATAAAAAATAATTCATGTACAACGCACGTGTGCATCAACTAGTTATTCATAAAAATAAAGATGGATTGACATCTTATATCTTTCATTTTCGGTATTTATTGTGCATTAAATACTATAGATTATGCTTAAAAATACCTAAAAGAGTAGTTTGCAAATAGGCTAACAAAATGGAAAAAGATTTACCCAAAAAAAATGGAAAATGATATTTATATCTAATTTAGAAATTTAATTTAGGCACCTAGTCAGGTACGAGTTATAAATGTTGGATTAAATATGTGGTCCATCTAATATTGAAATTTAGAGCAAGACTACTCCCAATATTTTGATTGTGCGTTCATGTGGCACCAATTTTATTTAAAAGGACACCATAATGATTAATAATAGATGATCTATCAAAAAAAAAAAATTAAAAAAAAATCTTGATCCTACCTAATCTAACAACTATAATGCATTAAGTCACTGATTACTTCCTAAATCATCAACCAAAATTTAGTGATAGTAGGACTTTGGAATAATTAATGATGTAAAATTGTTGATTATGATAAAATTTTTTGGGCCAGACACTATTAAAGAGAGAAAAAAACATTGATTGACCGTGCGAATTTAAAGTTCAATTCGGTGATTCGTGCTTGAAAATACGATGTAATATAAATTAATCAGTCAATTCGAAGAAGTGAGAAGTGAACATCTCAGAAAAAGTGAAGAGTAAGGAGAGAAAAATAAAATTTTATGTGAATAATTTTGAAAAGAATGTTAATGATCGTTACGTAAATTTATTTGAGATTATCAGATAAATTTATTTAAATCCGAACTATTTTAGATTTTACATTACGTAGATAACAGAGATGATAGTTATTAGACAGGCTGCTGTCCTTGATTATGATAGATTCTAATTACGAATAAAATATAATATCTGTTAATTCATTCATAAATGAAAAGGACAGTTTGATTCCAGATTTCAAGTAAACTTTGCAAACCTCAACGAAAGGCCATTACAGCAGTCAGTAGTAAACTAACTCACCCACCAAAAGTTTCCTGGAAAAAGCCCCCAAAAGCTCTCAAAAAAATCACACACACAGACACACACACATTTCCCAAACACAGACAAAAGTCTCAGTAATGGCAACACAAGAACAAGAACAAGAACAACCCACCATAGCTCCTCGACCTTTAGAACCCACCTCAACCCAAGACTGCGAGAAGCTACTGACCTCGTACTTGGGTCTCAGCTTCACAATCTTTCTTGGGTTTCTTCCAAAATCATCAATCTCACTGGTCTCCACCCTCCAAACTAGCAACAAAGACCTCTCTGTAAAGCTCTTCCAAGCTGAAGAACAGCTCAAACAGCTTCACTCTAGAAGGAAAGAGGACTCCAAGGCTAATGCGAGAGTTGTTGAGATATTCGCGAGCCACAGGCACGCCTGGCAGCAAGAGGAAAAGAGACTTCTACAAGAGATCGATGCGAGTGCTGAGGAAATTGCACGTTTGAGGGCAACACTGGAGGATTACGAGAAATTACAGGTTGAATTGAAGACTAACGTCGAAGAATTGAAGAGAGAGGTCAGGGAAAGGGACGAGATGTTGAATTATATGGCAATGAAGTCGACGGAATTAAATGGTTCTGAGAGCAATCTTGGTGTTTCAGATTGTTATGAGGAATTGGGTTCGAGGTTCGGGAAAGTTAGAGTTTCGGAGGGGATGGATTTGGGGAAGGAGCAGTTTTTCTTGGAGAGAGAGGGACTCAATGTGGATGAAATGGGTGGTGTATACGGACAGCGTAATGGGTTCAATCCAGAGTTCTTCAACTCAGCTTCGAAATTTTGGGCTGAAAAAACTAGTCTATGGCAGGTTTGATTTTTTCTTTGTTTGATTATTTGTTTTTGGTGGTGAAAGTAGATTTTAACAATGATTGACTTGCTTTTTAGATACTGAAGTTGAAGAAGATTTAATCAATTTTTTGGGTATTACTGGTTGAATCAATACATGTATTAATGGATGAGATTTTTCTTTGTTTGGTTGCTGAGAAAGGAAAGGAAGATATAGATAAAATTTTTGGTTTCTTGTTCAATAATGAACAGGAAGTATTTAGGAACATCTCAGTTTCAACTTAAATGATTCGATAAAGGCTTAAATAGAAGGACTAAATTATAGCTGATGATCTATGTTTATTGCTGTTGTGTCGTTGAACTTTACATAATTTTGCATGCTGTATAGTTTGAAATTCTATTGTTGAAGAACATTTGTTGTAAAGTTAATCAAGGAAGACTAATTTGCGCTGAAATTCAAATTGAAATCTTTGTTAATCTTACATTCTGAGTCCCAATAAATGATATTTGTGATGGAGTGTGAACCATCACTCCTTGTGTGTCTGGTCCTTTGTCCTTTCATGGTTGGAATCTTTGTCCTTATGCACCCATCCATAGCTTGAAATATCGTCCCAAATGCTGAATAGATCACTTGATTTCAGTGCATTTTGTTGTTTTTTGTTGTACTTCTGCATTCTGCATATGTTTGGACCACCATTTCAAAGGTATCATATTTAAGGGTGGTTCTTATATTTTTTTTATCCAGCTGCCATTGTAGGTATTTGTACTTAACTAGAACTGTTTTATGGAAAACTTAATTCGGAGGTTTGGAGAATGCGGATACATTATCTTCCGCATCTTCCCTTCCTCTGCTAAAACCCAAGTTGCGTGCTGGTGAGGGCAACCAATATTGGATTCTTTCCATCTGGTGGAATCAAACATCTAGTAGATGTGTTGTTTCAATCTATTCTATGGACCATCTCAGTGTATCAATGTTTTTTCCCCTTCTTGCTCCTGTGTCATTTCTTTGCATCTTTGGTTTTTTGTTTCTTCAATCTTCTTTTTCTCTGCTGTCAAACATCACATCTTGTGGCTCTTGCTGAAAAGATGTCATCTTTTTGCTATGCGACAGTGGACTCTTCTGCTGGAACTTGTCCATTGGAAGAGGATAAGATAGTGAGACATGCCTTTTTAGGCCTTAAAACTCAACTACCACTTTTTGAAGAAGTCAATTATATATGTATTCTTCATAAATTTGATGCATGTAAAATTTGGTTGTCTTTTATTAGTAGTAAGAGATGACATGTCAGGAAGTTGGAATTGATTGACGTATGAAATCTCTGTCATGGAATCTATTCTTTTTTGTTGGGGGTCCAGTGGAGGGCTAAAACTTAAGCATTCCTCAACTCTTTCCTTTCTTAGATTACCAATTTGGTGGAAGTTTTTCTTTGGTACTCATAAAACACCGTCTAATATGTCAAATGCCATTTTATGGTTGGAGTTATTTCCAACTATCTGTTGATTTTAAATATTGATTGTTGCAGGATGTACAGTATGAATCCCTTGAACCATTGCATCAGTTAAAACATTTTGTTCCAAGGTAAATTTTTACGATCTAATTCCAAATCTTTCTGAAAGAATGCATGGAAACTGATGCCGCAGCAACTCTTGTTTCTTGTCCAGAAGGGAGTCCCCTTGGAAGGTAGATGGTGAATCAACCGGAGTCTCCTCTAAATTAAAATTACTTGAACAGGAACTGCTGAATTTGGAAAGAGTTGGTAAGAGTGATCTATCAAAGGTACCATCACTGATGCGAAAGCAGGCAAAGAGATATCAAGCTCTTGCTGGGAAGATTGATAATCTGTGCAGATCAATGGTAATGCATTGCCTCTCTTTTATTGTTTTTAGTTTTATTATGAAATCTACTTAGATATTATTGTTCTTTTCAACTCTCGAAGCCTTAGCAATAAAAAAATATTCTAAGCACTACAAATAAAAAATTGTTAGTCCATATCTGAAGGCAGCTATTTAGATACGGAGAATATGTAACATCATATGCAAATATTCATAATTTGGGATTCTGAGAGGACACTACCTCGCAAAAAGTCCTGTGAACAGAAGTTATGTAAATTATCACTCAGGATGATGCTGATGAAATCATGTAATTTCAACATGAACAACTGCTGTTAGCCAAAACCTATTGATTCAGTCCAAATAAAGGAGAGCGTAAAATACTGATTGAAAACTGGCAATGAGTGGTTCTAGAAACTATCCTGACCATATTGCTAACAAATTTCGAAAACATTTTCAAAAACATTTGGAAGTATTGATTTATGTGTTTAGATTTACCGGCTGATTCTCTAGATTGAATAATTGTTGGTAGTACGTGCAATATATCTTTTATGCTTGTTCAGGATTATGCAGTGATGGTGAATATATTTTTTCCCCATCAAAGAATGAAAAAATTTCATGGTTTTATACAGACCATTTATCAAGGGGATCCTCCATGCATCTATAAAATTACCTATTTAATATTCTCCGACCCCTTTGGCAATGTAATGATGGAGAAATCTTTGTTGAATATCCTTAAACAGTAGATGATAGAACTGTCATTGTGAATCAGAGTTATATATCTAATTTGCAACTTGAGAACTCTTCCCCATTCTCTTTCCGGGTATATGTGTGTGTCACCGCAACAAAGCAACATAATAACGTGATATGTTGTTCCTTTACTTTTGATCTTAGAATTTCTTATATATATATCGCAGCAAAGAACGTCGCAGTGATCAATTTTTTTTTTTTTTGCTTTTTACAGCAGACAAGTGATCCATGTGAGCCCACCCTCAGTTCAGAGTTTCGGACACAAAGGCAAACAGATTTTTTGCTTGAAGCATTTCGACTCCAGCAACGTGCAGCTGAAACTGGACAGAAACTGATGGCATTACAAACCGAGACGGGGAAGAGTTATTTTGGGGATGAACTTGAAGGGCAAGCCAAATTAGCCACAAGGCGGTCCTTCGACTCAATTAGGAACAACTTCAAAGAAATCCAGAGAAACTTGGAGATATGGTTGGCCAGAATTATTGGAGATCTTGAAGGGATTCTATCTAGAGATGGTGCTTCACGTGCAAGGGATTATTACATTTCAAGATATCCTTTTGTTCAATAGAAACATCCTGGTTAGTACCATGAAATATTGATCCAACATATATATTTATATATATATAATACCTTTTCTGGTAGTTGCTGATCTGCTCCTCTAAAAGTGATTGTTAGATCGTTTGCAGAAATGGAATAATTTTACTGTCATAGAGAAGTCACATAACAATAAGGAAGAGTTAGAATGGGGGAAAGAGTAAAGGAAGCATTACGCAAGGTTATGTTTTTGGTACTGAACCGAAAATTACTACAAAATAATGGTGAGCTTACAACTTAATCTTATGAGGTTACGATGAAATGAAATCATTCGTGACTGATCTTAACTGTTTTTAGCAATAACATAACCTTTTGGGTTTTGTAATTTGACAAATATTGTCGTAAACTAACCTTTATTTTATCATAATTTTTAGTACAATATGAAACGAAATATCGTAGTTGTTTCTTTGAATGAAAAGTTGCCTTAGTGATGGATTTATGGCCCATCTGGTAGAATTCTCTCCAACTTCCTTCAATAGTATTGCACAACTTGCGTTTCTGGGGATTATATACTTATCTCTATCTCTTAAAAAATTAGGCCCTTTTGAAGTGGATCGTGGCGTATGGGTTTATAATGTCTAAGGCTATCAACTTGTATGTAAATTGTGCATGTTTGCGTTTAGAAAAAAAGACCACCACCTTGGATAATGGTACTTGGTAATGAAGCCTCCATTTTAGACCATACTGACGTTCATAACAAGTGTAGGAATGACCCATTGGTGTTTGGTGGTGGTGCAGAAAATATCTGCAAGAACAGTTTTTAGGTGTAAATGGATTAATTGTGATGATGGTATTCAGAGCATCTGTTTTGGAGGTGGTTTTAAAAGCTTCTCTGGCTTGAAAATTACAATGAATTTTGATGTTCCGGCCATGCAAGTGGATCATTATAGTCTGTGGGGTCCACCAGAAGATGGCAGTGGATCCCAATCTTGTTTTGCATATTCTTTGTCACTTGTAGATCAATTGTTGCCTGTTAGTGGGGTACTATTTATATATATATATATAATCAGTCTCACTTACCGACAAGCTACGACTTGCCCCACATATATATTAGAGGGATTTGAATCCGTGACAGTTGGGTGCGTGCTCACTGATTTAATGACAATTTGTTGCTCCATCAGAACCTGACCTCTGACAAGTTAGCTTTTCTATTTTGTTATATATACAATCTACAGCCACAAACAACCCAAATAAATATCTACGATTGATGATTACTTTTCAGTATGGTATCGTAATTTATATTTTGGTACCGTAGCTCTGTCCACTGCGGTTGCTGGTGCTAATGTTCGCATCAAGTTCAGGTTAAGGTTCAAGTCCTAATAGTCATCTCATTGTCTGTGTCACTGGGTCCACCATGTGGGAAGATGTTTCCTAGGTAATGGCTATACACATAGCATAACATGTGGTGACAGTGCCCTAGCCACTTCATGTTTGTCGGGAGACACCACACCCCAAATAAAAGTTGATCAAACTGGCATTAAATACGGATTTTTTTTTTTTTTTTTCACATTGTTAGAAGGATATGAACCCTTTAATGAAAACCCAAACCAAGAAAAAAAAAAGTATCTTGACAAGTTGTTTAGCACCATCTCTTTGGTAAAACAACCAATCTTTGAATTCAACATCCTAGAAGTTAGAGCAGCCAATGAACATCAGCCAAAATGTCGTATAGAACCAAATAGAAACAATTGATAATCACATTGAAAGCATAAAAGATGAACAGGATAAAGGTAATAAAAGGGGTAGCCTTATTTCTTATGAATCTGAACAATCGGTGAATAAATATTCCATGGAATTGGCCTGTGCAAAAATTGCGGTCACCAAGATGCTTAAAGGATATAGAACAAAATCACGCAAATCAACACTGGGGCGGATGTCTTCTGCTAGGCTCACCATTAGAAAATGCAAATGATAACAATGGAAGTAGTCTGGGGTGATTACATTGGTATATCGCAGAATTAGCACCCACAACTGTTGGAGGAATTCCTCTTTCCTCTTGTATCTGTCTACTTGGTCTCTATTAGATGTTTTGCGTTTGCTTTCTTTTTAGACTAGGTGGTCTGACATATACACAGTAAAATAAAAAAAAAACACTATCATTTAGTTCTTATTTACAGACACCACTAGCATGCACGAGTCACCACTAAAATAGTAATTTAGGGACATCAAATGTAAACAATCTTATCCTTTGCGCAAAAATACTATTTCAGTGACCCGAATTCTTGATACTAAATTCAGGAAGATTAACTTATGTCTTTAATTTGTATCTTACCTGCTTTTCTAAACTTTCCACTCCATTTACAGCATTACATTTCAGGCAGCATGATAAGCTCTCTTATAAAAGCCAACACAGGTTGGTTGGTCTCACCATTGACTTTAGCAAAAATTGGACAAAGCTAACCACCCAATTGATGACTGAACATAAGTATTTCAAACAAGTTCAACAACTAAATGACACGACCTTGAAAGGTATGTATGTCTACAGAAATTCAAAAAAAGTAATGAAAAATTAAAGAAAAAAAGAGTGTTCAGAGGCAGGAGGGACCAAACCCAATCCCAGTTAGGCAGGCAAGGCTACAAATGAGCTCATTGGTTAAGGTTCAGACACTAACAGCTACAATCCTCAATTCATTCACAACACAAAGAAATATATTTCATTCGATCATATTCACTATGATCATGTCCAGATAACAGAACCTCATACATCAGATTCAAACATAGAGGTCTCACAAAAGAAACAACGCCAATACGAAAGGTAACGACAATCATTATCTACCATATCCAACACACGGTGATAGAAGAAGAATATAATTTGTGCATCATCAAGCAGAAGCAGCAGCTTCTTCCAGCATCTGTTTCACCTTGGTGATATAATCACTCATTGCTTCCTCCGTGGATTTTCCTGAAATACACAAGGTAGGATCAATAAAAACTCTGGTACATAGGAGACCAGTATTTGCAGTTCACAGAGACTATATAAACAACTGTTCTGCAACTCAATATTGAAATCCAATACCTTCAACAGCCTTCCATGCATCCCACTTTGCCCTGTCCCTCATAGCGAAGATACCAGGACGGCCTTAAGATCAGACAGAAAAAATAAGGTACACCTTAAAATAAGTTGACCCAATATAAGCAACTGAATGTCAAGTTATGTCTAGCACCTCTGTATTTCAGAACATGTACATATACAGAATCTCAATAGACTAAACTGCAACACCTAATCAAGGTGAAAGTCTAACGTCCAAAGACAAAGACTTGAGTTTAAAAATACCATTCATTTGTTAAAAACGGTTGTTGCCCACTTTTGTATCTTTAGAAAAATTCCATCTTTGTCTGTTTATTTTAGTATTAGTTTTCTACCCTTCTATAAATGAAGTGATCAGTAAAATACTAACTTGTGTTAACTGGTCCAACTGTGGCTTGCTTGTACAATCCATATATAATAAGCAAGTTCTCGTTGGTGGTAGTATCAGGTAAGGTCTTAGCCTTCTGAGCATACTCCTCAAATTCCTCCTGCAGGACACCAAAAGTGCAAATTTGGTATCAAGCAGTCTGTGAAATGTCAACAAACACATATAACATACTTGCTACAGTGTTATGAACAGAAAGTTAAAAAGAGGTTAATTGTGGCAAGCTACATAAAATGTTAACCAAACAGAAGAAAGAAACCTTACATATAAAGTTCCTTCATGACCTCTGGCTACTTAGGCATACTTCTATGAAATTATGCAGAAGCAGAACCTTAAGATGACATCAATTCCACGAATGACTAAACAACTGAAAAACCAAACAAACAAACCTAACATTTACAATTCCCATGGCACATCTCTGGCTACTTGAAGCTAAGCTTTGTCAAAACTGCTATGTTAATTACTACAAGTGTATCATCCTTTTCAACAACCCAAGTGAAGCTGATCCAACAGGGGGACACTACGGCTCTAAAACCTATCATAAGTAGTTGGGTGATGAAACGTCTTCAAAGATCATTGAAAGTCCGTAAGTTGAGAATGCAGGTCACAAAAAACTTTGGACAGCTCAAGTCAATTTAATCCACTATTGAAAATTTGAGCTCAATTAATATTCAGTAAGTGTATAGTATCTTCATATTTTATTAAAACACAATAACCTAGTAAGAATGAAAAATCTAGTAAGTGTATCAATAAATAAGGAATCAAAGATATTCGTAAATGAATTTGGATTTCACCTTATTGTCTATCTTGAACAAATACTAAATTGAAAAAAACTCCCTCCAAGACCATATCTTTTTTTCCCGACCCTGATCTATCTTCAAAAATTGGACACAGTAACATCCCAAAGAATACAAATGTGTATGCTCACATAGACCTCCAGTTGCAAAACAAAGATGTATAGCAGCTCATCCCATAAACATGTGCACATGTAAAAACACCAGATGCATAAATAGATAACTGAAGCTTAATCAAGTGTTTTTAATCGACACTTGCTACATGTCATTAAAGTCAGCACACCATGTAAGTTGAAGAACCTTCCAATCCCAACAGATTTTCATGGACTCATTAACATATTAAATCAGGAAGATGGAAATTCCAAATGTTAATGGGTTAAACGAAAGATCCCAAATGTGTAAACTTTGTATTTTGGTGAGGGTCATTTCCTCAATGAATTTATTGAAAGCTGTAAGCATTATCCCCCTTTCGAAGAATTATGCCCTTAAGAGAAGCGAGCTTCCCCAGAAACAAACACACCAAAAAAACGAATAACCAGATGATATAGTGATAATGAACCAAAAAAGAATATATTGAACGTCATTTCTCAACCATGAGACAGGTAATGTAAGGTAAAACTGTAAAAGAAATCACTCTGTTGGTCAATGATAAGGCATATTCAAGATTGGGAAGATGCAACTCAAAGATTCCCAGAGCAGAGACAGTTTGACTATGATGAGACTGGATATGGCGACAAAAGGTCGGATAAGAATGCATAGAGCCAAAAATGTCACACAATAATAGTACCAAGCATGCATATACACGGGGTAGGTTCAAATCAAGTTTGAACTTAACTTGATATGGTGCTTGCATTCTTTCAATTCTACGGCTGGAATATGTGAGTTTCCCATGCTTTGTCATGATTGCTAAATTTGAGTTCAATTAGAGGCTATCACAACACTACATTGAATTTTCAAGCTCATTTCAAGTCATTCATCTAATTCTATAAGTCATAGGGCTAAAGGAATCAAATCCAAATCATATTTGGCACCCAACATATGCATCACCTATGCTTCAAATCCAATAGGGGGCTTGAAGTAATAATCCCCAATGAAGTTACCTAATGTGGGCAAATTGATCCTGCCCCAGTACATATATACACAGATACATACACATATACAAATCAGTATATGTACAGGCGACAAAAATGCAAGATGGTCAAAAGATCTAACAAATGCCATTACAGAACACTGATCAACATAAGAACATATCTGAACAACATATTCCCAAATGGATTCTTTAAAAAAAAATAACAACCACCCACCGACATAAGATTTCGCCAAATACTCAACTACAATCACCATCCAAATCAAACCCAAAACTGAAGACCATTGTCTGAGTAATTCACCCAGAAAAGACGACTCTTTTCTTAGTAATCAACCCAGATCTGAACTGGGTCTAGTGCAACCAACAATCTCAAACAAAAAGAATGACAAAACTACTCCATCTATATAAATCCAAAGCCACCAAAGATAAGCATGCACAACATAAGAAGAGTTCCAAATAAAACAAAGATTCAGGAAATTAAATGCAATTTGTTCCAGTGATTTTGCAAAGAAATTCTGGATACCTTCAATGCCATTTTCTTTTGTATTTCTGTGAATTCTGAAACGGGCTCTGATCTTCAATGCCAAACTGTATGTACCACACGCAATTACTGGTAAGGACGTGATGCGGAAGTGATGCCAGTTAATAAAGGACAGATTTGTAGAGAGAAATTTTTAATCGGTGTACACGCAAGTATATTCCCTTTGATACTGTACAGGTGTGAGTAGATAGAGAGCAGATAGAAGTTACGTTCTTTTTTTTTTTTTTTGCTCTCACACCCCTGACATTTGATTTTATTACACGGACACCCCTCACATATTAAAAATGACACTGAAACCCCTTGACATTTGAACCTTGTAACATCTACAACCCTCCAACTAACAGACGTTCAAATAATTCATGGCCAAAGTTGATTTCATCAATAATAATTCTTGAAATACCAAAAATATCCTCAAAATATTTATTCTTCTTACCTTAAAAATTTATCTCATCTCTCATTTATCATTTCTATATTTTATATTTCATATATAAACTTAAATTTTCCAAATTAAATGATGAATTTCATAATTTATCTAATTAATAAGTTAAATTTTAGAATTTTTTGTTTATTAAACAATATCGTAATGTAAATTCTATTTATTAATCCATTTGCCCCCAAATCAATCATTAACCATCGCAGTTATTGTTTAATGTAAATTTCATTTTATCAATCCACTTGCCCCAAAATCCATCATTTATATCATCACAGTTAACCACCACCCTCCGTCTCCACACCACGGAAACCACCATCATACTTCTCCGAAAATCACCACCATCGCTTTCTCCTCCATATCTCTCTATCTCTCTCAGAGAATCATTGCCCAGTAAAGGAGTAACCTCATCACCGGTCCACCACCTCTATCTTCATTTTTACCTCCACAACCACACAACACACACACAACCACTACAATCCAACAACCTCACCACATTCTTCTCATCCACCTTCATTTCCACCTCTTCAACCACACCACACACACAACTCAACCACCACCACTATCAAAATCAAACCTTAAATCCCCCTAAATTGAACAACAAACACATTGTCGACTTCCTCAGGAGTGGTGGAAGATTTTTTAAGCTTCATATCCTTTCGATTTCTCAGATCTACAAATCAAATTCGACTTCCTCAGATTTGTGAATCGAATTCAGCTTCCTCAAATCTGCGAAACGAATTCGGCTTCCTCAAATTTATACTTCACCTTTCTCTTTCTCTCTCTCTTGACGTTCTGTGCTTGATTGAGGAATTGAGTTTGTGGGTGGGTTAATGTTTTGGTTGGGGGTGACTGTTGAAGGGCGCTGTAGTGAGGGGGTTGGGGCGGTGGTTGATCTATAGGTGTGGAGTTAGAGGTTGTGGTTGTATTCATGGGTCATGAGTGGATAAGGAGATTTATTGCGTTGCAGTGGTGGGGAGGGGGGCTGGCAAAGTGAAAAAGGCAGCTAGGGTGGGGTGGGGTTAGGGATGTTAGTGGACCGAAGCGGGGGCGGAGGGTGTAGTCTCCATCCCCGTACCTACTTAAAAAATTCCGTCTATCCCTGATTCACCCCGTTAACGTATCCCCGATTCACCCCGTTAACGCGTATAATTTTCATCCTCATTCTCGTCTACGGATAAATTTTTAATTTTCGCCCCCGTCCCCGCTTCCCCCGTACCCGCCCAAGCCCAAGTCCAAGTCCAAGCCCAAGCCAACATAATTCAAATTCCAAATAAAAAGCCCAAGATCTCCAATACTCTTCTACAATACTGAAATCTCTGAGATGAGCATTCAAACTGTGGTAGTAAGATATATGAAGTATGAGGAAAAAAATGAGAATTTGTACAAGGATGCACAAGGTACTAAATTCAGAATCATATATTGGGAATCAAATTACTATTTTTCCTATTAGCATAGATTTAAGAATCTAGAAAAGACCCACCGTTTCAGAATCAAAAGAATCTTGGAAGAATATGAAGAAAATATATTGATCTTACTACTCACATAAACCCTAGACCCACCAATCACATCATATACTGAACCACTAGTAAACATACAGAGAGATAAAATTGAAGAATAAGCAAAACCCAGATGAAAATTTTGAACTTGAAAAGGGTTAGTTGAAAATTTTGCAGAAATGAAGCTCAAAATGGACAAATTAGTATTGCTAAAGTATCAGCACAAACCTAAACTTGAAACAGCTGATTAAATAATAGAATAAACCAAAACCCATTTGCGAAAAGATACTGATTCTGGAGAACTGGGTTTGTAAAAAAGGGAAAGTGTTTTTCTTTCTTGCTAACTTTGACTGACCTGTAAGGAGCAATCGACACCTGGAAACGATGGAAACCTACAATGAGGGAAAAACAATGGAGGGATGGGATGGGAAAGACGATGGAGACGGGCGATTGATAGAGGTCCTCTAAGTAAGTTAGGGCTTTAATTGAGAGTATAAATATATATATATATATATATAGTTGGTATAGCGGGGACGGGGCAGGGGTAAGGGTAAGTTCATCCCTGTACGGGTTTATACGGGTATCCCTGTATACGTCCATCATCCAATACGTATAGTTTATCCTCGGTTCAAACGGGACCAGTTTGGACGAATACCCGTTTTTTTCTGGTCCACTGCCATCCCTAGGTGGGATGACGTTTAGTGGCAGCGTGGTAGGCTGGTGAAGGGGAATGCCGAAAATTACCAGTTAATTTGAGGGTATAATGGTCTTTCTATTAATGCCGTTAATGACGTCCATTGACTGAGTTCTCAATGTCAATTTTAATATGTGAGGAGTGTCCGTTTAAAAAAATCAAATGTCAGGGGGTGTGAACGATATTTACCCTTTTTTTTTTCTTTTTTAACTTTTTCGAAACAAGTATGGCCTTTTTTTTTTAAGTGTTCCGTCTGACTACTCTCTCCACTCTAAGACCGATCACCGTAATTCAAGTGTAGGAGATATGAGAAATATCAAACTTGAGACCTCTTACTTGCAAGATAACAAACTTGACCACTGGACCATCCTTGAGGATTGTATGACCTTTGTATCAACAAGTTCTCTTAACTTTTTGGCTTAAATGCAAAAAACCCTCTACTTAGGGTTATTTGCACGTAACCTCTTTGGAGTTTTAACCGTTGTACTAAGCCTCCTTTGTAAAATCAGGGAAATTTTGAATTTTTATGAAAAGGGTAAAACGGTAATTAGTCGTTACGGTACGAGTTGAAAACCCAAATTTTTTTAGAACTCGGATGGCGAAAAGGACTTCACTGTTGGATTCATCTCCCGAAATCTAGTTATCCAATCAATTTTCGTTGAATTTCAAGACAGTTGATTTTTTCATGTTTTAGGATGCAATCGGGGTATCACGTGACCAAAATAAACTCCATCGGGTTTTAATTTTGTGAAACATGAAAAATAATTTAAAGTTAATTCAGATAAAATAAATTGAACTTAAAAAGGGACGAGAATTAATTGATTCGGGACAAAATCAGATCAGAAAAAGATAAGACGTGTGCACGCGTTGTAGGCCAAGCATCCAAGGAGTATAAAAATGGGAAAAAAAAATCAGATTTTCTCCCAATTTGGCTGTTGAATTTCGATAGAGAGAGAAATGAAAGAAGATACAGAAAATCAAGGGTTTGTTCATCTTTTTCTTGAGATCTAGTACCAACCTTTGGTCGGATTGCTTTGGGTCAAGAACTAAAGTTCATTTACTCGACGAGAGCTACGTCTATGTATAAAAAATTGGGAATTTTGACGAAGTCTCAAGAACAAGATTTTTAAAAATCAAATTATAAAGCTTGAGTTGAGTTTTCTTGGAGTTCCTACCATTTGTATTATGCTTCAAAAGGTAGGGTTCTTTTCTTACCTAGGTTTATTTTCAACCTAGGATTTCATATGAAATGAGTAGCATGACTTGAGATGAAATCTCTCGTCTAAATGTATTTCTAGTGTAACTAAAGTATGAGAAATGATATAATAATGTATAAAATCAATTTTGCATGAATTAGATTTTGGGTGAAATTACTTATTTTGGTAATTTCATGAGAAATGTGTTGATTGGACATGCTATGTGTTTACACTTATGCCTTAAAGGTATTTGATAAAATGCCTATATTGATTTAGCATGTTGATTTCATTGAAAATGTTATAACTTTTTTTTTTTTTACAGAAACGATATAATGTATTAATTTGAAACATCTGAACAGAGAATTGGTACCAAAGACTCTGGTGCCAGATCCTCCCATACATGAAAATGTTCATAACATCTAGCTATTCTAGCAAGACGGTGCGCAACACCGTTCCTAGTACGTCTAATAGTAGAAGCAGAGAAAGAACTAAAAGTATGTAGGATACACCTAATATTTGCTATAACAGATCCTAAAAGAAAAAAATCCTCCTGAGAATCAACTATCATCTTCATCATAGAGGATGAATCCCTTTCCAGCGTGATCTCCTCACAATCCATCTGCCTAGCGAATAACAGAGCCTCCCTTGCAGCAATACTCTCTGTTGTTTGTGCATCATATAACACACTTATCTTCTTCGACATCCTCGCAATAAATAATCCAGAATCATTCCTTATAACAACACCCACTCCCACTGACCCTTTAGATTTAAATACTGCCCCATCAAAATTTACCTTAAAAGTGCTTGAGCTTGGGGGAGACCACCGAACAGGATCTGAGACACTGTGTTGCATGAAGTCCACCTCCGTAGCCTTCTCAAACTGGTCAAGATAACCCGCTACAGTTTGCACTATCAGCCCCGAGTCATTCTCCAATTTCTGGAACAGAAATTCATTCCTATTCTGCCAAATAAACCAGCAATGCAATAGAAATAGCGAAAGTAACTTGGGTTTTAGTTGTTGAGTGACCTCCCAAAACCATTGTTGGATATGGTTTGCAGATTGCTGAACCCTGTGGCTCAATGAGCTGCCCTCCCAAGATTTCTTTGCCCAAGAAAAGTCCTTTAAAACATGTAAAATAGACTCATTCTCCACTCCGCATACACAGCACACACTATTCGAATGAATCTTCCTATGCTTTATATTCTCATTTGTAGGGAAAGCATCCAATAGCATTCTCCAATCAAAAATCTTAACTTTACTTGGAACTTGCTGATTCCACAGTGATTTCCAATTGCCAACAGTAGTCGATGAGAACTTGCATTAGATATTTCCCGAGAAAATAGATTACTCTCATAAGCCAAATGATATGCACTCCTTATAGAAAATCTACCATTTTTGTTGTAGTGCCATATTAATTTATCTTCCAACGGATAAGCTCCCAACGGAATCCGTTTAATTCTCGCAGCTTCATGCTCCAAAAAAACCTCATCAATCAGCTGTGCTTTCCAACTGCGTGTTTAGGGATCAATGAGGTGGCTGACCGTAGCCTCCTCCCCAACCAGTTGCTTAGGAATCACCACTTTGAAAGTAGTGGGTGTTGGAATCCACCTATCATGCCACTCTTTAATTTTGGAACCATCACCAATCCTCCATCGCGAATCAGCTTCAATCACTTTTCTAGCCTCTAAAATGCTCCGCCATGTGTATGATGGCCTATACCCCAACTTGGCACTCATAAATGATGTTGACGGGAAATATTTCGCTTTCAAGACCTTGTGAAGCAGAGTATCAGTATCATGAAGGACTCTCCAAGCTTGTTTGGCAAGCATCGCCATATTAAAGGTTCTCAAGCCCCTGAAACCCATACCGCCTTGGTTTTTGCACTTACACATCTTAGCCCACTTTACCCAATGAATTTTCCTCTCCCTTTCCTTTCGACCCCACCAGAAATTGGAAGCTAAATACTCCAAATCATTGCACAAATATTCTGGAAGCTTAAAGCATCTCATAGCATATGTCGGAATTGATTGGACCACTGCTTCAATTAATATTTCTTTGCCTCCCCTTGATAATAGCCTATCTTTCCATCCTTGTAGCTTCTGCCAAACTCGTTCCCTCAAACTAGCAAATACCTCCTTAGACTTACCCACCATAGATGGTAGTCCTAGATATTTCTTATGCTGCTGTACACGGGAAACATTGAGGATAGATTGCATTTCTCTTGCTCTTGTCTCTGGCACATTGTTGCTGCACACCATAGCAGATTTTTCCAAGCTAATTTGTTGACCCGAAGCTAATTCATATAATTGTAGAACCTCTTTAACTGCAACCACTTCCGTAGGTATAGCCTTAAAGAATAGTAGACTATCATATGCAAAAAAGAGATCTAAAATTCTAGGACATCCATGACCCACACTAATCCCTGAGATAGTACCACTTCTTTCGGCATCTTTAAGCAACGCTAACATTCCCTCTGCCCAAAGAAGAAAAAGGTAAGGGGATAAGGGGTCTCCTTGCCGGATCCCCCTTTGAGGAAAAAAATAACCCGTTTGCTCATTATTCAACATCAGCGAATAAGAGACTGACTCCACACATTGCATTATCAAGCGTTTCCATCCATTAGCAAAGCCCAAAGCTCCCATCATTCTCTCCAAAAAAATCCATTCTAGTCTATCATATGTTTTACTCATGTCTAATTTCAAAGAAATATGACCCTCTTTTCCCCAATTTTTGCATTTAAGAAAATGGTTAATTTCAAAAACCACTAGAACATTATCAGTTATTAACCGACCTGAGACAAAAACACTTTGATTTTCAGAAATAATTGAGGGAAAAATGATTTTCAACCTATTAGCTAAGACGTTAGAAATAATTTTATAAAGAACATTACATAGACTAATAGGTCGAAATAGTGACATAGACTCAGGATTTTGGACTTTGGGAATAAGAACAATATGGGTATAATTCAATTTAGAAGGAAAATCACCCCCATTGAAAAATGATAATATACAACTCAGGACATCTACCCCTACCACATGCCAATACTTTTGAAAGAAAAGTGCTGACATTTCATCTGGGCCCGGGGACTTGGTGGGATACATCTGCGACAAAGCTAATATTACCTCATCTGCTCTAAAGCATTGCAGTAATTTTGAATTCATTTCGTTAGAAACCTTACTTGTCACTTTGCTCAGAACAACCTCTAGATCTCGATCATGTGGTCTACCCGATGTGAACAGTGATTGAAAATATGTAACAACAGCATTTCCAATTTCTTCCTGCGATGCACACTAACCCCCATATTGGTTTTTCAACCTGCCTATCCAATTCGTTCTTCTCCTCTGTGAGGCCCAAGCATGAAAAAAGGCAGAATTTTTATCCCCATCTTGAAGCCAATTTATTTGAGACCTTTGGTGCCAATAAGATTCTTCATGATCCATTAGCTCATCCAGTTCAACCTAGGGAGACCTTTGTTGTTGTCTAACAGTTGCAGAAATTGTTCCTTCTTGAAGATGCGCAAGATTCTCTTTCAACGCCGCAATCTTAGCAGGGACAAAACCAACATGTTCTTTTTTCCACTTAAGCAATCCCATCCGACAATTCTGGATATTCAGAATAAGTCCTTTTGCACCCACCTGTGATGTCCCAGGCTCCCATGCATTCTTAATAACAGCTTCACAATCGCCTCTTAACCCAAGCTACCTCAAATCAAAATTTCTTTCTGCGTCGAGCATTAATATTCATCAGATTCCTTGCCTCTGTGTCTATAAGAACCTTATAATGATCAGAAGCCCAGCTAAAAATGTGGTGCACCCCAACATTCAGAAATAGATCAATCCAGTCAGTAGTAGCACACGCCCTATCTAATCTCTCCCAAATTGTATAAGGATACAACCAATTATTACACCATGTAAATTGGTAACCCTCATATCCTAGATCCATCAATGCACAGTTATCCAACGCATCTCTGAAATCTCTCATTGGACCATATGGTCTTTCCCTCCTACCCTTCTTCTCACTATTTGTAAGAATTTCATTGAAATCACCAACACAGAACTAGGGTAACTCACAATGTGACCGAAGCAAACTCAATAGAGACTAGGACTCTGACCTTCTAGATACCTTTGGGTTTCCATAAAATCCAGTGAAGTGCCAACAGTGTTGTTCATCATCTCCATCAACAATTACATCGATATGTGCCCTAGAAAAACTCTGTAACGAAACATTGACATCACTCTGCCATAACAAAGCCAACCCCTCGATAGACCCAACGAATCAACCGAAATCTCATGCATCCTCAACCGGTTTTTCAATCTTTCAATACCATCAGTTTTACATTTTTTTTCCATCAAGAAAACAAAATGGGGCCTTTCTTTCTTCACAAATTCGTGAAGAAACCGAATTGTACGAGATTGCCCAATTCCTCGGCAGTTCCAACTTAGTATTTTCATGGCAATTGGCAGGTCTGGAGACCAGACACTGCCGTTGTAAACTTGAATTTTGAAGCACCATCCCCAGCACATACCTCATCAGAGAAAGCCCTCTTCCTCGACGCCGACTACACAACTACCCCCTTTGTTTCCACCGTAAATTCGACCTTATGCTTCCCATACTCAATCGACCTATTCCTTGTTTTACTTGAGCCAATTGGATCCCTAGCTTTTTGTTTCCATATTTTCAGATTTTTCTTGCCCTTATTTTCTTCCACCAAAACTCCTTTCCCTTTGATTTTAACATGTTCCTCTGTTTCGGCAAGAACCTGATTTCCGCTAATCCCAGACATATTGACATTCCCTGCTGAAAGTATATGGGTTTCCTTAATTTGTGGGCTGAAACATTTTTTTTCCTCCAAATAATTAGTCATACCCGCCTGCCCCATATTTGTCTTTTGGACCACCATTAATTCTGGCCCATCAGACCTATTAGGCCCATTCTTACTTTGAACAACATTAACTGGTGAATTCTCCATTATAACTGCAGACTCAACCATTTGAGACCCACCTCCCCCACTTTCAACCGTTGCCTTCGCACCCTCTTTCCGTTTGTCCTTCTCTCTTGACATCAGGGAACTATGTCCCACCAATTCCGCATTTATTGGAGCATCATCAAATTGAACATCTGTCGCATCACCCATCACCGGTTCTTCCACCATATCTCTGACCACCTTAGTTCCTTGCTTATCAGAAAGATAGATTTCAGTAAAATTTTTCTGCTATGGAACCACCTTCTTCGCCTTCTCCCCCACTGCTCATAACCATCGTCCATATTGCAAAGGACCTTGATTAGAGCCATGAGATCCCAATCGAACTGCACAGTCCCTCTCCCCATGACCAAGGCAACCACAAAAATAACAAATATTCGATAACCATTCATATCTAAAATAGAGAATGTGCTTTGTTCCATCAGTCCCTCGAACAGTTAGTCCTTGAAGAAGTGCTTTGTTGACGTCAATCAAAATCCTAACCCGTAGAAACCTACCCCGACCAATCCCATCTTGAGTGATATCAGTCTCAATATATTCACCAACTTGATTCCCAATAATTTTCCCTATGCTTTGATTCATACAACTGAGTGGTAGATTATAGACTTGGACCCAGAATAGGCACTGTTTGAATAACACATTGGACGCTGATATATTACCCACATACTCCTTAAGAAGGAGAAGATGGTTATCAAAATACCATGGCATCCCTTTAAGCACCCTTTTTCTGTCCATCAGCGTAGGAAATTGGATCAAGAGCAAATTATCTCCAGGGTCTCTAAAATCCACTTGCAAAACATGCCATACTTGCTTCATCGTGCTTTTGAATGCTGTTCTATTAAAAGGTCTACTTGTATGAAGTCTGCCCACCAAGCAAAACCTACCCTTCTCCACTAGACCATCATTTACTTGACTACCAATATTTAGATCTAACTGCTCCTCCTCAGAAAGCTTGAAAGTGGACCATAATCTCTCCATTTCCTCCTCCATCAGTCACACAGGAAGAACCCCAAACCGAGAAGTCTAGAGGCTGTCCAATCTGGCAAAGTGTATACGAAAACGACAGATTGAACTCAAAACCTGCGACAAACACATCTCATGACACAGAAAAAAATTGAGTAAGAGAAAATAATAAGAACTAATAATCAAAAATGACCATGATAGAAACACAGAATACAGAAAGGAGTGAGCCTAAGGTTCCTAATAACTGTTAACATTCGGCGGCTTAAACGAAACTTCCATTAGGAAAAAACCCAAGAAAGAAAACACTGCATGGGCAGAGAAAATCTCCACTCTGAGAGGACCCTTTAAAGTGAGAGAAAGACAAAGAGTTTTAAACGAAAATGTTATAACTTGCTTGGTGAAAATTGTGGAATGTAATTATATGCTCATGATATAATTGACACTATGAAAATAGTGTATGTCATGCTACTCTAATGATATGATGAACATAACATTGGAATTGTAATTGTACATCACATTGCATTAGCATGAGAAGCATCACATTTGTGGGCATGTGACATGAGTGTGGGCGTGTGCATGGTTTTGATCAAATACCATTCTTGGTGGATGATGGGTGGGCTCAAGAAAGTTGGACTAAGATTCCTTTGAGTTGCACGAGTTTATATTGAAAATAGAATCGGGGTTAGCAAGAAGGACTAGATTATCTCTTGGGTGCAAGACCTGATGATTTGGATACGCATTCCGTTGGTATGGAGTCGATGCATGCCATGTCGGTTAGGTACCCGTTGGTAGAAGTCCATAAATGCCCACTCCAAGAAAAACCTGAGATTTATAAATAGTTATTGAATGTGTAACATCAATGGCGGGATCTTGAAATTTTTGGATTCATACACATGACATTGTAGTGTTATGAGAGCCGGTGAAGGTTCGAGTTGCGTTGCATATGTGAGTCTCACCTCATAACATGACATGATATTATGACATTCGTTTTTGAAGTTGTATGTTCTTGGATGAATGCTTGTTTGATTGTTAAATTACATGTGAGCATTTCATATGCATATAAGTTGGGGAGTAGCCTCTTTAATAGATACCCTATTGAGCGTATCTCACTCTTTATGGGAACAACATTTCAGGTGCGGGACAAGCGCCGGTGGAAGGCTCTTACTTGGATCCTCGTTGATTAAGAAAGTCGAGTTGTGACTTTCGATTATATTTTTATAAAACAGTCGTGTAATTGGTTTTGAATATGTAATGTTGTATAAATGATTGTAAAACAGACTCATATGAACTATATTTTGTGTAAAATTTGATGTTATATGAGTGTGAGTGAATGTTGTATGAGATTGGATGAGTTGGAATTGAAAAATGATTGAATTGGGGGTAAATTAAGCTCTTCTATCGGTAGAACATTGATTATCTACCGATAGAAAAATTCCAGAGAGCTCTTCTGTCGGTAGAAAGTTGATTATATACCGTTAGGTCCTTTTAAATTTTCAAAAATTTAAAATAATTTTGTCAAGGCTTCGGCCTTGCGTCCTTTTGTTCAAAGGATATAAATGAAGTAATATTAAGAATAAATTGATGTATATTAGACATTGAAATAGTTGAGTGATTGAAATGTACACATGTTATGCGTTTGGAAGTGCACGGTACAAAGGAGACTCTGCACAAACTCCGTGTTATTTATGATTCCAGTGAAGGGGATGTTATGCCGTGGTTTCGGGTTATGCGACATTCACAAGTATTTTTACGGTTTGATGGATAATCAACGAGTTGACAAAAGACTCCCAATTTTAGAGACGTCACATTCTTCAACTTAAAAATAAAGTGAAAATATGGATGGACGTTACAGAATTTATAAAAATACCAAAATACTCTCATTTAGCAACTTAATTTTTATTTCAATACCCTTCTTCTACCTCAAACCCTTCTCTCTCTATACCTTTCCCTTTCTATCTCTATACGATTCTCTCTATATAGTCATACAAACTTAACCCAATCTTCACAAACCCACCACCAACACTGTTGGCAAGTCTCAAATTCGACAAGTCTTTATACCTTTACCTTTCTCTCTCTGAGATTTTCGATTTGCTTGAATTGTGACATGACAGATCTCTATAAACAAGATATTGTAACTGCCTAGGAGATGAGGAGTTGGCCAATTCAATAAGAAGAAAATACCTTGGTGTATAAAGAAATGCTTGGCTTATTCTTTACTTTGAAATCTGAGAGCTCTTCAATTGGGGGGGGGGGGGGGGGGGCAGAGTTGTTGAATGCTATGGATGATGCTGAATTTATGAATCCATTTGAGACTTCAAAATAGGATTTTATACTTCACCCAAAAATAAGTTTCGGCGAGGGGTGGGGGAGTTCCAGTTAGGGTAGGCTGGGGGAGTTCTGAAGAAGTTGGGCTAGGGTAGTTTCGGCAAGGGGTGTGAGAGGTGTTGCAGGTGGTGTGGTGGGTTTTGGTGAGGAAAGAAGAGGGTTTGTAGAGGTCGTGTGTATGTGTGCGTGTGTGTGTGTGTGTGAGATAGAGAGAGAGAGAAAGGTTGCTGGGTTGGGGAGGCATGGCTTGAAGAAAAGAAAGGGATATATGCATGAGAGAGAAAATAGAAAGATGGGAAAAATGAGGATATTTTAAGAAATTTATAATATAATTTTGATACATTTTATCTTCAGACATAATTTTGAGCGAGTGATTCACATTTTCTGTTAAATTAGTAACGTCCATCCATTTTTGCCCTTTGTTTTTAAGTTGATTAGATTTAGTAAAACAGTTAAAACTACGAGTAGGTGACTTACAAATGACCATAAGTACAAGGATTTTTTTTGCATTTAACCCTAACTTTTTACAATAAAAATCACTCGTTTAAGGTCTCTACTCATTTAAAATTCAAAGTATTTTCATTTTCTATGACAAGTGATGTTGTCATGTATTACCTAATGAAACATAAGATTATGGTACAAAAAAATGTGGGTATCGTATTGAAAAATAAATTATAATTATTGATCTTATATTGATTTTTTTGTGACATTTGATCTTAGAATAATAAAATAATATAGTATAGAATACTTTACATGCATGTGTCATACTTTGATTTACGAAAATTGAGAGATATGATACCGAAAAACTATTTTTTAGAACCGTAAGTGGACTCGATTGGATTTTTAATCCAAATTTTCATTTGGATTTGCTCCAATTTTTTTTTTTTTTTGGGTCATTATATACGCTAGGTCAAAATCAAAGAAATCCTGAAAATTTCGACGAGCCACCAATCTACAATTAAGAGCATCTCTATTGGAGATGTCAAATATTATATGTCAAATTTAAATTTGAAAGTTTATGCGACAATTTCACATATATAATTTGACATCCTCACTTGATGAGATATGCCAAATTTGACAGCATACCAAAATTGGTTTTGTTCAGTCAACATTTGTCATAGTTGTTGGAGGAAGTAAGACTACCAAAGAGATACGTTGTAATTGTCCAATTGAGATTTAACAACCCGGTTGGAGTTGCTCTAAGAGCCCTACATCCACATAAAACGATGGAGATCATTAATTAGAGAACATCATTGGATTCAATCGGGACCTCAAGCTCTACAGTTACGTCTTTGATTCAATCATACTCCTCATCGAATACCTCTAGATCAACAACTATGGTACCACTATATGAATATTTGACCATTAGCAAAGATACCTTAGGGACCTCAGCAGCATCAGACACCAATAGATACCTTACGAACATTGGCTCCACATTTGATTAGAGTCACACAGATATCAAATTAATTTAAGAAGACTCAATAATATTAGATTTTGATACGACAAAAATTCAATCATCATCTGAATAAATTGTGACACAACTCATTACTAATTCTATGTATAACATCATATAATAAAAAACCTAAGAGTTGAACCAGTTTATTAGGCTGAAGAGTTCCATATCTTAGCAATGTAGAATAAGATCCCTTATTTTTTGAACATAATAAGGAGGGTCAACGAGGAAACGAAAGGTTCCGAGACAATTAAGTTGCTTGGTTCATGCTAAACCATGACAGTGCTTTCGAACATAAAATATGCACTATGTAAGCACGTAATACACAAGTAAGAAATAACGAAATCCAGATAAAACAACCTAAAGAAGCTTAAAGTTATCAAAAACATACCTTCACTTAATGAGCTAAAGAGTTCAGAGTAAATAAAGTAACATGTATTAAACATTTTGGCTAAGCAATTCATATTGGTCAAGTTGATTATTTTAATGACCCAGAACCCTTTGCACTCGTTGTTACATAAATTCGGGAGTGATATACTTTCTAATTCATTTTTTTAATTTTTTTTTGACAAATCACCTACTTTCATTCAAGTGAGACTCATTATATACAAGTAGATCCTTCACTTATTAATGATAGGTGATCCGCCAATAAATTAGTTTTCTTTGGCATAAACATATTTTGTATTCTGAAGGAAGAACATGCTTTCTATTGAAACTGAATTCTTGATTGAGTTAATTAAGAAAATATACCAATAGGAGTATTTGGTCTGCCCAGAATTAGCCCATCCTATGTAGGGTCACTATGTTGGAATTAGCCCATCTTGTGTTTGTTCTTCAACGTTGCATGATCGTTTTCTACTTCAACATCTTCTTCTACTTCAACTTTTTTACTTCGACGTCTGCGGTTTTCTTCAACGTATGCGGTTTTCACTCACAGGTTGTGTACTTCTTTTTCAACGTCTGTTGTTTTCACCCACATGTCATGTTTTTCTTCTACTTCAACAACTTGTTAACATCATTTTTATTTTTTAAATGAGTATAATATAACGTACAATATTATCAATGTCATAATGTAAGAAGCAAAACATTTCATTTGTGTACGCACTCAGACAATGTTTTGACATATTGTTTGTTATAGTGTGACAAACAGATTTGTGTCCAAGCAAAATACAATTGATGTGGCATTGTGTTGTCACACTGTGTGAAGTGTAGCATTTTGTTTATGCAAGCAATCACTCAATGTTTTGATATAGTGTTGACATAGTGTGACAATTAGTGTATGGTTAAAACTAACTAATTTTTTGATGTCACATTTTTGTTGTCACAATGTGACAAACACAACATTTCGTATGTGCACTCAATCAGACAATGTTATGACAAGCAAAATTGTGAAAATTTTGAATTTCAACTTTTGAGTATCGATGGAGAGGAAATTTTGAATGTCAAAACTTTTACTAAATGTTCGTCTTATTTTTTTTTTTTGGGAAGGGGGGGGGGGGGGGGTGAATGCTATCTGTGAAGATAAAGTCTTCAACCGAAATTCTTTTCTTTAATTCTTGTCAACCGTGGAAATGGATGACGGTGCCAACTTTTCCGTCAATTGGGTTTTTTGTTCCTTCACACATAAGTGTTTAGGAAAATATATAACAGTCTTTTTCACTACTACATGAATTTATATTCAAAATATTTTTTTAGAGGAGATTTTTATACAAATAAATATTTTATGGTATACCGACTTTCAAAAAAAACCCTATAATAAATGACCTTTGGGCCCTAGTCAACTAGTTCAAGTTTCCTTTACAAATTTGATAGACCGTTTCACTCGTCCTAATAATAGAGTCAACTACCTATTTAGTTTTTGAATTATGTTATTTGTATCAGTCAAGCTTTTAAACTATATTTTGTGTTAATTTAGTTACTGAAATATGCAATTTGATTCAATATGGATCTTTCATCTTTCGTTAACTTTGATGGAAACCTTCACGTGTACATCACATGATATGCATATAACAGCAAATTTAAATGGATAATGATCTAATTTATTATAATTAATAAATTAATTGTGTGTTCCAATATTAAATAAAACCCACTTTAAATTCAATAAGGATTTGTGAGTTTTAATATAATAAATGAAAATTAAAACAACTGTAATTAATTAGATCTCTAATCAATACAAAGAGTAATTTCTGTTGGGATTTAACACGATTTAAATCCACTAACAAACACATACAATCGAAGAACAAATCAAGAATATAAAGCAATAAGAAACAAGAAAGAACAAGACACAGATTTTACGTGATTCGGCAATTTGCCTACGTCCACGAAGCTACAGAGATTTCACTATTGAAAGAGTTGAATACAGAGAGCGGCTATATAATCTACGATTAACCCTAATCACCAAAACAACAGGGTTTATATGTCCTACGCACTGAGTTGTATAACGGGCCCAAAATAATTTCCTTGAGAGCGTTGCCCCTGAACTCCCACGAGGCTTGTCCATGGAGCGAAGGCTTGGGCCCTCAGAAAATTTTCTATTAAAAAACCACACAACATTACTTCGGATCGAGTCATCATCCGGATCACATATACAAACTAGACTCCATAAAAAAAAACCAACAATTTCCTCCGTCAAGATAGCAACTAGCTAATGGTTGATGAAATCGAGACCAAGAAAACTTGTTATCAGTCCAGAAAACAAAGAAATCAAGAGAGCATAATGATACTTCCGAGAGAGAGAGATAGATGTGAAGGTGAACTGATCGAGTCCTCTTAACTTAGCTTATAAGTTAGAGATGTAACCGAAGCGAACGAAATGCGTAACTAAGCGATTGAACGCCCTTTTAGAGTAAGATTTTTCTTTATTTAAGAAAGTGAGGGACAGATCACATAGTAACAGGATCTATGCCGAATAAAAGAACCAAGAAGTGGTTTGTTATCCACACATTCATGGACTACTTATAAATAACAAAACTATAGTAAGTAGTAATAAGTTTCAATCTGTCAATGAACAAAGGTGTATGAACTATGAACATACCTCCATGACGGGTTCTGTTACGAAGACATTGAGAAATATATGCAAGTTTCAGCCATGACCGAAGAAGGCCAAACCCATTCTGATAGGTAGCTCCAACAAAAGTGGCATATTGCATCACTATGGTTGTGTTTTCTTCTACTTGTTGATGATCTGATAGAGAAACAACCTCCATGGCTGTTTACTTTCTTGGCCCCAAGAAGGCAAGAAAGTCACTGATCAGCCTTTCAACAGTTGAAAAAATTCACAACAGGTAGTACCAATGCCGCTGATGGTGGAGCTACCTTTTGAATGGGTTTTTTTCAGTCTTGTATGCAATCATCAAGATACCAGCTACCAAGAAAGAGAGAGAGAGAGATATGAGAGAGGATAGCATTAGTGAGTTTTGGGGTATCTGAACTTATATATATAGGACCCAGTAGTTGGGTTTGTCCTCTTGTAACTCATAAATCAGATTCAATTACTTTTCATACCTCCTAAAGATTAATCACTCTTGTCCATTTGAGGATATACTCTAGACAAATTCAAACTTGGGTTGTTAGTCATTGAGTTCGTGATAATAGTCAGCGTAAGCTTGAACATCAATGCTGTGTCGGTTAGGGCAATGCATCATCAGTGGTCCGAGAAGGCTACTGTCATGGGATGACGGACTTGTGCTGAGTTCCCCTGTCAAGCATGTATTGAGAAGATCTAGGTTTTATGAGTATTAAGAAAATCACCTACATGTAACTGGCCTTTTTGGTGCACTAGCTGTAAACAAACTTAAATAATATTATTTTTATAGAAAAATGTGAATTATATGTGTAATTATTGATTTATTCTATAAGTTTTGGGTACTTAATTTGACATTTATTAAAGTATTTCTCTGACATTTATTGATTTATTATTAATAACTACATGTGTATAATAATTTAATATATATAGTACTGAACTTCTTCATATAAATATAGATAATTTTATATAACTGTACTACAAATAAATGAGTTCAAAAGAATTTAAAAATTTTTATCAAAAAGTCTAAAATAAGTTGAAAGTCAAATAAATATAAAAAACATAAATTAGATAAAAGTATATAGGTGGGTATAATTTACTTTATTATAATAATTAGGGATAAAAAAAATTTTAAAAATTTCTTGGCTTAATCAAAAATATATGTATCATAATCCACCTAATTTTTTTAGTGCGAAAAGACGTTTAGTCTTATCTAATTCTAATAGCATTTAGTAAAATTCATATCACGTATAAGTTATATATATAGTCGAGTAACGTCTTATGTAATTAAGTTCGTGTCGACTTATTTGACAAAATATGTATAACTAGGGGTGTAATTCGGGCGGGTTAGACAATCAACCCTAGCCTAACCTTAAATATATAACCCTCAATCCTAACCCTAACCCTAACCCTACCTCTGGTTGTGGAACTCAACCCGAGTTTAATTCAGGTAGGCTCGAGTTGAATTTGGGTTGATAATTTCAGATTGATTTTGGGTTATTTTACGGGTTCAATTCGGGTAGAGCCCAAAATAGACTTGTTGTTCTAAACCTAATACATATATTACATAATATTCACTTAAATTAATAACTAATAACTTCAACCAAGTTTTTAATGAGAGAGACAAAGAGAACGATAGAACAAAAATGAAAAATCAGTACTAATGTTTTATATATATATATATATATATATATATTTTTTTTTTTTAATTTATCGGATTCGGGTTGAACTCGGGTCATGAGGCCTAAACCCAAGCCCAACCAAAATTGAATTCGGGTTGGAGTTTTTTGACCCAAACTCAACCCAAATATTAAAAATTCTTACCAAAATCCTAATTTTTTCGGGTTAAAATCGAGTTGTCCAACCCAAATTATACCCCTATGTATAACAAATCAACCTATTTACAATCCGTACAAATTAAGTATGTATTTATATCTATTAATTTCGTGTCAATTTCGCGTATAATCGATGTGATGCACTAACTGCCAACTTTAGATGAGTCCAATGTGGGTGGGGGGGTTGTATAGCGCATTTTGAGCATTATACTTTTTCACCCTGCCATTACTGTGTTGCCAAAAAAGTAAAAGGAAATTTGGCAAACAATAATTTCAGGAGCACGTTTTTGTCAATAGAATTAGCCATACATTGTTTGAGACGTGAAGGACACGTATGTTCTACTTTTTATGTACTACATTCCAAATTAAGTCTGGCAATTTTTTTTTACTTACCTAATTGTCTTTCAATGATTTACGCACATAATCAACGTGATTTCAGTTATTCTATTCACCAAAATTTTGAATTTTAAATCAACGTCCTTCATTTTCAAAATTTTGGTTACAAATCTCAAAAGATGATGTCAGACATGTAGAATCAAAAAGATTCTTTAGACTAGAGAAACACCTTACCAA
Organism: Ilex paraguariensis; assembly: GCA_963454935.2. NCBI lineage: Eukaryota > Viridiplantae > Streptophyta > Magnoliopsida > Aquifoliales > Aquifoliaceae > Ilex > Ilex paraguariensis. Next base: position 87,289 of record CAUOFW020001254.1, read on the forward strand.
AAAAGTGAGAATTAAACCACGTGAGATAACTGTGCGTCGCGCGTGTTGGGAAAATAAAATATGACGATAATAAAGTAAAATTAATAAAAAAAAAAGAGTAAAAATGTAATCCAAATAATTACATAATAAAGAATTTACGTGGTTCAATAATTTGTCTACGTCCACGAATGAATCAGGAGTGACTCGATTTGTTTTGAGGCCTAAAGCGATAAATTTAATTACGACTCTTTAAAATTTATTTTAATAATAATGTAAAATTTTTAATATTTAATATTTTTTATCCCAGATGCATATTAATTTTTTAATATTCGTATTGAAGTTTTTCTAGCATATCTTTTTTTATTGATAGTATAACTAAATGATTTAATTTTTTAATTAAATAAAAAATTCCAAAACATTCAAATTCAAAGATTATTTGACAGATTATGTTGTCTCATTATTGACACTCTTATAAAATTATTTTTTATGAATTAGATATTTCTCATAGAATATATGTTTGATTAGGTTTTTTAAGATTATGATAAAAAAAGATAATATTACATGGACCTTATTTAATGACTTTATTTGGCAACATTATCATTTTTTGTTATTAGATAGACACAGGACACTACTATTAGTTGAGACTCACTATCAATTCCATAATTATGATCCATCATTACTAAATTCGGTACAAAACATATATTTTTTTTTTCTTATAAAATATTATTGTGTAAGATTAATGGATTAAATTTTTGGGCCCAAAATTAGTCTAGAGTTTTTTTGTTGGTTTAGGCCTTAAAATTGACTTGGCTATATTTGTAAACTTTTTAAATTTTGGGGCATTTATTATTAGTGGGCCTAAAGCCATGGCTTCATTTCCTCGTACATTGGGCCGGCCTTGGAATGAATATAGAGAGAGCGGCGGCCGTACAAAATCAATCTAAAACCTTAATCGCTGAATAATAGTTTATATATGTCCTGCGCATAAAATTATAAAATGGACTCCAAAATTTCGGCCCAAGCTATAGCGCTTATAGATTAAGTCTTAGAAAATTTTCCTTTAAAAATCACATAACATTATTTCAAATTGAATCATCATCTGAATCAATATACAAACTAGATTCCACCAAAAAAAAAAAACTCAACAGCACGGTTTCATTAAGAATATAATTGTCCATTACTCTATTTTTGTCCTCAAGGCCTTAAAAAGAAAAAAGGATAGCACGTGAACTATTAGTCTAACAAGCTATACATTGACGGCCTACCACTAATTTTTTTAAAAACAAATTATCAAATTAATTAACCAAATTAATGAGAGTTAGTGGTTCAGTGACTTGTATTGAAAAAAAGGTCTTTTTGGAGGCCAGTTCATAGTTTAATATTTTTTGGTCAATAAGATCATGCACTAATTTATCCTTAATGTCATAAATAACTATATTACAAAATGAACGGTAACAATAACAGTAACAGTATCATAGGACATTGATATTAAGACAATTATAACAATAATAAATTTTTATTGTGACTTTTCATTTTTACTATTCAAAATTTAAAAAATTAGACAATAATATGAATTTTTATGGTCATTATCTATTGTCATTGTTAAAATTCAACGAAAATAGATAGCAACGTGAATTAGACAGCAATATAATCACAGTAACAACCACAGGATCACAATAACAACTACAATAAGAGTCGCAACCACTAATAGAATGGTTCATTAGTTTAAAGTTTAAACAGAAAAAAAAAAAAAAAAACCACATAATTTCTTCACCTATATCAAAACAAATCTAAAATCAATATATCAAAACAACCGAAAAAAAGTGTAGACCTAAAAAATATTTGCACAAAAAACAATAAAACCCTTAGGCTTCGTTTGGATAAAAGTAATTTCGATTGAGAATGAAATTCTCATTTTTAAATCCTAAATTATTATGTTTGGAGAGTCAATTATTTAATAATTTAACTCTCCAATAGTGGTAATCTCATGCCTACATTGATTGGGTATTCTATATAAGGAATAAAATTTTAAAAATAAAACTACTTCCTAAAATTAATTTTATTTCAAAAATTAAGTTCTTATCCTAAAATCAATCTCCTTTTTAAAATTAAATTATTTCTTAAAACAATTTGGGAATGCCATTAGTTCCCACACAATATTACTTGCAATAATCAAATATTGAATATAAGATTACTATGATAATTAAAACTCATGTATCTCATTATTAGAAATGATAGAATGAGATACTTATTTTCAACTAAGATTACTGTCATCTAAACGTACCCTTAACTCATTCATTTTCTCGAATATTATAAATTGAATAATGTCACCAAAATAAAAAATAAACTAATATATATATATATATATATATATATATATATATATATATATATATATATATATAGAGAGAGAGAGAGAGAGAGAGAGAGAGAGAGAAACCAAATCACTATACTTTCCATACAAATTTTCTATAATCCCAACTTTGTTATATAATTTTTCTTTTGCTTTTCCGGAGGTGCTGATGAAAGCACGTAGAAAGAAGCAAGAAGCTTTCTAGTGTCAAAATCCATATCAAGAACACCAAAAGATTAGCTATAGGCATAAACCTATAAACCACCGGAAAACAACAATGTATCAAGTTTCGAAATCAAAAACCGCAAAAGGCAACAAAACGTGTTTAAAAATCAAAAAGGATAAATTGTACTAATCGTTCTTGAAGTTTATCACTTATTGTACTTTAGTCTTTAAAATTTTAATTTTATCAATTTTATTCTTAAAATTTAAACATTAAGTCAATTTGGTCTTTGACATTAACTTTTAGTGCAAAAATAGTTGAAAAACACCGTGTGTTCGTCATGTGCAGATTTTAATGTTTCGTTTAGTACGATAAAAAAGTAGAAAGATGAAAAATTAGAGGGATAAATAAAACATCATGTTTGGTAAAGAAAGAAAGTAGGAAGAATAGAAAAATGGATGAATTAACTTTTCTTCCAACTTACCAAAATCAATCCTTCCAAAATTAGAAGGAAAATAGATGAAAAGTTAATTATTTGTGTTGAGATGTATCTTATTTGTCTATATATATTTTTACATATACATATATTATGTATAAATTAATTTCATATAAAAATATAATAATAAAATATATATATATATATATATATATATATATATATATATATATATATATATATATATATATATACACATATTTAAAAAAATTTTAAAATAAAAATAAAAATAAAAATAAAAATAAAAAATTAAAAAAAAATATATTTTTTCCATCTTAACTAAAAGTGAAAATTTTTGACTCAACACGATGACGTTACTCTAATTCGATACGAAAATAAACAAGTTAACTTGCAACTCGACACGATACAATTAGTTAAATGAGTTAAGTTAAGTTTGACTAATATTTGACATAAACCTGTAATGACTCAACACGAATTTAACATGACACGACTCGATTGTCATCCCTAATTTAAGCCAATATAAAAAAAAAATAGTCATTTTTATTTCCATCCATCCAACCAAACACAAAGGAAGGAAAGTGTATATTTCCTATTTTTCATCCTTAAAAGATAAAAAATGTATCCCTAATATTTTTCATTTTCCCTGCCAAACAGAGCATAAAGATATTTTTGATATTTTATAATAATCTCTCTGCCTTGCTGTGAGTCTGTCTGCCCAGACTCAAAATTGATTCTCATATTATCCTTGTTCCAATTTTCACTTGTTAATAAGGCCCACAGATTTAATGGCCCGATAGAGCCTCCTCGAAATCATAGTCCTATCCTGGTTCCTCCGCTACGGCCACTCAGCCGTCTCCCTCTTTGGCGGCGCCGCCGCTCGCGTTGGTGACCCTTCAGACAAAGCCTTCCAGTGGCGAAAGCTCGATGTTCACGCCGCCGCCATTTCTATCACGAGTTGGCAAGTTTTTTGTAGGAACGCCCGTACAGATTCTTCTTGTTTGTTTTCTAAACAATTATGATTGGTGTAAGAATATCAATTTGCTTGATTTCCTGAAAGAAGTGGGGTGGTTTACAAGGGCGGGGATAATGATTTTCAAGGAAAGTGTGAGGAAAAGATTGGAATCATAACGACGTATGAGCTATACTGAGTTCACTTACAAACTTTTACAGGGCTATGATAGTGTACCTTTATAGAAGTTAAGTGGTCAGGGTTGAGATTGGTGGTAGTGATTAGTGGGGAAACATCACTGCTGGCACTGAATTCATTAGGTAGATTTTGCATTCTGATGACGATTAAACTAAGGCTGCTTATGGCCTTACATTCCATATTTTATTATAGGGTCATGGTACCAAATTTGGGAAATCAGAGGGGGGGTGCATTTTGGCTTAACCCTTCAATGCTGTCGGGCATGGAAATGGGTGAGTGCCAAACATGGCACAGCGCAGGCTGACGGAGGAGGTTACCCGTTTTGGTCATGGTGAGGAGGGTCTTGTGGAGGGGCTTAAGGCGACAGAGGTGTTGAGACCAGGGGCAGAGACTAAATTGGATTGGAAGACGATTTAGGGGATTGCTGAGGATGTGTCTTCTTGTTCTTAACCTTATGGTCAGGCATTAAATCTTTCCCTTGTTGATTTTTCGATTACTACAAGGTTGCTAGAGCATAAATCAGCTGCACAATGATGGTTGAAGCAAGGGGGACTTTATTTGTAACATTAGAGTTGATAGTGAAGCAAGGAAGGTTGAGGCTAATGACATTGTGGTTGGAAAAGTATTGCTGTTATCTGTTGGCAAGAAGAACATGATGTTGTTGAAACTCGTAAGAATGTCTTCATTAATCATTTAAGGATTTTCTTCCCTCATATCCAATTGAATGAATTGGAAGTTGGAAGACGAAGTGTTCGTTCTTAACTGATACAATAGTTGAATCAGTGGAATTTTATGGAATGCTGACAAAGGACTCTCATTTTACCAAGTACAATGGCTCTACCACGACAGTACGTTACCTGATTGTTAGATTCATACTTAATTGTTCAGTTCCTTTTTATCGTAGACTAAAAATATCCTGCTGCAGATAGATTTTGAGGTATAAAGGTACCCTCTTATTGACTTCTATGCTGTATTAATTGGCGACTTAGTGGTCTGTACACGATTTCAGAAATTTCTTTTACCATGTTTCTAGTACAAATCGGGCATTCACCCTATCCTACGGATAAAAAATATAATCTTTCGTTTTACTATCCAATATTTTATAAAAATTTTTTTTTTTGACCTATCCTACCCAATTAGGTGTGATATTCCTACCCGATTAATTGGATAAGAAGTCGGGTAAACATTTTTGTAACTATTAATTTTTGGATCATTTTAACAATTTAATTAAATAACATGCGCTAATTTAACAACATAATAAATCAATGACACTAAAACATAAAATAATTATAACAACAATTACAATAAAACATAAAAAAGTAAGAACATTAATCTATCATAATTGTTGTACAAATATAATAACAATCATTTTAAATTTAAACTATATGAAACACATTAAAATCATAATTGCTCCAATAGATAACTAATTCACCACAAATCATGTAACCTACACGAAAAACAAGTCCATATTTTCGCAACTCAAACATCCACAATAATTACAATGTTATAATATAAATTATATCACACAAATACTCTTATAATTACTAAAAAAACATATAAAAAGTTAAATATATTTTTTTCGGATAAGGAAGGATAGGAATGCAGAAATTGATGGATATTCCACATTTTTACCCGATTTAATCGGAAGACCAATAATTCTTCCGTATTCCTATTCGATTTTTGTGGCTAACCGTTCAGTAGGATAGAAAATTATGGCCAATCGAAAATTTGAACACCTCTAAGTATATATGTGTATTTGTTGTATTATCTTGCTTGGCGTTCTCAATGAATTTCTTTATAGGAAATTTTGTATGTATGTTGTTTATTTTTCTGAACTCTCCTTTGGTAAAACTAGTTATGTTCTTTTTTCCTCAACCTCCGGGGGCACCGGGGAACAAGTAATGCTTCATAATGAACCCTTACTAACTTATAGATTTTAGATTGTGCTTTTTCGATCTGTTTGGGTTTTACTCGAGTAGGATAATTGGATTCCTCATTCCAGAAACCTTGATATACAAATCTTAATCTTTCCAATTGCCTTGATGCTCTTAATATCCTTACATGCTTGAGAGAACATAATGGAAACAACCCATACTTAACTAAATTGAAATGAAGTTATCTAATTCATTGGTGGGTTTCATGGCTCAGGTTCTATCTTTTTCTATTCCCTTCAAATAAGTTAAATCCCGTAGTTCTTTAGTTGAGGTGTGTAACGTGTGTTCCAGTAGCTTCGTGGTCATACCTGGGGTACAATTCTTGTGTCTACACCCATCAGAAATCTTTGCCCCCATCAGACTCCAGTTAATAACTAAAACAACTTTAGTGTTATGACTTCTGGTGATCTGCGTCCTGTGTCTATCACTTGCCCTTACAATTTTAGTGACATTTCAGTATTGTTTAAGGATACACTTTTATACCATGAACTGCGAGGCTAGAGCTTAGAAAAGAGTTTGAACATGTAGAACGTGGATTAATGGGAAGAGTGAATCTCATGAATGTTCAATTCTGCAGGAGAATAATGACCTTTGCAATGCAATTTCTTTCAGCAGCGTGAGGGGAATTGAAGGGGCAAAGAGAAGAAGCACACATCTAAAAATAGGAACATAGTGCAGTCGTAATTGCAGCTTCTTCCTTGTACCAAGAAGCTCCTCTAGTGATCAACACCCCCCCCCCCCCCCACCCAAAAGGGACTAGGATTATCTGCAGTACTGGAGAGGTGTTATTCCTCAAAACGGCGTCATATGAGGATACATCTCTCCAAACAACAAAGGAGCTTTATGCATTCGTTCATTGTCAGTGATTCAGTATATCCTTTATACAGTTTATCAGTGACTCAGTATACCCCTTACACAGAATGTAATTACGGTACCAAAAATGACGTGACTAATGTGAAGTTTCTGCTACAAAACACAAATCAATTCAATCAACATTCATGAGTGTGTATCAATTTTGGCAAGGCACCAAATTTTTTTGATCAATATCGGAATCATATCCTAAAGTTTTAATATGTTACACTGTGTTTGGTATATGGTATTAGACCTTAGGAAATGAAATGATCATTTTTTAGTAATACCCATTCCTTTGTTTGGTTTTTGGGAATAAAATTTCATTCCCATTCCTAAGCAATAATTAGTCCCATAAATCATGGGATTAACCATTCCCAAATAAACCATGTATTACCCATTCCCTACCATTCGGTAATCCATGACGAAAACTTGATCATTCCTATTCCCCCCTCCCCTCTCTCTCCCTCATCACTGCCCATCGTTCATCAGTTGTTTGGCCCCAATCCTTCTTCTCTCCTCTCATCTTCTCTCTTCTCCTCCCCTCTGTGACTTTTCCTTCATCAGCGGGAAGCATGGCAGTCCATCCCTCACTAACCATTGTATGCTTCTTCCTCATCTCTTTGTGATGCAAGGGGCTAGATGGATGATCAGACAAGATTTGACATAGTCACTAATCTCACGTAACTCTTCACTTTATTTAGTCAACAATCTCAAATCCAATTTTAGAATTTTGTTTCTCTATTTCCCATTTTGAATAACAGGCCTGTCAACTATATGATAAAAGTACCCTTAGAAATGATACAAAAGAAAAATAGGATTGAATGTTGAATAATACCTATATAATTCAAATTATTGGGTGGCTTGAGTTTTAATTGTTAGTCGAATCCCCCTTATGCTGTGACAAAATTTTCTATTTTTGCTTTGAAGTGGGATCCTTGTAAGTGGGATAAATAATTACGTAGCTATTGTGCTTTTTGTTTGGGCGACTATCTTTGGCAAGTGGCTTGAGTTTTAATTGTAAGCGGAATCCCATCTGTGGCTTTTTGTCATTCCGTCCATGAAATGTGACTGATGAGACCATAATCAACAATGAAATTAATGGCCTATATTAGCATTACAAACATGATAGGAACACTCTTAAAGCAAGCAACAACAATTACTAATAATCCTGCTGGCATACTCAAATTAAAGTGTCGCATGTTTTGTTTTGTAAGTTCATATGCTATGGGGCCATTCTTATGCAATCACAACCACTAGATTAAGTAGGGTCACCCACCCTTAAAATAGAGTTAACTGTGAGTCCAAGCAAGACTGCAAGTTTGGTTGTCAGTCACTGTTGGTGACGAGGTAAGGGAAATAGTCTCTTGTTGCAAACATAAGTACCATGCAAACCACTTCTATGCTTCAGGACCTGCATTTTTTCTCTTGTTGCTGCAATTTTTATTTTTAATAACTATACGTTCTTCTAAATTCGAGTTGAATGAGGCCCAAAACTACATCATTTTTCAGATGCTATAAGGGCAGGAAAGCAATCTTCAGAATTACTACCTTTATGTTTTTGTTGTCTACATTTGGACTAGTGTGAGTTGGTGTATTTCTTTGAGTGAATTATGTTTTTTTGGGAAAGATCTTTCGGTTTGTGTGTCATGCCATTCTTTCGAGCATAAAGTTTTCGTATGATCCAAGACTACTTCAAGAAAACATTATGGACGTTCTCCCTGCAAATTGGTTTGACAACACAATGAATTTGCTGCATCTTTGCCTCAGATGCAGATTTTATTTCATTTTTGTGCTGGTTAGCTGTTTTTATGAATTGCATATGTCCTTCGGTTTTGCAGGATTCACCCTGCGACCTGTGTATGGTGCATTGCTTGTTGCATTGGTGTGCCATGTGTTAGGAGCACAGAGAGCTGAAGAATCATCTATCTGATAATATTGTCTTGCCAACAACTATTGTTAACCCTCCTGCAGTTCAAGAGATGAGGGCTAGTGTGAATCAGGAGAATCAGTCTTCTTCTGGAGAAGGTACTGGAAGCAGTACTAGTTTATTACCCCCCAAAAAAAAAACTCATCTTAAGAATTTGGCAAACAAAATGTTTGATGAGTGGAGAGCAAGTAGACAAAGTGTAATTTTTTGTACCTATATTTGAGAATGATTTTGTTTCTTGGAATTCTACCTCCAATGCTATTGAGATGAAATGAATGAAATTTAAGAATTTCTGTTTTTATTAAATTTATTTTTGTTTTCTATATATTGATGATTATTTTTTAGACTTACTTTCATCGATTTATTTTTTAGTTCAACCTACATGTTCGGATGAGATTCCTAGTTGTCTTGATAGTTTTCTTTTTGGGTTGGCACATGTGCTCTATTGAACTCAAATAACTATAGTTATTCATTTGAAATGAATGACTAATTTGAATATTTTGATTTTGATTTCTTTTTGTGAACTTATTTTTGAAGGAATTTGTTTTCTAATTTTTTAAAATTTATAGGAGTTTAATTTTTTTTCAATAGATTATCATTTTTTTCTAATTATAATTTTTTAACACAACTTTTAAAGGCAATCACAATCATAAAAAAAAAAAATTTATTAATTATTTTTAGTTACTATGGATATTTTGGTTAAAATTGATTTCATTCCAATAAAAAAATTATTTTATCCAAACATAAGAATGGAAGGAACATTTCATTCCCGCACTTAATCCTAAACAGTTGTCAAATATTGGATCGGTAATGCGTATTCCATTCTATTCTCAAGTTCATTATATTTCCAAACTCATTATATTCCTACTAAAAAATATTACCGCGTACCAAATGCAGGGGTAGTAAATTAGAGAAAAAAAAGCAATTTTTGGTCAACACTGTAGGCGGATTGGGATTTAGTCGTGATCGAGAAAAGAGTACCTATAAATCACATAAAAACCATGAAATTCAGTTGCTAAGAAAAAAGGTAAAACCATAAATATTATCCAAATCAGTGCTTGATAATATTTCATTCCTTCAAAGTCTATGAATATTAGAACTAGTGAAACATTTGCTACTAAAACGCAAATGACTCGTTTTGTCTTCCTCGTGAGTATAGCACGATGAGCCCAAGTTACAACAGCTCCGGATGAAGGGAGAATAAGTGTTAGAATTTTTTATAAAGGAAAAACAGAGTGCACACAACTATGGATGAAGAGAGATGGAGAAGAAAGAGAGAATTCAAGTTCATTCATTTTTCCTTAAACTAATACATATGTCTGTACACCTATATATACTAGTTACAAGAATAATGCTCAAGAAAATATAAACCAAAACTTTCTATCTAAATGCTTTACACATTACTGAAAAGAAAAATCCTCAAACTAACTCCCAGCTCATCCATGTGCCTTGAATTCTTTCAGTGTACTTATGCATATGACATTGTGATGTGCTTGGATTTTGTTATGCTGTGTTGGTTTGGAGATGGCTTGACTTGTGGCTGCTTTGTTTGTGCTAGAATTGCTGTAGATTTTAACAATAAGGGTATTAAGAAAATGGATTTTCCAAGGATCTAAAACCTCAATCCTTTTCGGGGTCAAACACCTCCGATCTCTACTGTAAGTGCCAAAGAAGAATAAGAAGAAACCCGAAAAAAAAAAAGATAACCTCCGATACAATAATATTTTTATAAGATTTAATTTTGCAGCACACATATACTGTGTTCTAATACTATTCCCACCCAAGTTAAAATAATATGTTTTCAACCAAGACCATTAAACTAAGATAGACGTTTAGTGGACACTGATCACCATTTCACCAACAACAAAAAATATACATTCTACATATTACATGATGATTTAAAGCTTGCTTTTGCCTTTAAAGTTACAACTTTCCACCCCATCTTTCTGCCTACCTCATGTTACACCCCGATGTGACCCATTTTCATTTTAATGGATCTGTAATGGGTACCACCCATGGTACCAACCGAAATAATTATTTCCATCCATCAATTTTTAATTTGGGTTATGTATAATTCTTTATTGTAAAAATAGTAAAATATAAGATAAAATCCAAATTAATTGATTTTTATAAATCCTAATTGATCTCAAAATTAATGGTGAATAAGTCGTAACTAGGCCTGTTAATATTAAACATGACCTGCAAATTTAACACAACTTATAAATAGATTTAAGAGGTAAATTAATGAACCAATCAAATAAATAAATTAATAAAATTTGATATTACATAAACTCATTTATACATAAATTTTTAGGGGTGGTCTAGTGATCAAGTTTTTACTCTTGCAAATAAGAAATCTCATATTCGATATTTTTTATAATTCCTAGGGTAGTGTTTGGGTAATGGAGTTGGATACGGTATTATTTTTCTTTTTATATCCTAATCCATCTAAGCTAAACTCACTCTCGTCCACTTTAAAATTTTAACCTCGGAATATATCAAATCCTAACTTCTGTGTTGGGAAACAAATGTGTAATTCAGTGAGTCTTATAGATTACACAAATAGAGCAATGCTATTGTGACCTAATTTACTAACTTAATTTGCTGATCTAATTTACTCTGACCTTTAGATTGACTATGAAGGCCATCAAATATTGGAACGTGGTGTTGATCCAATGATTTTATTGAAGCCACATCATTATGTTAGTAAATTAGGTCAGATTTTTAAATCCAAATAGTATTACTCTGCACAAATAATTTTATAATAATTTACCATTCTACCAATGACTCTATTTATTCCAATCCTATCCTATGTTTGGATTGGTTGATTTGCCTAATAAAATTATACATTTTCCACGTTAGGGTTTATGTGTTACCATATATCAAGCTTGAAGGGGTGACAATGTTTTTTTTCATACTTGAGGGGATTTGTGTGTATTAGTGACAAATTTTAGGGGATTTAAATGTAATTTACTCAATATTTTATGATTTTATTGCACTGAAGAAACGTTTGAAGCTATTCTTTGAGCCCCCAAATCCCCAAACCTGCTGGAATGAACGGGATTGAGTAAAACCCTGAGACAGTAGCCAGTCAGGCAGCCCTTGTTCGAGATTGAACGTGAAATAGAGAGAGTGACAGCAGGATGATGACGCAAATTGCTCCGGGCGTCGGAGCAAACCTTCTAGGCCAATACTCCACGGAACCAAGATACTATTAAGAAATATAGAGTTATTTTATTTATTAAGGATAGAATAATCTTTTATTTTTTCTGTCTTGTTTGACTTATATATAATCTTTTTGTATTTAGATTAGATAACTTTCTAGTATTCAATTGAATTATACAGTATTAATAAAACTCTAACTTCCTCTTTTCTTATATCTTGTATTTTTTTAGATTGTTCAATATGGTATCAGAGCACTTGAATGAAGGTCTGGTTGTATTGTTCTTAGGATTTTTATGTGAATAAGAAAATTGAGTGGCTTAATCATACATTGAAGTACATTTTTGTCCAGCTCAAGCTAATTGAATTGTTCTTTTTCCCTAACGTCTCCAATCTATGTGACTTAATTGAAGATCCCATTGCAAATTTGGTGAGAAGTGTTCTGGGTGTACCTCATCAACCAATCAGATCTGTTCGTCGTTCGCTCCGGACGGAGAAAGAGAGAGAGAGAAGCTTAGGGGGACAAAGAGAGAGAGACGGAGAAGAAGAAGCTTACCTCGCATCAGGGAATCGTTGCATGTGATGAACGTCTTCACCAACCAGGAAGAGTTGAGCTGCTTGGACGAAAGTGATAAACGGTCCTTTGGTAGGGTCCGACTCCTCTGCGGTAAGGTGCTTACAGCATGACATGTGATTTAATAAATTGGTCATGTTTGACTGTTTTTTGGAATTTTTTTTATTTTGAGCAATAGTGTGAACAATAAAGAGCAATCGATACGAAACCAAACCCTAATTAATTCTTACAATACAAGGTAGGTAATTAGAAATCACTCTTATAGTTAATTAGGCATCACACCTAGGGTTATGAATTGCATCTCACAATTCCCATAGCATTTATCTGCTAAAATTTTTTCCTGAAAAATATCTCTCCCCTTAAATAAAGCATTAAATCTTTATATATAGACCTCGAAGTATTTTTTAATCCCCAAAAGATTAGGACTTCAAAGACTCTAGGACTTTAACATCCAAAGACTCCCGATTACATGTAGATTAGGAGCTAATCTAGATTAGACCTAGGACTCTAAATTTTAGAGCATCGAACACTAGCTTTCTACCCAACGGTTAGACTATGACCTGTTCCAACAAATCAAGAAATTAAAAAAATTACTCTTGATAATAAAAAATATTAAAAGGACATATAAAATACTAATATTAGTAAATTGACTCCAACGAACTCGGATCCGGCACTTCTGCTGTTCAGGAGGAACAGCAGCCCTGTTGTTCGGGAGAAACGACACCGTTTGATATTTTTTTGTTATAAACCAGTCAGACCCACCAAAATTTTCTTTTTCACTCCCAAATCAAGCCCTAAAATTGTCATATATCCGCCGAAGACGAAGACCCAAAAATTCAAGCCCTAAAATGATGCCGAAGTCGAAGACCCAAAAATTTCTAACACTCCATCGCCTACATCTTCACCGATGCCGACGCCAACAAATAGAGGAAGAATCCGATGAATACTAGGCACTTCACCATCAAAGTGCCGTTTCAGACTTGGTTTTATTATGGTTTCTCTTTTTGGGTTCTCAACTTATTAGCTGTTTAAGACTTGGTTTTATTATGATTCCTTCTGTTTTATTGCAGGATCTCTGATGTTACAGCTCTTTGATCAGACAGTTTTTCTGAGCTGGTCTGAAGCTGTAGTGGAGTACTCAGAGCAGGAGCTGTACAGGAGTTTGTGGATAACAGGAATTTTTTGTGTATTTTGTACAGTTTTCTGTTTTGCTTAAACAGTATGTTACATGAAGAAGGTGGCGATGCGGTTTGACCCCATAATTAATATAAATTAACAACAAATTAAAATATCACAATAAATCATATCATAAAATTTAATAATAATCAAAAAAATTAACAAAATAATCGAAGATTCAAAATTTTAATATTTAAATTTAGGTCAAAAAAATTCAACTAATAAAAATGTAAATTTGTGGCTGTGTATGTGTATGTGTGTGTTTATACATATATTCACTTAAAAATATTTAAAATGAATATAAAAATACCTGAAATGGACGAAGGAGACGAATTGTAAAACTGAATAAACAAATTTTGATTTGTTTCTTGGTGTTTCAGCAAGAATCTCAAAGCCAGATGATCTTGGTGCAGCAGTGCGCCAAGAATGACGCCAAAAGTTGCCTTTTGGGAGTGAAAAAGAAAAATTTGGTGGGTCTGACTCGTTTATAACAAAACGGCACCAAACGGTGCCGTTACTGCCTTACAGATTGGTTTTTTTGGAATTTGACTTTTCTTGAACATCTCATGAATTGCATCAAACTCAAAACATTTTTGAAACACCCACTAAGTATTAAAAATTTCAGTTCAATCACTAATTTGTTTTGATCACCTTAAAAACGGAAATATTTTTGCCATTTCAACAATTTTAAAACAATGTTTTGATCCTTGCATGCGAAGATCCCGGAGATGCAAAGGTTGGGCTAGATTAAATAGGCTACTAGAGATTTTAAGCTTATGAACTTCATAAAAAGAAAAACAAACATTATCTGCTTATTTCTGCTATAAGGGCATTAAATTAAATTATATTAATTTAGGCCCAAAAAACCCACCAAATTCTAAACTCGTACTATGCACTATCATTTGTACATTTTTGAAATTGGTTTTTAAGAATAAGACGCCATATAAGTTTGTGATTAATAAAAATGCAGCAAAAACCACATATACAACAACTACAAAAGAGTCAAACATGTGGACCATGACCAATCGATCTTTCAAAAAAAATAAGGTCGTGTTTGATTTACACATCATATCTAATTAAAAGTAAAAAAAGCCATTTTTCTTATCAAAGAGAACATCATATGACGTGCATGTTGCCATAAAATACATGGCCCTGTGTCAAACTAAGACTATCCAATATAGCCAACAAACATGCATGGCTACAACTCTTAGATGATCATTAAGCAACAAATTGTACTGTGGCCTCAGGAAAATCTGGATAAGTGCATTTGGGTTAAAGAAAATGCAATACACAACCATTAGCAAAGATTAGTCTCTTGGAGGCATTACAAGTATCCATGGACACAACAATTCGTTAGCGTATTCCCAAACTATGTGTCTGAACAACTGAAAATATTCTACAAGAAATGATTCTATGCTGATTCGGAGGAGAGTCTAATGTGCGTAGCCTTAACCTTTGTGCGTGGAATGACTATTTTCATAACTTGAACATGAGACGCCCAAATCGCTGCAACCAACCTTGCGCCAAAGGCCTACCCTCAGAAGAGTACAAAATAACCAATAGCACTGTAGCAGGTTTATTTATGTGAACCTTCTTTCCTTTGCTGAGTTTTTTATCTTCAATAAAACTAGAATAACTTTCAAGAATCCCATTTCAGTCTTAGATGAAGCGCAGTTTATACTTTATGATAAGACTCATCTAATACGCAAAGGAAAATACTTATCAGTTGCACCCGAGAGTTAGGCCTTAAAACAGTGGCATGGATTATCTTTTGTCCCAAAGATCAATCAGAGTCAATAATACTTTTTTTTCTTGCATGACGAACTACCGCCATTTCTCTCAATTATTCATTTTCATAATCCATAGTTTTTCTGGGCATGAGAGTATGCTAATAATATAAACCAAGAAATGTTTTTTTTCTTTTTTTCCCTTATAGTGTTTTGAAAAGTTCGCCTAGGCGAGAAACGAGGCGAAGCAAGGTTACCTCGCCTTGAGGACCCAAGGCAAAGCGAACATGACTAAAGCGAAAAAGCGAGCAACTTGAGATTAAGAGAAAGGTGAAAAAGCGAGCGCCTTAGTTATGCGAGGCGATGCAGTCTTTTATTTTTATTGTGGACCATTGAATTATTTTATTTTTATTGTGTACCATTGGATTGGAGCAATTGCAAAAAAATTATAAGATATCCACACAACCAATTACCCCCTTATCCCATAAATATAAAATTCAAACCCTAATTTTGCTCAGGATCAACGATCGACTGCTGCTACTCCTTCCTCTTTGACGAACGATTGTTGCTGCTCCTTCCTCTTTGACGGTCGACTGTTGGGTCTTGTTGCTCTATGTTTGTCTCCTATTTTTCTTCTCTCTTCTATTTCTCTTCTTTCTCTTTGGTTCTTCTTCTTTTTGGTTCTGATTCTGTTTTTTTTTTGCTTATGTTTTTTTTTCCTGCTGCTGTTGATTGTCTAGTTCTGATTTTGTTTGTTTTTTTTTTTTTTTGCTTCTGCTCTTTAATGATGAATGTTGATGCTGAATGCTGCTGCTGCTTCTTTTTCTTTAATTCTGTTTTTTTGCTTCTGATTTTCTAATGTTACTTCTTTGTAATTCTGATAATGAATGCTGCTTTTTTATAAGTCTGATTTTCTGATGATTCTAACTTGCTGATAGTGCTGTAATGTTGAATGTTAATAGTGGCATAGTCCTGATGTACTGATAGGGCTGATTTTGTTGATTTCCTGTACTGTTTTGTTCCTTTGATTCATAAACATATTTAAATATTTAATATATATAAAATTAGAACTTAGATGTTTAGAAGTAATTAAACTAAAATATTTATTTTTATTTTTAACTGTTCACTTCGTTTCGATAAAACGTTTCGTTTTGCTTCTCGCCTCTCGCCTAGGTGTTAGGAGCCTTGCTCGCTTCAATTGACTTTACGCCTTAAATAACACTGTTCCATTAAAAAAGGAGGGATGAAACTTGATTCCATGAGCCATTATTACAATCCAAAAGGAAAAAGTACAGGCAAAAACTACTTAGAGAAGAACTCAGCTGATTTCAAACACGCATATTTGTAACAGATACTTCACAATAATCCAATCGTCGTATGCAAATTAATAAACACTCTGCAAGATGAATTTGGTTCTAGCAAGAATTTCAAGAAATCGCCTTTAGCCGTTGCATATTGCTGCTGGAAACCAGCAGTCTTCTTCGGTGTTGCTGCACTAATACGCATCGGCCTAGTTGAGCAATACACACCATTCATTTCAGTCATAGCACGGTTCCGCTCCATCTCATCAGCAAATTTAACAAAGCCATAACCCTTGGAGCGTCCAGTATTTGGATCAGTCACAACCTTGGCTCCTCTAACCGAAGGATATTGAGCTCGGAAGGTCTCTTACAACAAATAATCTGTCACATCAGGAGCTAAATCCCCTTCAAAAATAGAATGCTCTGGCCCAGCATCAGGACGTCTTTCTCCGATCCCAAAAGATGCCCAATTCAACCTAAAAGTCACTTCAGTTCCAGGGATTTGTGTTCCATTATATGACTGCAGAATCCTTTCAGCTGTTGCATGTGAAGTAAATTCGACAAATTTATAGCCGCTACACACAAATTATTCTTCCTCTCTACTTCTAATCTCTTTTTTCTTCTCTTTCTCCTCCACAAACCCTAATACCAATTTCACCTATTAACTAATTGGTCTTTATTTGGTTTCCTTTTGCTAAAATGTAAAAAAAACACAGAATATCATTGTCTCATAGTGTATAAAATATTTCTAGCATACCTTTCAATCCAATTTGAATATAATTATGTTGCAACAATCTGACCTTATGTGTCGTACAAAAGTTTATAACAAAAATTTCTTACTTGCTCTGTTACCAAGCTAATGTAAGCGGAATGAGTTTTTGGTTTCCACATAATAAAACTCATACCTAGCTTAATAGCTTTAAGCTATGTTAGTGATGAGTTTGTTTACTAAGGTTATCCAAGAGTGGAAGCCCAAAGACAAATTTCCGGTCCCGGCCATTGGTTAGAAACCTAGAAAAGTACAACCATCATGATCTCAATTGAATTTATGCCCAAAAAAAATTGCAAGCAGACCCTAAAACACACGAGGACATTTTTATGGTTGTGTTTCATGGTGCTATCACCATTTTAAATTTCGCACCACTGACTGGGAAGTACAAACATGGACACTCACACAAGCAGCTACAAATAACGGCATTGCAGATAAAATCCTATACTTGACAACCATATAAAAGTATAAGGAAATTACTACTTTATGATAAGTAAATGTTTCTCCCTTCTTTCCATTCTTCATTTGTGAGTGAACATATGGTGGGCCAAGGGGTCGCTTAGTGCCCTGCTCTGCTCTAAGATTACCTAGCTTATTTTTCTTTCTCTTTTTCCTTCCTTCTCTTCTCACATTCCCTCTAATCAGGCTAAAGGCAAAGACCCACTATTCATCTACCATCAGCTTAATAGTATATATTAAAATAATAGAAGTGCATAGCCCACCATATGATCGATAGAAAGCTCGTCAGATTTGGTTACATCAGACAGCAATTCGATTCTGACATCCCCGTGGGATCTCCACATACTTCATGTATATCCCAAAAACAAAACCGCCATCAAACGTCTGGTGAGACGGCACTATGGTTCTCCAAAACCCATTTACAACGTACAGTTCTGGCTATTAATGCTCTAGAAATGAATTCTTATTTGAATAAATCACCACAAAACGCATTATATAATTTGAAAAATGGCTCTTCACCTGATGTGCGTGCAAGATCCTGCACAATATAAAAAATAAGAACAGATCTCTCCCTTGATGAACTCGAGTGAGCCAGTTGAGTGACCAACCACGCTGCTTGGAACAGCCTGCGAGGTCCAGTGGTGACCTGGAACGGCAACGGGAGACCCTGGGGGAGCGGAAGAACGATCCAGTAAGGCTGAAAGAGGTTCCTGGAACAAAGAAGAACAAGTTAGAAGGGCGCCGGAGTGTTTTCCGGCGTATCCCCTCCGACGATCTAGTCAGTCTTTTAGAAAGAGAGAGGAAGGAGAAAACACTGAGTGTGTATTGTCGTAAAGAGTTTTTTGTTGCATCCCCGTCTTGCCTTTTGCAAGGAGTATTTATACCTCAAAAGCTCATGATTGCTGTCAGTGTAGTCAGTAGGTGATCATTAGGTACAGGCAGTGTGCGCACTGATTCTGATGAAGAATGTCTTCTCTTCTTAACTGCTCGGGGTCCCGAGCAATTAATGCTGGGTCATCGGGATGCCGATGGTACAATGTACTCCTCTCGGGGAGGATGCAATAAATGCTCTGTATTAGGAGCATTTATTGACTTTCATTTCCGAGCCTTACCGCATTGAATGCAGTCTCATCAAGGGAATGGTGTAATTAATAGTTTGCTTTCCCAAGTCGCGTGTCAGCAACGGCATGCGGTTTCTCTGTCTTCGATGTGATATCATACGCCACGCGTCCATCCCCCATTGGCTGTGGCCCCTGCATTCCAGTACGTTCTGACACTAATTGTGTAAGACGAGGTCATGATGAATAGCCTAGACTAGCCTAGGCTTATGACCTGTACGTCAATAGCTTATCCTGGAGTAGAGGAAGCGTCTAGGACGGGGTACCTCTCGGCACCGAGGAAAGGCTCATCTCGGAACCGAGGGAGGTATACCGATCGAGGTACCATATCAGACCGAGACTACGTGTTGGTTGTAACTCGTACTGAATGCCATGATCCTATATGACGAGTACCTCGGGGGCGAGGACCTTTATGCGCCGATGGTGCTTGATCTTAGCAACAGTGTTTTGGTAAATACCGAGGACACGTGTCTTCATCATGGAGTATTTCAGAAAAGTCCCATCAACTGCCCCCCAGCTTTCGATCTTCTGACATCGAGGGCACACGTCGTAAGAAGACGAAGGGTTTTCCAACCACCACAAATGCTTCATCATTGCCTCGAGCCGCTTTCCCCGGCTTAGGATGTCGTGTGCATTAAATGCGTCGTTTCGTTTTTCGCGCCCAATGATGAAACAACCACTATATAAATGTGGTTCCTCTTGCATTTTCTTGTTTCGCCATTCCGAACTTCCTCAAGAGAGCCTTTTCCTGAATCTTCGCCGGAGATCTCTTTCCTCTTCCATCGTCGATTGCTCATTCTTCCTTAAAGTCTTAAGGCCAGCAGACCCATCGTTGCTTCTGAATTTTCTGGAAGGAGTTGCCCAAAGTTTTCCAGAAAAAACTCCGTTTGACATTCGGGTGAGTCCTAGTTTCTTTCTTCTTTTCTTCCTCCTATCCCTTTTTGTTTTCCGATGACTGGAGGTGTCTCCGGTTGATACTTAGCGACTAATCCTCGGGAAGCTTCCTCAGGGATTTTTAAGAAAAAACACCCTCCACTTTCTCACTTTCTTAGAGATGCCTCGTCGTCGCCCTGCTCTCGAGAATCCTCAGGCTGGTTCTTCGGGGTCGAGGAAGTATAAAGTAAAGGGTGGTGAGCAGATTAATAGGTTTAAGGTCAAGTACGACATTCCCCCGTGCGTAGACATAGAGGATTATGACCTGGTGGTGCACTTTCCTACCCTCGTGGCCGAGGATGCTATGCCATTTTATACCAAGGCCATAATAGAGGGAGGAATTAGGTTTCCTTTACCCCCTTTACTTCTTCAGTTCCTTTCTCACTTTCGCCTCTTCCCCGGGCAGTGTTGCCTTAATGTCTTCAGAATCATTATGGGGGTCTTAGAGCTCAATAGGCGCCTCGGGGTAAATATCGGGTTGAACGATCTCCTTTTTTGTTATGCCCTCTTGAGAGTCATGTCTCACTAACACTTCTACCTCAAAGCCAGGGACCCCTCCATGTACCTTGTAACTCATCTTCCCGACTCGGACAAGGGGTACAAGGACGATATTCTTATTTTCAAGGAATCTTGGCAGAGAGGTGTTGGTCCCGAGTATAACAGCTTGTTATGCCCTCTGGAATGGAGAACGACAAGTACGTCGGTTCCTTCGGGTTTATTATTTTGTTCTCCAGACTTCCGATGTTCATGACTACTTTTTTGTTTGTGCAGATATTACTGCTCGGGAAACAGCTCCTCCCCCTCGGTCGCTGGTGAACTTTGCCGACCTAGTCACGGTTTGGAGATTTACTGGTGACAACGGGTTCGGTCGGGCTGCCCACATCCTGCTGAATTACACCCCCGGGTATAAGAAATTTTCACAGCTTCCTCAGCCTTTTGAGCCTTCGCGGTGGTCTGAACTCTTCGATCAGGCGGCGAGGCAAGAGGTCGAGGAAAACTTGGAGGAAGACCTTGATCGGGCTTCGGAGGCAGAGGTAGAGGGAGTTGTTGAAGAGCTCGGGGTCAGAGAGGACGTTGTTCCTTCGGACGCCGAGGTGGGGACTTCGGGAGGAGACTTGTGGCCAGACTTTCAAGTCCTACAATCTCTAGACGCCGAGGAAGCCCTCGAGGTGGCGATGTCCAGCACGCCTCGCATTGACCTGGGGTTCCTGAGGCAGAGGCAAGCCCTTGCTGCCGGGAGGGGTCGAGGATCGACCGGCGGTGCCCCATCTGCAGGGACCAGTTCCACCCCATCCTCAAGGGTTCTCAGTCGGGGTCAAGTGCGTGACCGGGATCCTCAGGTAAAGGAGGAGAGAAGGGTCAAGCATAGGCACAATGGCCTCGGCAGAGGATCCAGGGCATCTCCCGCTCAGCAGCAAAGCGGGAGAGGCCGTGGGTTACCCCCTGCTCCTCCGCAACAGCAACAACAACAACAACAGCAACAACAACGACAACAGCAACAACAACGGCAGCAACAGACTCCCCCTTCCCCTCCGTCGACAGTGGAAGCCACAGAGTGGAACCCCCGAGCCACCGATCACATGAACCGAGTGATCAGGGTCGATGACTCCATTTTGCTGGACCCTCATGTCGCCAATGCAGTGAGTGAGACACTGCATTTCGAGGCTGACATGGCGGCTCACAGGGGGCGATCAACGAACGTGTTGTTCCGCTCTATCATCCAGAATTCCCTGGTGGTAAGTTCATTTTTGTTTTGGTTTCTTCTCTCTCGCTTTCCATTTTTGTGATACACCTTTTTCCCTCCTTTGCAGGCTACCCAGCAGATCTCCATAATAGCTGCGCGGTACCATGGGTCTAGGATGGATCTCCAGCGGGTACGAGAGCAGAAGGAAGAGGCGGAGGGGGCCCTCGCCCGAGCAATGGAGGACGTAGCTGCCAGGGATTCTACCCTGGCGGGGCAGGCTGCTCAAATTGAACAACTCCTCAAGGATGCCGAGTCGGCTAAGGTTGGCGCTGAAAAGCTAAGTGCTGCCCTTGCCGATGCTGAGGGGAGGATCACCGACTAGACGCGGCGGCTTTCTGCCGCGGAGGAGAGGGCGGTTGGCTTAGAGGAAAGCTGTCTGGCTCTCACCCAGGAGCTGGACAGGATCAAAGCCGAGACACTGAACAGAAAGTCGGAGGAGCAACTCCGGGAAGAGTTCGCCGATGACGTGTTCCCTGCTCTTGAGGAAAACAACAAGGAGTTCTTCAAGAAAGGGTGGGACGAGGCGCTCCAGTCTACTGGAATCCCGTCAGACTCCCCATTCTTCCAGATGCACAAGTACGTGCCCTCGGCAGAGATGGAACGGGCTGAAGCAGAGATTGCTGCCGAGGATGAGATCCCAACGCCGGTGCAAGGCTCGGCGGATCCGCCCGAGGCAGTGATAGTGGACTTGTCCGAAGAGGCCCCGCCGGACCATGCCCCTGATCCTCATGTTGCTCAAGGTCTCTCTGTTGCCGAAGTACCTTTCCTTCTGCCTGCTCCAGAAGCTTCTCAACCTTTTTATGCTGACTCGCCCTCGGCTGATGTTGTGGAGATGCCCGGGGGCCAGATGAAAGCCCCTTTTTCTTTTTGATTGTACTCTTTTTTTTTTTTCCTTTGTAGCCTTTGGGGACGCAAAGCCCCTCTTCTTGAAATAAATCATGAGTACTTTTTCCTTTTTTGCGTATAGTAGTGTTTTGTTTTTTTTTTTTTTTTGAACTGTCTTCTGGGCTGCTCGCCCATTCAAAAGGCACGCTCTTGTGTTTGCTTCGGGGATAGGAGTCCTTGAACTCTGTCCCCAGGGCCTTGCCCTTCCAGGAGGCTTGCTCCTGTATATGCTTCGGGGACAGGAGCCCTTGAACTCTGCCCCCAGGGCCTTGCCCTTCCAGGAGGCTTGCTCCTGTATATGCTTCGGGGACAGGAGCCCTTGAACTCTGTCCCCAGGGCCTTGCCCTTTCAGGAGGCTTGCTCCCGTATATGCTTTGGGGACAGGAGCCCTTGAACTCTGTCCCCAGGGCCTTGCCCTTCCAGGAGGCTTGCTCCTGTATTTACTTCGGGAACAGGAGCCCTTGAACTCTGCCCCCAGGGCCTTGCCCTTTATCTTTGTCGTTGGCAAGCACTTGAGGGAGAGAATACTTCAAAAGTAATATTTCTTTAGATTCATAACATTCCATGGTCGCATTACAAGTTTTCCATCCATGCCCTCTAATCTGTACGACCCGGCGCCCCCGATTGATATCACTTTGTAAGGCCCTTCCCAGTTAGGTCCCATTTTTTCCTCTGTTGGATTACGGGTATTGGCCGTTACCCTTCTGAGGACCAGATCGCCTATTCGGAATTCTCGCGCCTTGACCCTTCTGTTGTATAGTTGGGAAATCTTCTCCTGATACTTAGTTATCCTCAAGGCGGCTGCCTCCCTTCTTTCTTCCACTAGATCCAAATCCAATCCAGTTGACGGTCATTCCCTCATTCGTCGAAAGCTTGGGTCCTTATGGTCGGGAGCCCTACTTCGAGGGGTATGATTGCCTCCATTCCGTATGCCAGGGAGTATGGGGTTTCCCCTGTCGAGGACCGAGGGGTGGTCCTGTACACCCACAAAATGTTTAATAGTTCTTCCGCCCATTTTCCCTTGGCTTTCTCCAACCTCTTCTTGATCCCATTGATAATTGTCTTGTTGGAAGCTTCTGCCTGCCCATTGGCTTGAGGATAGGCAGGAGTGGAGTAGAAATTACGGATCCCGAGTTGCTCACAGAAAGACTTGAAACGCCCGTCGGTGAATTGAGTCCCGTTATCCGACACCAGTGCCCGGGGAATCCCAAACCTGATGATTATGTTCTCCCAGACGAACTTTTTGGCATCTATGTCGCGGATATGAGTCAACGGCTCCGCCTCCACCCACTTGGTGAAATAATCCGTGGCCACAATGAGGAACTTCCTATTTCCCGGAGCCTTAGGCAGGGGTCCAACTAAATCGAGCCCCCACTGGGCGAATGGCCAAGGGCTGGTCAGGGGGTGTAAATCCCCCGCGGGTTGCCTGATTGCAGGGGAGAACTTCTGACACTGGTCGCATTTTTGGACGTATGCGCGCGCATCCCTTTGCATTTGTGGCCACCAATATCCCTGAGACATGATGCGGTGTGCCATTGATCGCCCCCCAGAGTGCCCCCCGCATATTCCTTCATGTACCTCATAGAGAAGGTCTTGTACTTGGTCTTCTTGGACGCATATCAAGTAAGGCCCCGAGAAAGACCTCCGATACAGTTTTTGATCCGGAGAGACCCAAAATCTTGGAGCTTTGAGTTTTATCTTCCTTGTTTCCTTTGAACACTCCGGGAGATCTCCTGTTGTCAGGAACCTGAGAAAGGGATCAATCCAGCTGGGCGGCTTGTGTGCGTCCTGGATGACCATTGCCTCGGGAGCATGGTATATGCAGGATGCGGGAAGGTATTCAATGGTGATCCTGCGCGACTGGGAGGAGTCCACCGCCGAGGCTAGACAAGCCAGGGCGTCGGCATGTGTGTTCTTGTCTCGGGACACTTGTTTGATTTCAATCCGGCCGAACCTTCGAATTACAGTCGTCGCCTGGTGATGGTAGGCCTTCATCCTAGGGTCCCTTGTTTCAAACTCTCTGTTAACTTGATTGACTACTAGCATAGAATCACAATGCACGATTAAATCGGTAACTCCAGTCGCCTTAGCTAACCGAAGTCCTGAGATGAGGGCCTCGTATTTAGCTTCATTATTCGAAGCCTTGAATCCCAGCCGAACGGCCTGCTCCGCAATAATCCCATCTGGAGAGGTCAGCAAGATACCGATTCCGGACCCCTTACTATTTGACGAACCGTCCACACACAAAAGCCATGACGATCCTTCACAATTCGTTGAAGACGCTAAGTCGGGAGGAGGCGGTCCCTCTAGAACGGGATGCTCTCCCGAAAACTCAGCTATGAAGTCTGCCAATATTTGACCTTTTATATCAGTTCGGGGTTTGAAATGAATGTCGTGCTCCCCCAACTCTACTGCCCACTTGGAAATCCTTCCGGAGAGTTCCGCTTTCCTCAAGATCGCTTTCAAGGGCTGATCGGTAAGGACAGTGATTGGGTGCGCCTGGAAATAATGCCGCAGTTTTCTTGCAGTGGTGACCAGGGATAAAGCCAGTTTCTCTAGGGGTAGATATCTTGTCTCTGCGTCCAGGAGCGCCTTGCTTATATAATAAATCGGCTTCTGGCGGTGCTCATGTTCACGGATAAGTACCCCGCTTACCGCAAACTCAGATACTGCCAGGTACAAGAACAGCATCTCCCCCTGGATGGGGACGGACAAGGTTGGAAGAGTCCTTAGGTATTCCTTGATTCCAGCCAGGGCGTCCTCGCACCCCCGGCTCCACATATTCTTCCCAGCACTCTTGATTGCTCCGAAAAAGGGTTTGCATTTGTCCGAGGAGCGTGAGACGAAACGGTTAAGTGCAGCCAGCATCCCTGTGAGTTTCTGGACTTCTCGGACAGTGCGGGGGCTCCGGATGTCCAGGATCGCTTGAATCTGATCTGGGTTGGCTTCGATTCCTCGTTGACTAACCAGGTATCCGAGGAATTTACCTGATTCCACTCCGAAAACGCACTTCGCCGCATTCAGCTTCAGCCCATACTCCCTGAGGGTGGAGAAGGTATCCGCCAAATCTGTCAGATGATCACAACTCCGTTTGCTCTTTACCAGCATATCGTCTATGTAGACCTCCATGGTGTTGCCGATCTGCTTTTTGAACATCCGATTCATCAGTCTTTGGTATGTTGCCCCGGCGTTTTTTAGTCCAAACGACATCACTTTGTAACAGTAAACTCCCTTCGGAGTGATAAACGCCGTCTTTTCCTGATCCGGGGGATAGAGAGGGATCTGATGATATCCTGCTCGGGCATCCAGGAAGTCCATTCGTTCATATCCGATAGTGGCATCTACCAGCTGGTCCACCTTTGGCAGGGGGTAGTCGTCCTTGGGACATGCCTTGTTTAGATCTGTAAAGTCTACGCAGACACGCCATTTCCCCCCTTTCTTCTTTGCGCATACCGTATTAGACAGCCATTCTGGGAACTGTATCTCTCGAATGGCGTCGGCCTTCAGGAGTTTGTCGATTTCCTCGTTGACCGCGCTGGTGTGATGCGGGGCCATGCGTCGTGGCCTCTGTTTGACTGGCTTGTGCGACGGGTCAACATGCAGCCTGTGTGTGATTATCTCGGGGTCTACCCCCGTCATTTCCATTTCGTTCCATGCGAACACGTCTGTATTTTCCCTTAGGAACTCGATCATCTCCTCCTGTTCGGCTGTTGGCATCGAGGTCCCAACTAAGAAATACCTCTCTTCTTCTCCCTCTACCAAGGGCACCTTCCGGAGGTCTTCTACCGACCGCTCAGTTGGGTCTATCCGAGGGTCATCCATTCTGGACGCCCGGACTGTAATTGCTATTTTTCCATAATCTCCTCTCGGTGCTCGCCCCTTCTCCTGGGAACGCCCCGGCTCGAACGGCTGAATAAAAAACAATTTTTCGCAGACGCTTGGTCCCCCCGGATCTCCATGATACCCTCTGGCGTGGCGAATTTTAATTTCTGGTGAAAAGTGGAATGCACCGCTCCCAACG